>ML220112.1:0-76454 GCA_004786065.1 Ascodesmis nigricans
GCCGAGTTGGTTATGGCGCCAGGTTAAGGTTACCTTAATATCGATTCCTGGTTCGGGAAACTGAGCGTGGGTTCAAGTCCCACTCCTGTCATCAAATCTTTTGTTTTTTTTCGCATTTCACCCTGCCATGCGTCATGATTGCAGGAAGGTACCAAACTCTCTGTTTCTATCTGATAACACATTCAAGTATTGGCGAATGTATGCAAGGACAACTCACAGCCTCTCCGGATCCAGGCGGATGATGGCCATAATCATCGTCTGCACAAGGCACAACGGGCCAACGAGACATTAGAGTGCATTCCTTTCCGATGCTCTCCGCCACCGATCGCCCGTTACCTTTTCTATCCTTAATCATGTTACACATTGTGTGCATCCATGTACGTCATGTTGTCAAAATAAGACATGTTCGAACGACATCCATCAGCTGTTCTTCACTCGGGAATCTGGATCCTAACTCGGTTTTCACGGGTGATTGCAATTAAGTCTAGTGAGGTTATGCTTGGCTCAAGAGTAGGTACAAGGCTTCCTTATTGTATCGTAGGACATACCCAGGCATCCCAATACGAGTTTCTTTGAATCGATAACCACATGTTTACCTGCACATGAGTAGCATCAGCGGGCCGAGAGCATGCATATGTATTCACGTCCCGTTTTGTAACTCGAGATCGAAGTAGCTCATGCAGAGTATTTTGGTCTCTGGCTGAGAACCCTGAGATTCATTGGGAGCCCGATATCGCTAGGCGTCCTGGTGGCTGGCTCAGACCACACACACTTCATCCGAGCCCGTCCGCGATCTCTTGCAGTCTGCCATCCAGCCGTGTCTCTAATATAAACCTCGAGGGAATGCTGACGAGAAAGTACATCTCTGGTCGTCTTCACCCTCAAGAGCTCCTTTTCTTTTATTGTGATCCCCGGCGTAATGTTTTCTACATACTTAATCTCCCTCACGGTTTTGGGGGCCTTTACGTTTCCATTAACTCAGGCCGCCGAGTCAAATTATACCTGGCAGAGCCCCAAGGTACGATCAGCATCTGCAACTTCTTAATTGTGTTCTTGGTAAAAGCTTATCTTGACGCTTCGCCACAGTACAAAGACTTCTTCAAACACCAACTCCCTATCCCACCTCTCGCTGTCCCCAAAGCGTTAGTTCCATCCAAGAACCCCATCTCAGATCGCGGCAACTGATAAATTGAGACATGCAGAACTTGGACAAACCATACAACTGGAGCGGCGATCGACTTTTACGAGATTAAAATCAAACCCTTCAAATCAAAGGTTTATCCGTCGCTAGGGAAGACGGATCTCGTTGGGTATGATGGGATTTCTCCGGGACCGACGTTCAAAGTTACGAAGGGGAGGGAAACGGTCGTGAGGTTTGTAAATGAGTATGATGGAAGACCATCAGTTGTCCATCTTCATGGGTCGTCATCAAGAGCACCGTTTGACGGCTGGGCGGAGGATTTGATTCAACCCGGAGAGTATAAAGGTGAGCATAACTTAAACCTGTTGTTGATACGAAAGACCAAGCTAATACATACGGTGCCTAGATTACTATTATCCCAACTCTCAAGCAGCGCGGACTTTGTGGTATCACGATCATGCGGTACGATACTCCCTTTCCGACTCGGATATCCGAGTCACCTCAAAATAGTTTCAGGGTACTCATCATTCGTCTAGGCCCACATCACCGCGACAAATGCATACTTCGGCCAAGCAGGCTTCTACATCATCGACGACCCCGCGGAGAACGCCCGCGTCAAGCTACCAGCCGGGAAATACGACATCCCTCTGATGCTTCAATCAAAACGGTATCTCCCGAACGGCCAGCTCTACTCCCCTGAAAACGAGACCATCGCGCTTCATGGCGACGTGATCCATGTCAACGGGCAACCATGGCCGAATCTCAATGTTGAGCCCCGAAAATACCGATTCCGGATCCTCGATGGAAGTGTGAGTCGAATCTTCAGCCTCTCACTCGTTATTGGAGAAGATTGCAAGGGCCCGAAGAAAAACTGCAAGCCGCCGCAGAAGATCCCGTTCAAGGTTGTCGGAAGTGATTCGGGATTATTTTCGCATCCGGTTACCGCGGAAGACTTGTATATTGCCATGGCGGAGCGGTATGAGATTGTCGTCGACTTTGCGCAGTTTAAGGGGAAGAAGATTATGATGAAGAATGCGCGTGGTGTGTTAAAAGATACGGATTATGCGGCGACGGATCTCGTCATGCAGTTTACGGTTGGGAAGAAGGTTACTGATACGACTAATAATGAGGAGCCACCGGAGGATCTTTGCGATGTGGATTATCCGATTGGAAAGGAGACACAAGTGAGAAACTTCACAATGGGGAGAATGTAAGTTACTAACCATCCCCATCTCCATGTCAGTTATAGTTAACATGTTTCTAGTAACGGCTCGTGGGCGATCAATGGCGTGACTTATTCCGATGTTAATAACCGCATTCTCGCGAAGCCCATGCCTGGAACCGTTGAAATCTGGGATCTGATCAATAGCGGAAGCGCCGGAGCACACCCGATACATGTGCACCTCGTTGACATGCAAATCATATCGCGAGTCCACTCAGGCAATGGCACAGGACGGGGTGTTGTCATGCCGTACGAGTCGGCCGGGTTAAAGGATGTGATTGTTCTCGGACCTAATGAGAAAGTACGAGTCAAAGGTAAGTTCGCTGATGGAGATGCTTCCATATTACCACTCTCCACCTATTTGATTTTGATCGATCGCGTCATGCTGACAACACGATTCACAGCTGTTTACGGGCCTTGGAATGGCGGCCTCTACATGTTCCACTGCCATAACCTGGTACACGAAGACAATGGCATGATGGCAGCCTTCAATCTCACGAAAATCACGGATCTCGGATACCCTGAGGCTACAACTTGCGACGAGCCCCTGGATCCCCGTTTCCGTGCAAAACCGTACATGGGAACGAACTTGAAACAGGTAAAGCAGGAACTCTTACCAGGGTTTGCCCAATTGGATCTGTACTCGAATAAAGATGAGTTGGTGAGGCGTCTCGAGGAGTATCATCGCAATCGGACAACGGAGGCAAGTGGAAGGTTGACACCTAGAGTTCGAGTGAAGAGGAGGCGGTCTATGGGACGTGTACAAATTTAAGGCTATTCAACGACTTAATGGTTCTTTATTTGGCTGGAATAATGGGGAAGCGATAACAGAGCTGGTTGGCTGTATATAGCAGGTGGATCATGAACCCAGAACTCGAGTTTGTCGATGAATGAGGAGTTCTCTGGACTGTAATGAGGTATATGTTTTTGGAGTTTGGGATGCACATGTCTAATGGTTCATAATTAAATAATGGTATCAGACATATTGAAGCGGACAAGAACATGCTTTGATGGATGGAAGATTGGATCTGTGAACGCCCTCAGGGCGGTGAGAAACTGTGACCCAAGGATCCCGCTGTCCGCTGGGCCTTGCCCCCAAAAGCTCTCAAGATCCGTCCACTCCACTAACACCTTCACATCCTCCGATTTCCCCCGCAATTTTTGGTTTTATACTCTCCCGATTTCATCAACAGCATGATTTCTTCAACCCCTCCTCAGAGCCCACCTGCTGCCCCTCAGACCTCCACTCTTCCTGATCAGAACCAGGCTGAGTTAGATCAACAACTCGATGAGCTCGAACAGGCATTCGCAAAACAGTCGTTATCCGATGATCCACTCCCTTCCAAAACCATCGAACGCGTCCTTGATTTGCAAGAGTCGATGGATATAGAAAGGACGTTGGAAGGTGTCCTCTATGTGTGAGTCACATTGCCCACTGACACCAGATACCTGCTAAGAGTTTTCAAGCAACTTCTTCAACCCGTACTGCGTTTTGGACCCCGAAATGACCCTAAAATGCCCCAACATGGTGATCAAAGTTCACCGAGAAATCCTCCAGATCCGTGCACCTCATCTCGCTGCGATCGCCACAAATCCCCATACATTTCCCAAAGACTACAACTCCGTGTCGATTTTCCGAATGGTTCAGTGGATTTACCATGGTGAGTACAACGCTGATAAACCAGGGAACTTAGTCCTAGGCGACTACGGTGTGGATGACAGAGTAACACCGCGAACACGCCGACATTGGAGGATGATTAACTTGGCCGACGACCTCCAAATTCCATTGCTGCGAGCTCAGGCGGCATTTTACTTGCGAAAATCACTGTTCCGGGATGGGTTATCGTCAGCAGGCCCTCGACGGTCTGTATCTGTACAAATCAATGAATCTGGCGATTCCGAGCCACCCCACGCGGATGGTTGGCCCAACTTGTCCGCCGATGACCGAACTATCAACGCCGCCAAGTCCTTTTGGTTGGACGGGCTACTTTCTCTGATAAAACTCATCTATCAGGATCCAACGAGGTCTGAGAGTTATAAGGATCTCCGGCGTATGTTGGTCGAGGCTGGCTTACATGGGGTTGGGATATTGGGTTTAAAGATGGAGGACATTAAATATCGACTGAGGGAGTCACCGCGATCTATCGTGGATAGTCTTTATAAGGATCTTGCGGAGTACGATGCGGGTCGGCTATAGCTTTCTTATACAGGGCGTTAACCTTAGCTCTGTAAATTCTTAGTGTCGGGCTGTACGAGTTTCTATTGAGGTCGTAGGTAGCTTAAAATGGAATCGTTTATTTGAGCTTGGGATAAACAATGTACTGAGGTACACAGTATTCTTGATCTGAACCGTACAAAGGAATTGGACCCGTCACATTAAATACAAATCAGAAAGACACATAACTTTCCACTCCATCCAGACCAGTGAATTTCTACAAGATATATACTCATATCCAGAATTATGATTTGTGATTTCGTAGGTTACTTGGGTCTGCGACTGCTCCATGGTTCACATTACGCAACTTGAAGAAGTCGAGGCCATCCATCGCCTAGATCGAAAGTTATTACCACGCTGAGAAACTGTTATGAGTGGAGAACAAACTTTAGCTTTATCATGAACTTGTACCTGCTTGATTGGATGGCTCTGGGCAGCTCCAGCGGAGGCGACGAGGAAGAGAAATGAAAAGAGGAACTCGAGAGCACTGAGGTGCATTGTATTCTTTAGAGTGATGAATATAACAGGGGTACGGAGGAATAAACTGGACGGAGACTATGTGATGAGAAGATTTGTAGATGGACATAAGGGGCATTTATAAACACTGAATGAATTCGTCATGGTTATCAATCTTCCTGTGCGTTCTTCTGACGTTTACACTTGAGGGTGATATTCGAGTGATTTCATGCGCAGTCAAGTCTTCTGGCTGGCGATTCTTGTGTAACGTTACGCGTGGGAGGGGCAGGCAGAGCTCTCCCAACGTCTCACCTCCTCCCAACAGCCGCATCGGTTCCCCAGCATCCTATGGAACTAGATTGGCAGGAAGTATGTCCTCTTGTTCTTTCAACTCTCTGTCTCCCCTGCCCTCCAGCTGTTCCACTGACGCACCCATAGTTTAATCGAATAGCGGCTGTCCTTCCGCACACAGGGCAGCCCCCCCCCGTCGTCGCCTTCGACACGAACACCGAGCTCCTATGGGTCGGAAACGAGCAGGTATCTCACCATCACTGCTGTCACCGCTCTCGGAAACCTGCGCTCATGGAATTCCGCTCCTCTCGGTCTCCAGGGCTACATCGCATCGCACCATGGCCCTGAACTGCGAAAGTACACAAGCTACCGCGCCCACACCGCTCCAAACCCCATGAACCCTCGCGATGCCGCCGTACGACAAATCCAGTTTAATGAACGAGGTTTGGTCTCGCTGGCGAGCAAGTCGGTCCATTTTGCCACCAGAGGAGGGATCACTATGTGGCATCTACAGTCAGTGTTACGGCGATATGTTGTTGGGGAAGACGGAGTGAGGCAAGAGTTTCGCTGATGGTGGGCTTGCGGAAAGGGATGAGCGATTTCAGAATTTGGGGTGTATGGCGTACACTAGTAGAGGGACGTCGGAAGTTCTGGTTGGTGGTGCGCAGAGGCAGATGTTTACCATCAACCTGGAGAAGGGCACGGTCGTTTCGGAGGTAAGTGCGGGCATTATGTTGGATGTGTTGGGTAAAGGTATTGAATGGCGCTGACTGGGTGAGTACACGGACAGATTCCTACGGACGAAGAGGTCAAGATAATAAAGCGTAGCACGCGGCATCTTGTCTGCGGGATGGCGAACGGAAATGCGAGGCTATTGGATATGAACACCTTTGACGTAGTCAAGGAGTTTCCTGCCGTACATAATGGAACTGTGCTAGATATGGATACCCACGATAACCTAATGATCAGCTGTGGATACGTAATCAGGCAGGTACCAGTTGCGTGTGTGAGATTCTGTGAACTGATAGGTGAAACAGGAATGGCGCGTACTTGACCGACCCTCTGGTCAAGATTTACGATTTACGGATGATGAAAGCACTCCCCCCTCACTCTTTCCCGGGAGCAACATTCATACGGATGCATCCCAAAATGACGGCCTCTGCCATAATTGCATCCAGCGCTGGTGCGTTTCAGACGGCAGACATAATGAATCCTAGCGCGATACAGGTCTATCATGCAAACACACATACTTTCCTCACGGCCCTTGATCTCTCACCTACCGGAGATGTGTTGGCTATGATGGACGCGGATGGTCATTTGCAGCTTTGGAGCCGGTCAGGTAAAACGAACTTCACCGATCTGGCCGCTCAGGTGGACTGGCCTGATCCCTATATGCCAAAGAATACCGGGATGTTTGATGCGGACTATACAACGTGTGTATAAGATGGTGATCCACCCGCAATTTTCATGCACTGACACTGTCTAGACCATTCAACAAGATAGGAATGCCTTACTACCGTGAAGAACTCCTTTCCGCTTGGCCTACTCATTTGATCTTTGATGTTCCAAAGCTTCCTCAGCGGATAGACACCGACACTCTGGCCAAGGCGGCTCAAGCAGGCTACGCTCCGTACAACCGACGGTGGCCTAGAAACTTTGTTGAAAGAACGAGGGCCACCACCGCTCCCGGATTAGTACCAGCGCCAAAGTTCTTAAGCCAACAGAATCAGGATCGCAATAAGACTGAAAAACAGATTGCTGAGGATAAGATGCTGTTTGGCGATGAGTCGACCCGGATGTTTGAAACCCCACCAATATACCGGAAACCCACGATCAAATATAGCAGGTTTGGGGTGGAGGACTTTGATTTTTCGTACGTACCGAGGTGATGAGGAAGAAAATAGTGAAAGAGCTGACCTAGATGTCAGATATTACAATAATACCAACTTCTCTGGGCTGGAGACTAATATACCTAATTCCTACATGAACCCGTTGCTGCAGCTGTACAGGTTTACTCCACAGTTACGGAATGTCGCGCTGATGCATACCGCGTTGTACTGTACGAAGGAAGACTGCGTGATCTGCCAGATGGGCTTCTTGTTTGATATGCTGGAGAAGGCTGGTGGATTGAATTGCCAGGCCACCAACTTTTTGAAAACTCTCAGTGCCAATCCATCCGGCAAGTACCATACCTGGGTGTCAGGATTTTTTGCTGATGAATCAACAGCTGCTCGGCATGGCGTTCTCGAAGATGAAGGGCCTAATCAAGTGCCTTATAATTCGATGATGCAGGCATTGAATCGGTTCCTGCTTGACCAGGTCATTGCAGATCACAAGTCCCTTAACTCACAGGAGAACATGGAGCTTCCAGGCGTAAGTAGCGCCATTGTTACAATTGGTGGTCGAACTAATAATTGCAGGTTATTACAACTCGGGCTATCAAAAGTCAACGGTGCATGGTCTGTCAAAAGGAGACACGCTCTAATGGCGACGTTGGCGCGATTGACCTTCTTTATTCCCCCAAGGTACCAATCCGCGTTTGATGTGCTGGATGAACGCTGACAACACCGATAAAGCCTGTTGGGAAGCCTCTCCACACTTTTGCGGCCACAGTGAAGCAAAGCATCCAGGTTGAAACAACGCCCAAAGGGTGGTGTGACAAGTGTCGGCGATATCAAATGCAGTCTTCTCGCAAGCACATCACCAATCTCCCCGACGTCCTGACCTTCAATGCCACCCCCAACATTAGTGACCAGGCCAATAATCTTCCACGAGAATACTGGTCCACTCCGGGATGGGTCCCAGACAAGATTGGGTTTTTTATCAATCAAAAGCACCTGAACGCTTGGCAGGGAGCAGATCTCGAGCGGCTGATTGCTAGAAACAATCAACAATTGGATCTTAAAGTGTACGAGCTTGTCGGGTTTGTGGTCGAAATCAAAGAAGATGAACGGAAGCACATGGTGTCTGTTATCAATGGTCAGTTGTATCGTGCTTGGGTTTTTGAGCATCATTGACAGGGTGGTAGTCGGTCACACCGAGGGTGGTGACGCTCAGAACTGGCACATTTTCAACGACTTTCTCGTCCGCCGCATTTCGAAGGAAGAAGCATTCGACTTTACGCCTAAATGGAAACTCCCGTCCGTTGTATGTTACCAACTCAAATCCGACCGTTGTCATATCGACAACTCGTGGCGCGAGAAGCTGGATACATACATCCTGTACTCTGATTTCCCGTATCTCGGCTATCCGAAACGTGAACCAACCGTCATGCCGCTCGACTCACAGACAGAGACGCCGAAGAAGGGGATGAAGATTGCACTCGACGCCGAGTTCGTGAGCATGCGGAAGGAGGTGATTGAAGTTACTGCGGATGGTGGAAGAAACCTGATTCGACCATCGCGGCTTGGCCTGGCAAGAGTGAGTGTACTCAGAGGAGAAGGCGAGAATGAGGGTGCGCCGTTCTTGGACGATTACATTGCAACCAAGGAACCGGTTGTGGACTACCTGACGGAATACTCGGGAATTTATCCGGGTGATTTGTCTCCGGAGACGACTACGCATGCGCTGGTGAGCTTGAAGGTTGCATACAAGAGGCTGTGGATACTTTTGAACTTGGGATGCGTGTTTATTGGCCACGGATTGCTCAAGGATTTCCGGATCATCAGTAGGCGCCCTGATGCTGAATGTTGTGCTGAGTACTGATGAAGTGCAGATATCCATGTGCCGAAGGATCAGGTCATTGATACTGTGGACCTTTACGTCTTGCGCTCCAGCCAAAGGTGAGGCGTTGAAGAAACCATCTCGCACACCAGCTGACACTTTTTCAAGGAAATTGTCACTCCGCTTCCTGGCGTGGGTGATTCTGGAACAGCAGATTCAAACGGAAACACACGACTCAATTGAAGATTCCCGGACCGCGCTCAAGCTCTATAGGAAGTATCTTGAGTATCAAGACGCCGGGGTCCTGGAGACTGTGCTAGACAACCTCTACTCGGTTGGTGTGAAGTCGGGGTTCAAGGTGCCGCAACTTGAGGATAGTGGGGTTGTAGCCACTGCTGTGCCTGGGAGATTGAGAGGGGAGGATAGTGGGATGATACGGAGTGAGACTGCGACTCCACAGCCCAGAGGTGAGTAGGGGGGGTGATGTCGTTCGCATTCATAGACAGCGTTGTGTTTTGTGCATGAAATCATGAAGTGCGGACAGTGTATGACTATGACGCTTGATATCATCAGAGAGTTGGCGTGTATACATAGTTAGCAATGTCTTTAAATAATGTCTGTTCGACTGTTCGAGTATGATGATGGGTTGATGGCACCATTGCTCCCGAAAGCTCGTGATATTTCGTGACGGACTCCCGGACCAGTGAGAGGGCGGATTACTCAGCAGGTCCTGCCAAGCATTGCGCATCAATGGCGCGATGGACCAGGCAATTGCGCCATAACCGTTGTTCTGCTCGCAACCCCCACCACCACCTCCACAGCCTCCTCGAATTGGTTGATCCGATGTGTGAAATGTCGAAAAGCTTTTGTGGGGGCAACCAGTATCCCCGACGTCCCCCTCGCTGTCCCCGCCTACCGAACCCGACTCCCGGAATGTAAAGACTCGGACTTCCCCCGCCTGCCGTGGGCTTGAATCTCCTTCTCCGTCCACACCCCTCCTCCTCCCTCTTGGATTGTTCGATACCGCCGGCGGCCTCCTCGTGAACCTACACTCCTCACTCCTTCACGGATTCCGCAGCTTCACGCAGCTGCCCCCCCCCCCCGGTTGCCGCCCCGTCGTCCCTCGTTCATTCATTCACCCTCCTTTATATACCGAGTCGATACCCTCATCTACAAAGAAGCAACAATAATCATGCCGCAATCAGCAGCATCAGCTATCACTGGCGGCGGTGTTTCGCAATACCAACTCCAGGAAGAATCACTTTCCGAAACTCCATCACCCGCCCCTCAAACCACCATTGACGCAGCCTTCCCCTTCCCCATCCCCTCCAAGGTCGAAGAGATTGATGGCTCAGCCTACCTCACCGGCCAGAGCTTAGTTCAGCATGTCGCCTATGCACTCTCGGATAGGCTCTGGACTTATTCTCCGGAAACCTTCAACCTCGATGCTGCGGCGAAGCAATGGTCCGCACAGAAGCAGCTCAACGCGAGAGAACGGGTTACCGCGATTGAAGCCCTCGAGACCCGTCTCGGCGCTGCGGGTGTTCTCTTGGGTTACATCTTCTCGCTTGATGGAAGGAAGCGGGAGCGTCTCCAGGGCGTCGGCCAGAGCATTATCGCCAGTTCGGGAAGCGTCACTGCTATGCGAGATGCCTTGAGCCAGCTCGCGCTTCTCTATAAGGCCAGCGACCCGTTCGTCGCCCACATTGCTGCCGTCGAGTGGGAAAACGGATCAGGGTTGGTCTCGGATTACGTTGCCCCGATCACTGCGGCGAAGGAGACGGGCGTTGGGTTGATCAACAGCTTTTCTGCGCATGAAGCTCAGCACATGGCGTTATTTGCGACTTTGGCGGCGGCGGTGCTCCCGATCCTTCATGTTTACGACGGCGTGAGGGTTTCCAGGGAAACTGCGAAGGTGTCGGATATCTTGAGTTTGGCGGGGTTGAAGGGTGTGTTTGAGAGTATTACTGCGGAAGAAGGGTTGACGGATGGTGGTAAGGTTAAGGCATTGAACAGGATTTTGAGGAGCTTGAATACCGAATTGGGGACTGCTTACAGCTTGTTTGAGTATGAGGGTCACGCAGAGCCGGAAGCTGTGCTTGTTGTCTTTGGATCGGTGGAAGCGTCCTTGGCTACCCAGATTGCCAAGTCGATGGTGAAGGGGGGAGAGAAGGTCGGTGTTATCGCCGTCCGTGTTTACAGCCCGTTCTCGGAGGAAGATTTCCTCGCTGCGCTCCCGAAGAATGTCAAGCGGATTGCGGTGCTCGGTCAGGTCGCCAACCAGCTTGCGGTTGAGGATGAGACTATTCAGTCGGCATTATTCTCGGATGTTGTTGCGGCCATCACCATGTCGGATATCTGGAACCTCCCGCCCCCGACTGTTGATGTCAAGTACGCCCGCACCCAAGAATGGTCCCCGAAACAGTTTGCCTGGATCTTCGAGCAGATTGTTCAGAAGTCGACTGTCGCGCTTACTATTCCCGAGGACGCTTTCAACCCGGAGGCCCAAAATCTTGATTCTTTCCAGGTCCTCGCTCAGGATAACTCCGCCAAGCAGTATGTGTTCTGGGATAGCGATGATGCGCCCACTACTGCTGCTGCGTCCGCCATTGCGAAGGCCCTTGCAAAGGACGAGAAGAAGAGCGTCGCCTTCAATGCTACCTACGACAACGTCGCCCGGGCTGGTACCTTGCAGGCTGAGATCCGGACGAGCCAGGAGAGCGTGGAGGCGCCGTTCCATATTGAAGCTGCCAATGTCACCGTTGTTGGTGATGTCCAGTTGCTCAACAAATTTGATGTCATTGCGACCACGGCTCGCGGTGGTGTTGTCGTCTTGAAGGCCAGCATCAAGCCGGAGGATTACGAGAAGAAGTTGCCCCCGACTTTCCGTGCTGGGTTGGTGAAGAAGGATGTTGGATTGCTTCTTTTGGATCCGGCTTCAGAAAGCGAGGTTGAGCCTGAGGTCCAGAATGCGCTCCTTCAGCTGGCTTTCATCAAGGTTTCCGGCGTCAGCCTTACTGCGGAGGATCTTGCGAACGGCTCTGAGGCCTTCACCAAGGCTTCTGAGCTTCTCGAGACGTCTCTCACCCAGGTCGACGCTGTCAAGGAATGGGCCGAACTCGCCCCTGAGGCGACCACCTCCCACCCTACCGCGGCATCTACCACCGCATTCACCCTCAACGCGGAGAAGAACCTGACCGAGCCCACCGCCATCCTCAAGTCGACGGAGTCTGCTGCCCAGGCCCTCTGCTTCAAGGAGGCCTATGGCGTGGAGGAGGCCCTGCGCCCTGAGTTGACCATGAAGAACTTTATCGTCAAGGTCCAGGCCAACAAGCGTCTCACCCCTCCCGACTACGACCGCAACATCTTCCATATCGAATTCGACCTCACTGGCACCGGTCTCAAATACGAAATCGGCGAAGCCCTCGGAATCCACTCGCAGAACAACACTGCCGAAGTCGAAGCCTTCATAATACAGTACGGTCTCAACCCATTGGAACTCGTCGCAGTCCCCAGCCGCGACGACCCGGACGTCCTCGAAACCCGCACCGTCTTTCAAGCGCTGCAACAAAACCTCGACATCTTTGGTCGCCCGGGCAAGAAATTCTACGAATCGCTCTCGGAGTTCGCGACAGACCTCGACGAGAAAAAGAAGCTCCTTGCCATCTGCTCTCCCGACGGTGCTGCGGAGTTCAAACGCCGCGCAGAAGTCGACACCGTCACGTACGCGGACATCCTCTTCGAGCACCCCTCCGCACACCCCTCCTTCGCAGACCTCACTCGCATCATCGCTCCTCTCAAACGCCGCGAATACTCCATCGCCTCCTCCCAAAAGGTCCACCCCAACGCAGTCCACCTCCTCATCGTCGAAGTCTCCTGGACCGACTCCCGCGGCCGCGACCGCTTCGGTCAAGCATCGCACTACCTCTCGACGCTCCCGATCGGTGCGGAACTCGTCGTCTCCGTCAAACCCTCCGTGATGAAACTCCCCGCATCACCAACGGCACCCCTCATCATGGCCGGCCTCGGAACCGGTCTCGCGCCCTTCCGTGCATTCGTCCAGTACCGCGCGTGGCAGAAACAACAAGGTATCGAGATCGGCCCTGTTATGCTGTTTATGGGCTCCCGCCACCAGCGCCAGGAGTACCTGTATGGCGAGGAGTGGGAGGCGTATATTGATGCCGGTGTGGTGACGCATCTTGGGGCTGCGTTTAGTAGAGACCAGAGGAGGAAGATTTATATCCAGGATAGAATGCGGGAGGCGTTGGAGGAAGTTACTGAGAATTATTTGGAGAAGGAGGGAAGCTTTTATCTTTGTGGGCCGACGTGGCCCGTGCCTGATGTCGCCGCGGTGCTTGAGGATGCGATTAGGGCGAAGGCAAGGAGGGAAGGGAAGAAGGTGGAGGTCGCGAGGGAGATGGAGGAGTTGAAGGAGAAGGGGAGGTATGTGTTGGAGGTTTATTAGATGAATGTGGTGTTGGCGGAGGTTTAGGGGATATATCTGTTGTTTGTGCTGTTGGGAAAAGGTTATGCGGTGCAATTGATATTTTGATGTTTGTGGAATTGTGTTGTTGCGTTGATTATTTCGTTCTTGATGAAATCGTGATATCCATAGATAGGTTGTGAAGTTACACCTAATAATGAATGCGCGTTTCTTCAATTACCACCATCGTCCAAATCATTATTTTTCTACACTGTGGTATCATACACACATTACACACTATTAAATCTCCCCTCCACCTCCTGCGACTTCTCCTCTCCTCCCCTTTCCATCACCTTCCCCCTCCTCCGTCCCACCCCACCCACTCCAACCCCTCTTCACAACCCTCCCCACTCCCCTCCCCACCGCCCTCCAAACCCTCCTCCACCCTCCCGCATAAAACCAACCCGCCACAAATACCGCCGCAAAATTCACGCCCACATACACCGCAAACACCCCCCACTCTCTCCACCTCCTCCCATAATTAAAATTAAAACTTCTTGCAAACTCATCCCCATCCGCAAACTGACACACCCTGCACCTCCCTCCTCCAAGCTCCTCAATCCGTCCCATCCCACTCACCCTCCTACTCTCCTCCAGATACTCCGCACACGTAGACACTGTGCTCGGGAGCGTTACCACCGCGAACTCATTTTCTGCGCAGTCGATCCGGAGGTTATGAACGAGCGGTCCGAGGAACGCGTTCATCAGATGCGTAAACGGTGAGAGCCAGTACATCCAGTACCGCCAGAAGACCGGGATGACGTAGAACGGCACGACGACGCCGCAGAAGCTCACGACGAAGACAAAGACGATTGGGACTAGCATACCCGCGAGCTGCGGGTTTGGTGCGATTGCTGCGAGAGTGAGGCCGAGGCTGAGGTAGTAGAGTTGGAAGAGCAGCATGAGGGACCATGTGAAGGCCATTGTTGAAGCGTCCCGGGGAAAGCCGGGGGGGAGGTACCAGATGAAAAAGTAGATGGTGCCCGCGAGGAGCCGGTACGGGATTTCGGTGAGGATTGCCGCGAGAGTGAGGTTGGACAGGGAGTAGGTTTTGGAGGCCTTTTCGCGGGAGAGGTAAAGGTCCCGGAGGGCGATGAAGCGGGGTTGGAGTTGTTGGATTAGCGGTGGAGCGGTCATGAGAGCCATGAAGATGGAGAAGAGGCGAGATTGCATGGAGATTAGGGTGTTAGAGAGACGGAAGAAGGTGAAGGCATTGAAGAGAGCGGTAAAGATGTGGAGGAGGAGGATGCCGAGGATGTAGGAGGGAGAGCGGTGATAGGAGGTGAAGGTGCGGATTAGGAGCGCTTTGGTGCGCGTCGTCCAGGGAGCGGCGAATTCTTGGGTGTCGAGGTGGATAGAGATAGTGGTGCGGCTGGGGGTGTTGAAGGTGCGGAGGTTGGAGAGGAGAGTCTGGTGCTGCAGGGAGGAGAGCCAGATGGAGGACCAGTCTTTGGTGTTGGAGTCGCCTGTCCCAGCCTCCGCGAGCATGTATTCAGCTGGGTTCATGTGCTATTCGAGATCAGTGAACGTACTTGAAGTATGGGTGGTGAACACATACTTTAGGACAATGACGAGCCCCATTACTCTCAAAATAGTCAATCAGGTCCCTCGAATCCTCTCCCAGCGGGCCATGATAAACCACTTTCCCTCCCTTCTTCAACAAAATCAAATCATCAAACTCAGCAAACAACACCGCAGACGGTTGATGAATCGTACCTATCTAATTGATCAGCACTCTCCAATGCATCCACCCTAGCACCCCCATATAAATACTCACACAAAACCGCCTGCCCACTATTCGCCAACTTCCTCAAAAACCTGACAATATTAAACGCAGCCTGCGAATCCAACCCACTCGTCGGCTCATCGAGAAACAACAACCCCGCGGGCCTAGCCGCCAACTCGACTCCCAACGTGACCCTCTTCCTCTGCTCCTGATTCAATCCCACCCCAGGGACCCCCACCATCGCTTCCGCAATCCCGCCCATCTCCAGCAGCTCGATAATCGTCTCGACGTAGTCATACTTCTCCTGCACCGGCACATGTGCGGGCTGCCGCAGCAACGCCGAGAATCGTAACGCTTCTCGAACGGTCTGTAGCGCCTCGTGAACATCTTCCTGTTCCGCGAAGCCGGTCGAGCGCGCGAAGGAAATCGGGAGCGGGTGACCGGAGAGGAGGAAGCGGCCTTGGAGGGTGCCAAAAGTGGTGAGGCGCTGGGCGAGAGCGTTGAGGAGGGTGGTTTTGCCGGCGCCGGATTCGCCCATGAGGGCAGTGAGACGGCCAGGTTGGAGGTAGCCGCTGAGGTTGTCGAGGAGGATTTTGGGGCCGGTATGGGTGGGGATGGTGTAGGTGACGTTTTGCCAGGTGAAGACTGTGGTGTTGAGGGGTGGTTCCATGGACGATGTTGTTGGTGTTGGTTTTCCGCTGGAGAAACTGTGGGTGGGGGATTTGAGGTTGATGTGGAGACCGTGGTCGGTGTTGACGCTGGTGTCTGAGGAAACATCTTTCTCTTCATCTGGTAGTGGAGGAGCTGTATTTTCATTGCTTTCGACCTCATCTGGTGCTTCTCCGCGTTTATAAACCGTCACTGCCGCACCGCCTTGGTTCGGCTTCAACATCTCCAAACCAAGCGCATATAATAGCGAAAAGAAGATCCAGAACCCGATGACAATCGCCAGATTCCGCCAGAGATTGTCATACACATAGTTGTATGCGGTGGAAAGATAATCCGCGCCGTCGACATCCACTTCTCCTGATTTGCTGCCTTGGATTAGACACGTTTGGTGCTCGGGGTCAACATCTGGACCTTCGGACGGAATGAGGTATGGCGGTTGGCAGTTGATTTTCATGTGGTTGAATTCGTTGGTCATGATTCTACCATCATGTTAGTAATGTCGATAAGTCATGATATAGGGAACGTACGATTCGAAGGAGTATGCGACCGGATTAATCCAGCGGATCCAAGAGAACCAAGGGTGCATTGATTCTGGCGGGATGAGATAACCAGTATAAATTACCAGCGCTTGGATCGCAAGACCAGTGATTCGAGACGCGACATCAAGACTGCCACAAAAAGCCGCAATAGAGCGGAAGAAGGAGAAAAGCGCAAGTGTAAGAAAATAGGTAATTATAAGGAACGTAAAGAACTGGGATGCCGATTGTTGAAGCCCTGAAAAATGCGTTAACCAACAACCCCAAAAAGACAGTAACGAAACATCTACTAACCAGCCATGAAATATATCACCACCGACCACAACAGCGTCTGCACCGCAACCTGCGGCAAATCGGCGAGCACCAAACCAAGCGCGTACGCTGACGGGCGGTAAAATGAAAATGATTTATGCTTTAGCAGAATAGGACGGGTATTGAACGAGACGCTGATTTCCGACAACGCCAGCAATGAGTTGAATAGCAAAGTAAAAAACATCTGAGTTCCATCAGTATTGGCGATACACAGCCAAGATATCGAATTACTCACAATTCCGCCCCGAGGGAATACACCAATAGCGCTCTCGGGTAATTGGAAGAACAGACTTCCGACGATTAAGGACTGGAACAAGATGCCACCCCATTTGCCGTATAACGTCGCCGGGTCGCCTTTCAGTACCTGGAACTGGCGTACCGCGCATTGGTACACTTGTTTTCGAAAAGGTATCTACACCAACATCATAATCAGCTGCTGTCATCAAACACCCACCCAAAACCACATCTCCACCGTAACCTACCTGATAATTCTTCCTCCTCGTCTCCTCCGTCATCTCCCTCTCCCTCTCCGCCTTCACCTTCCCTAACTCCTCCTCAAACTCCCGCATCTCCCGCAACACCCCCTTCGCAATCGCCGACTTCCTATACGCGCTCTCAAACTCTTCCGGTGTCCTCGGGACGCGATTCTCCCACCCCTTTCTCACATGTCTCGCATGTACATCCGTCGTACTCGTCAGAAAATCCGCAGTCGTCCATCTTGGCGGACATGCGAACCCTAGTCTCTGGAAATACTCTTTCGCGTCTTCGACGGGGCCAAAGTATGCGCAGCGGCCGCCGTAGATGAGAAGGACTTTGTCGAAGTGGTCGTAGAGGCTTTCGCCGGCTTGGTAGAGGGCGACGAAGGTTGTGATGTTAGCCATGTTGGTCATGGCGCGGAGGGAGGAGACGTATTCCTGTTGACATTATTATCAGATCTGAATTGCACATGTCACAGATAGATGATATGGGGAGGAATGGAACTGACATTGGCGGTGGAAGCGTCCAGCCCTTTAGTGCTGTTATCCCAACACTGGCAGGAGGCTTTTGTGACCATTGCTTCTGCGATTGAAACACGCTTCTTTTCGCCTCCGGAGACACCGCGGATGATGGTGTTGCCGACTTTGGTGTTGAGGGTGTGGTCGATCCAGAAGAGTTTAGAGATGGTACTGAGAAACTCTTGGACGTAATCTGAGCGGGATTCGCCTTCGTTTCTCGACTCTTTTGGTGGCGTACGGGTTTTCAGGGCGAATTTTAATGTCTCCTTTACGGTCATAGTTGCGTAGTGCAAATCTACTCATGTGGTCAGTCATCGTATTCCCCCAACTAATGGATTATTGTTTTCGGTAACTTACCTTCCTCCGGATTATAAACCACCTCATTTCGAAACCTCTTTCCCATCACCTCCGCACTCTCCCCGCCATACGTCACCCCCCCCTCCACCCTCGAAAACCCCTCCCTCTGATTCGCAATCACTTTCAAAAACGTACTACACCCGCTCCCGGGGCGTCCCAGCACCAAACACATTTCCCCCGGCCTCACCACGCCCGTAAACCCCGTCAACAACGTCCTAACCCTCTTCATCCTCCTCCTCCTCCACCTTCCCATGAAAATCCCTCCAATAGCCCTAACCAGCTTCACGCATATATCCCAATTTGTCTCCGCGACCGTTTGCCCTGCTCCTACTCCCTTTACTGTCAAGTCCCGCCATATCACTCCAGAGTGCCGTGTTTTCTCTTCCGCAGAAGCAGCGCGCCGCGATTGCCCGAAGATCCGGGAGACGAGAGCGTCGATTTCGTTTTTGGTGTCGGCGTCGTCGAGGAAGATGGAGTCGGGCTCGCCGGAGGGGGTGGGGGTTGCGAGAGCGGTTGCTTGGGAGCGGCGGCGAGAGAGGACGCGGAAGATGTCGTCTTGTGTGAGTTTGCGGGAGCCTATGGTGGGGCGGCGAGGAAGGGGCCGGAGGGGGGACGAGGAGGAGGTGGTGGTGCTTTCAATAGCATCGCTGGGGGAGAGGCGAGAGGAGGTGGTGGGGTGGTTGAAGGAGACACCGCAGGCGATGGGTGGAGAGGTTGTGCTGGATGTTTTATTGTCGTTGCTGTTGGATTCAGAGGATGAAGGTGAGTCGACAGTGATGACAGGAAACGGGAAACCATTGCTCGAGACTGGTGATATTGGCCTGCTGTTGTTGTTGGAATCTTTCCCACCGCCTTCAACGACGGTGGTGCTGCTGGAGACCATTGTAAGTGCTTTTTTCAACCACGGTTACACGCGACAGCAACCACACAGAGAGCGATCAAGTAACTATACCGGACATGAGGGCGGTTTTGTTCCCCGCTTGGGCTGGATATTCAGCATATTGGGTGTCTCGGTGACGCTGGAAGAAGCATCCGTCAAGGATCTACGCCAACACGCTAGGAAGCGAGATGACGTCGCCGAATATTTATTTCTCCACGTGAGAGGCGAGGGGGAAGGCTGACACAGCCAGGATCGGGGCATATCCAATGAGTAGAGGCGTTGAAACGGGTGTTAGGAGAGCGGCGAGAGGCTGGGAGTGATGCGGCGGTGACGGAGGTGACGGAGGTGACTTCGGAAGATGAGAGCTGACGCGTTTTGACGTTTTCATAGATTGTCACCCGTAGTCTGGGTCGGGATGGCCAGTTCCCGAGATGATCAACCTCGCGACTCCAAGACATTGCCCGTCATCAGCAGGTACCTTCAGAACCATTCTGTCATATTACAGCCTCCCTCTCTCCCTCATCTCCTCCTTCCCCTTCTTCCCCTTCCCCACCCCACCCCCCAAAGTCTTCACCAGACTCACCAACTCATGCATCCCAAAAAACGCCAACCGTCCTTTCCCCTCTCCCTCCCTCAGCACCCAGGCCTCACACCTCACCACTGCATTCCGTCCCGTTACACTCACAATCTCACACCGCACCCTCAGCTTCTCCCCCATCCTTAGCGGCGTGACCCACGTAATCGCCAAATTCCTCGTGACCCCGGCAAACCAGCCTTTGGTCCCATTGTACCCCGGAGCAGGGATGGCCCAGAATCCGGGGCGTGCGAGACAGCAGAGGGAACTACAGGTGGCGAGGTCGATGATACAGGAACCGCAGGAACCGTGCATTGCTTTCTGTTGTGAATAGTCAGCTTTATGGTGGTTAAGTTTAGGGATGGAGTTACATCCCCTATCAGAACACATATCCCTTTCGACGACCAACTCGCATTCGATCACACCATCATCGGTGGCAGATTTCAGTGTCATTGCGCGCCGAACGCGGGACTCGAACGAGACTGTGCATGGCCGGGAAAGCGTTTCGTCGCGGGTTGCGCAGAGACGGTCGAAAGCTGGGATTTCATGGTCGATGGAAAAGAGCGGGCCGAGATCATCCTCGGTTAATGATAGTCTGGGTGACATTTGTTCTTCTCAATTGATGTGTAGAGATTGAGGATTACGGCGGGTAATGATTAAGGTAACGGATCGTATATTGATGGTTGGAGAGGTTTTGTAGTTATGATTCTGGGCTCTTCAAATTGACAGAGATAGAGAGCTTCGCAGTATTGATGCTCCGGATGGAATTGATGATTCACTCTGGGGAGGAGCACGACAGAGGTATATATGGGCTCCGACTTCATATATCACCCCAGATTCATGCTTTCCATTCATGACAGCCCATGACAGACTAGCTTACACAACCTCCTCGCTTCGAAGCTCGCACATATACTTTGTGGGGATTGTGGGGTATGCTCGTAAGGCTGTCGTACGATCGTGGAGCGGTTCGATTTGAGGCACGTCAGATCTTCCAGAGACGCATCATGGGATGCAAGGCACAAGGGCAGGGGAAACGCGGGTTGGGGAAGTGGGGATATACAGGTGGGGGTGATGAACCAGAAGTGTAGTTGTCCGTGAGATTTGAGAATATCTGTGTCTCTCTGAACAATGTGGAGGAGGTGGTGGTGGTGGAAGTCACGAGATTCGCTCCATCTGATTAGGTAATCCACAAATGTTTCGTTTGGTCGCCACGTTCACGAATTCGCTGCTCTCGTTCGCCCTGCCTACCCCACCAACCACGACGAACCCTCCCCTACCCTCCTCCGCGTCCACGGGCCTGAGCATCGGCCTTCACCTCACAAACGACCGTTTTCAAACACTTTAAATTCACTCAGTCGTCGCCGAACCCTCCCACTGTCCGTATCGTCACCACCCGTCGACATCTGTGTCATCTCGCCACACCACTCAGTTTCTTCTGAACCACCAAACCTCGCTGGTCACAACTCCTTCACCGTCGTTTTCAACCTCTCCTTCCTCCTACCCGCCCGTTTTCGGGAATCTCACAGCTCTCCGCGTTCGATTCCATCTCCTCAACCCACCGCTCCCCCAAGGTTCAGAGCACAGACCAACGCGTCTTCCTCATCGGATTGCAGCTTTCCATTAAAGCTCCAATCCACCCGATTCGCCAACTGCTCCATCTCCAGGCCATAGTGCTTGCGAGCAGGAGCAACCGGTGAACCGTTTTGCCGTGTTATGAGCAGTTACCTGTGGCGATACTACCTCGAAAATGACGCGGAGCGCTTTCAGCGTCTGCTCCAAGGCTCGCGCTCCGGCGGACATACCTCGGGGTTACGAGCCTCCCAGAAGGGACCCACCAGCTATGGCACTTCTCCAGGAAGCACTGTGAAAGTAAGGCCTGGCTCGCCGCCCGGCGGGCTGCAACTATCGAAGCAGCAACTGCGACAGCTGGATTCAATGGGACGGTCTATTCTCCATATGGCTTGTACGGAACCAAAGAAGCTGGAGTTTGTCAGGGCGTTGCTGGCTCATCCGTTCGTGGATACGGCTCAAGCAGATTTGGAGTCGGGATGGACTAGTTTACATCGAGCTCTATATAATGGCAATATTTCGGTGGCTCGGGAAATCTTTGCGACGAATCCGAGTAGTTGGAATCTTGTCAAGGTCAAGGATGCTGCTGGAGATACGCCATTCGATGTCTACGGGGCCATCATTCAGGATCTAGAGTCTATTATGATTGCCGATGCTTTGGAGGAGGAGGCCAAGATCCGCGATGACGACTCTGATATGGAGGATGAAGAGCAAGACCATGTCACGGTAGATGCTTCAAAGGGCGATGAGATCTTTTCCTGGGGTTCAAATAAGAATCTCACGCTTGGATTCTCCGATGGAGACGACCGATCTTATCCAGAGCGGGTTCAGCTTAAACGTCCACGAGAGCTTGTTTTAGAGCAGGCAAAGCAGAAATACGGTGAACTCCCGGAAAGCAAAGGAAAGTCGGCAGATGATCTTTTGGACGCCTCGGTTCTGTTTCGTCCTCTCAAGATTTCTGACGTGCAACTGTCCAAATTCCATTCTGCAATCCTCACCGAAGATGAATATGCCAACCTCCATGTCTGTGGATTCGGGAATGGTGGTCGTCTTGGCTTCGGCGGAGATCAAAATACGGTGTTTAAATACCGGCCATTGACTCCACCGTTGTTGCCCAAGAAACGTGTCCTCAAAGTGGCCTTGGGGATGGATCATACTGTTGCAGTTCTCGAAGACGGCGAAGTCTGGACTTGGGGCTCCAACCGTTGGGGCCAACTTGGATATGGTGTACCACAGCGGACTCCGCAGGAAGAACCAATTCAGATGACACCCAAGCAGGTCCAGGGACTTTTGAAGCGCGAAGTCGTCATCGGCTGTGCAGCCAGCCGAACGCACACTGCCGTTTTCACCAAGGATTCACTGTTTACCTTTGGAAAGAATGATGGGCAGCTTGGGATTCTCGACTCTCAAGAAGCCAGGAATTTAGCAAGTCAATCGAGCCCGCGAAAGGTTTCGGCCAACTTCCTTACAGGCGTCGTTATCAAGAATATCGTTGCTATCGATACTGCAACATGTGTGTTGCTTGAGGGCGGCGAAGTATGGATCTTTGCTGGGCACGCATACTCTAGGCTTCTCTTCCCTGTGAAGTCTTTTGTTGGGCTTCCTGATGGCGCAAAGAATATCACTCGCTATGATCACGGATCGAATGTGATTCATCACATCACTGGTGGTGGAGACACCATCTGCGCATTATCGACTTCTGGTGATGTATTTGCTGTCGACGTACCCTCAACTCTCAAAGAGCGCGCCGAGAAAGGTGGTTCTGGTAGGGTGTCATGGATTTGCCAACACGCATGGAGTATGAGGAAGCGGCATATGGCAGTCCGTGATGTTGATGTTAGCGTTGAGGGAAACATCATCATTGCTACTCGCTCTGGAAGCGTATGGACTCGTACACGACGGGTGAGGCCGAAGGAGGGGAGCTCGGAGGGAGGCAGATTTAAGTTCAACCGGGTTCCTGGCCTTACAAGGATTACCACTGTGAGAAGCAATGCGACTGGAGGATTTGCGGCAATTCGCCAGGATACCGATGTGATGGAAAAGGCTTTGGTGGTTCAGCCCCAGGGGTTGTGGACAGAGTTTATGCCGCTCTATTGGGGTAAACTGATTCCGCAAGTCCTAGAACGCGAGTTTTACAGTCCGTGGTGGAATATAGATTTCTATGAGAGTGCGATCAAGGACCTGTCGGAACGCGCGATCAGAAATCTGCTGGATGAATTTGACTTTGGAGACAGAGCGAAGGACTTCGGGCTGCTTATCGGGACAACAAAAGTTCCAGAACTACTAATTCCGACCCACATTGTACCGTTTGCTCGTTCGCCCGTCTTGCGCAAGTTACTGGCTCAAGGAAATGGGACCATCAACGATATCGGCAAATTATCTCGACGACCTGACGGCAAGCTGGAGCTGGTTTTCCAGGGCATTGGGCTTTTTACGCTCCTGAACTTGTCCCTGTATCTCCACACAGATAAACTGATTGATCCCTGGTGTAACGCGTCTGTCAATCAGTCTCAGCGCAAGAGATACGACGCACTGCGGACAGGTCTTCTCAAACTCTCTGAAGCCTTGAAAATGGATGCCCTCTCGAACTCTCTTCGGCGCTGGGTCCGCGTTCGCCGCTCGTTGGATGCCGATATGAAGATGGCCTATAAGGATCCCGATTTCTTTAAGAATTCTGACATGATCCTCGATCTTGCGGATGGTGGATCAATGCGCGTCCATTCTTCCGTCATGCGCGCTCGGTGTCAGTTCTTCAAAGCACTCTACGCAGATGGCGGTATTGGTGGCGGGAGCCGCTGGTTGAGTAACCGGATCCACGCCGGGGAGTCGATCCATGTCGACTTGACACATATCCCGAAGCACATCATGGAGGTTGTTGTTTCTTGGATGTACTACGATTGGGATACGGATGGGTTCAATGGGACTAAAGAAGGTGTTAAGGAAGATGATGTCGATGTCTTCTTGGATTATATATTAGAGGTGTTGAGTGTCGCCAATGAGCTCATGCTAGATCGGTTGAACCAGATCTGTCAGAAGATTATCGGCCGCTATGTCAACACGAGGAATGCGGCTGGGTTGCTGAATGTGGTGGCGGAGTGTTCGCAGAAGGGGTTCAAGGAGGCTGCGTTGCGTTATGTGTGTCTCAATATGGAGACAATGTTGGAGAATCAGTGAGTAGCCATGTTGCAGATTAAGAGGTGGTGGGAAAGCTGACGTTGGGTAGTCTTCTCGATGAACTCGACGAGGACTTGATGTTTGATATTGATGCTGTTATCCACCGCCATAACGCAAGATCCACACAGGCTGCAATTGATAACCAGTACGCGAGGCTTCTGTTGCAAGAGCCTTCGTTGCCGGAGATGCAGGCGAGTGAGAAGGAAGAAACGATAGTACGGTACACGGCAGAGGCAGAGGAATATTCCTTGTTGCTTGCTTTCAAACCTCAGTCCTCGACTGCATCACCATCGACACAGTCCCCATCTGCGAAACGGAAAGGAAAGCAGCCTGCTGCTCCTACTCCATCGTCACTTAAAACACCGTCGAAAACGTCAGGAAATGATGATATTTTCTCCATGGACGCCGTGGATGATGGGTGCGATGGTGACCAAATCTCTATCTCCGCTCCATCTATGACCCCGCCGGTTTGGAAACCTATCCCACCTCCACCAGCGCCTCCGGCGTTTGAAACCTCTCCTTCACCGGCAGGCACTCCGCAGTCATTTTTCCCCGGTCTCGGCACCAGCACTCCTTACACCCCACCGAGGAAACAGGGCGGTGTACCGTGGACGACAACGACACCTACCAAGAAACTCGACATGCGGGAGATTATGGCACAGGCATCGTCAGCAGCATCAGGACGCAGCGGCATCACCGCCGCTCTCACCAATCCCCCAACCTCAACTCCGGCTCCCCCCACCATCTCCACTTCATCATCATCCTCATCCGCGCAACCCGCCGCCCCACCCACCGTTCCAAACTCCACTGCCCCAACCTTCAAAAAACATCAAAGCCAAAAAGAACGCAAACGCCAACAACAACTCCAACACCACCAACACCCCCCGTCCAATACCACATCCTCCACCTCCCAAACCCCCACCAAAAAGAGCTGGAACATCTCCACCCCGGCCCCCGCCATCTCCCTCAAAGACGTTCTCCACCCGCCCCCAACCTCCCCCCCGAAACCATCAAAATCCCCCATCCTCGTCGTCGGCCCCTCCAACCCCTCTCCCTCATCCTCCTCCTCCATCACCACCCCGCGCCGCACCATCACCACCCCTCTCCCGGCAACCACCACCACAGCGGTATCCCAAGCATCCGCATCCCCCCACCAATCCCACCAGCATAAGAACAAACATCACCACACGATAAAACTCACCCTCCAGGACATCATCACCCAAGAGGAAGCGCAGAAGGAGCTGGTAAAGGAATATGCGGCGAAACGATCGCTCCAGGAAATTCAGGAGGAACAGGAGTTTATGAGGTGGTGGGAGAGGGAGTCGAAGAGAGTGCAGGGCATTCATGATGAAGAGGAGGGGGAAAGTGAGAAAGTGGAGGAGGCGGGACGGGGGAAGAGGGGCGGGAGGAGGGGGAGGGGACGGAAGGGGCGTGTTGGGGGAGGGAGCGGGGGTGCGAATACTGGGGGAGGTGGGAGTGGTGATGCTGGAGGAGGAGGTGCTGGAGGTGCAGCGGGACAGCAGAATACCGCGCCGAGAAATGTTTCCGCTGCAAGAGGGGATGGGCCGAGGAGGGGACATGGGTTTGAAGGTAGAGGAAGAGGGGGCGGGGCGATGAGAGGGCATGGACATGGCGGGGAGAGGAGGGCGAGGGTTGAGGGGCAGGTTAGGTGATTTGAGGTTGAGGAAACGAAGTGAGGCGAGGGGAGGTTGAGATATTCGGTGTTAGGCTGGGCTGGGCTGGTAAGTAGATGTGTGTTTTCACGGTGCTTCTGCTCGGTTTGCGGGAGAAGGGGTCGAGGGGTGGAGAGGTAGAGCATTAAGTTTACTTGTACTCTAGTACTTTTAATTAGTGCATTTGCAATAAGGAGTTTTAGAGCATGAGAGGTTGCTGGCGCCTTGCATATGCGGGTGTTGATGTGATAACGAAATACGACTCGGGCTGTTGAAACTTGGAACAGGGAGATAATCGACCCGGTGAACGTAACGTCACTCACTTCCGAGTGAAAGAGGGGAAAAAAGGCGTAGATTCAAGTGGCAATTGACAATCGTAACATAGGTACTTGTGCTAAGGGATTCTCAGAGATCGGAGGATGGAAGATGATGATGGAATAGGTTTTGTATGGGGATCGATACACGCCAAACATTCAACCTGGGCCCGGTGTCTTTGACTATAAACACCGTGCTGATGTTATTCATCTCGCTAATACTAGTAGTCCTAGTTCGGGGTTCTGACAAAAAGGTGATTCCTATTATACAATCCTATCCTAGTACGGAAAAAAAGTCAAACATGTTATCACATGGGAAATAAAGTTTGAGATCGGCGTGGGGTTCTAGAGTATCGGAAACTGAACTATCTTCATGTTAAAACACCCAGTATGAAGTTTTCCGCGACGTTCTTTCGATTGTAGGTAAAGCAGTCATGGTTGAGGCCGTAGTTCGATACTGGGGACAGACGTCCGCTCTTTGCATCTTCTAACCCTTTTCTATCACAACATGCGCACTCATCCCAATCCCACATCCACATCATCATCATCACTGCCCTCCCCCTCATCCTAATCGACACACATCCGTCCGCACATCCCCAAGGCGCAGAACCAGATCTAAAATACCCCTTCCTCCCGCATCTTTCGCTTCACAGACATAAAACATGGCATCCAGTGGCGGAAACCCCCTGGCCCGCATGTAGAAGTGGTGCCAGTTCCAGTGTGTCGGGTCCGCGGCGCGATATTTGCTCCGATTATTGGGGTTGCCGCAGTTTCGGGGGCTTTGGTTAAGGGGGTTTTGACGTCGTGGTGGTGGTGGTTGTTGATGGAGTGAAGGTGACTATGGTACACAGCCACGGTGATCTGCGGGTGAAGAATTGGTGATCATGTGATGAGACCCGTTATGGGGCGAGAGTTGTGAAATCGAGGAAGCTAACAAAAGGCTGCCGTGGTTTGGGTGAGGAATGTTGACGCGGTTGCCTATGTCTTGGCCAGAAACCTCAACCCCACTGAAGGAAACAGACGTCACTGACATTCTGCGGAATAACGTTATCATCAAGCTTCTACGCCGTATCGCCTCAGCAACGCTAGAGATTTGTTGAAATGTTTGAAACTCACCGGACGGAAGCTTAGGCGTCGCTACAATTCTGATACAACGTTCCGCTCGCGTGGAATCGAATCGTGGCGTTGCAATAGTTAGTAGAAGGCTGAAGGTTCCCGTGAAAAAGGCGTATGATCTAAGAGCCCTGTATGTACATATCCGCAGCCACCATGTGTACAGTCATTAGCCTTGTCCTGGGCATCTGAGCAATCTAATCGATGCAGCACAGCCTGAGACGTCGTCGAGTTGTGCTTCAAATCTCCGGTGAACTTCAAACATCGTCTTTGCCAGCAAGCCGTGGGTTCAAAGATCGTGGCTTTGAGACCGCTTAGATCCAGGAGAGACGATCATGGTCGGCGAGCGGGCCGGTGTAAATTTTTTGAGGATCACGGTGTTGAGGAGTAGGCAGCAACGACGAGTGAAGACTACGCAGGCACACCTTCTGAATTCAACCATCGTCAATGATCATGTGGTACGATGGTTAACGGGATTATGGATCTTTGGGATTCAACCAATACACACACACTCAAAAACCCCTCACATGTTTTAGAGGCTGGTCATCGAAGCCAACGTGCTTGGGATCCAGACCAGTCGGATAAATTGTCGGCCGCGGTGGCTTGGTAGTGAGTTTGCTGAGAAATTGGCGATAGTGGCACAGTACGGGAGAAATCATCATAGGTTTCTCGCTTAATAGATGAAGTGCGGGCCGGGGGGTGCTGGGGAGCGTGATCTTGTAGGTCAGATTAGGGAAGGTCAATAAGAAGTTGATTTGGAATGGTTCAGAGCCTTGTACCGATGTGTTGAAATGAGAAGCAAGTAGTGAAGAGAAATATGTTAGCATTGAGCGCCCCAAGGATTGATATTCCAAATATAATGAGTAGAGACCACAGCTGCTGGGCCAGCAGATCGTGCAGTCCGATCCAATGCGAATGTAACGTTGTGAAGCCCACAGATTTCATGAGCCCGTGATCGAGATGAATGCTGAGGAGCCTGGATGCCTCTTCAGGTGGAGGAAATATGAATAGCCAACTAATGTGTTAAACTCCTGAGTTACCGGCCGATTAATGGCTACCAGGCAGGAGATCAAGGGAAAGTAGAAACACTAGAAACCATCAGCCCAAAACTACACAACAACGCCCATATAAGCAGACCATACATACCAAAAATTGCGGCCAGGATCTTACAGGCTTATAATAATCATGAACTATCATATGCGGAATACAGTCACGGTATACGGCGTACTCGTGCTGTAGAAGACTGAGATGATGGGGATTGAATAATCCCACTCTCATATCCTATCAGTAGGGATCTGAATTCCATTCATTGACATCACTTGTGTTTATGATCACTGATGAAACTCATTGCTTCAATAATGTTCAGTTTGAAATACTAATATCCCGGAGAAACCCGAAGAACAACGCAGAGAGATATTCCATTCCATGTATGCTTCAAGTTCTCACATTCAATTGCATAAAAAGCATTCCACGAAGCTGATGACAACGTCCCTGATGCCAAACCCCTGCATCGATGTATTCTATTCCCTGTCAAGTGCGGCTGCGCGTCATTCAATTTTGTTGCGTTGTGCCGTGGCGGAGCACACCAAACATCCACGACCACCAAGTATTCTCCAGCCACTGGTGGTCAATGGATGGAAGTTGGAGGAGCATCGCTTCAGCACCGGTAGGCACACTTGCAGATGGGGGCTGCAACGATGGCTCACGATGCTCTGGACATGGTTTCGGAGATGATCGACGACACCCCCAGAGTCCGCAGCAAGACAATTTCAACCACGATTGGTTATGACACTGACAATCGAACCAGACAATGGTAACTTCTGAGAGGTTACCTATGCCGAGCTGCGGAACCTTCGGAAGTTGATCCTCGATGAAGCCTTAAGGCAGGGTGCATGCGATGGAAAGTTCCCTCTTTCTCATCAAGATTCATCGTCATGGACGGTGATCATATCAACGGGAACTGGGACATCTGCCAACATTGGTGAAGGCGTCAGATCAGAAGGCTGAACCCTCGATGGGACTGTAATGGTGGTGACTTTGCACAGCCAGGCAGCGGTCGTCGCGTCAAGAAATCACCGGTGAAGTTGTGTGACAGTGCACGCTAGAGAGAGCTTGCGCCGCTGTGCAACCTGCATGGGACCTTCGTGGTGGGGGGTAACATCGGCCCTGGAGATATTTAGTAGCGACCCTTTCCAGACAGAAGGACTCATTCCTGGACTCCAACCTCCAAAAAAGCCCTGCCAAACCTTCCCTCTTCATCAGCATCCACAAAGTCATCACAATCAAGCCAACATGTCCGACTGCAGCTCACCCGCATCTTCACATCGTTCCTCCTGTACAAACTTTTCTTCTGGGCCACAGTCACCGGATACTACCTTTACAACACCGCCGGCGAGTCGAGAAAGTTCGCCGAAGTTTTCCGGACCGTTCGAATCATTGAATGAGCAAGCAATGCATCAAACCGAATTGTATGCTCAACTTGGTTCACCATCCTCGCCGGGATGCACGGAATTTCAAGTTGCACCCGTTCCATCATCACGGCCGAGTAGTCGTCCATCACCACCCCAACTTTTGACGAATTTCGACGAGCCAATGTTCTTCAGCCCCGAAGTGTCCGCATACGATCAAACTGCATTTCTTTATGAAGCCCAGCCCCCAACAATGGACTCATTTCAATGCCCCCCTTATCCATCAGCATCCGAGTTCTACGGAATTTCGCCAGTTCAATCGCCCGATTCATTCACAACCCGCTGGTCCCCCGATACACCGGCATCGAGTCAGTGGGAATATAGTGGACACTCGGAAGAAGTTGATCCCTTCAAATACCAAATCGAAGAATGGTACACCGCCGATGGACGTCGAGTCGAATACTCCGCAATGGCACTGGGCTGCGCAACGATGTGAAGCGAGCAGGCTCGAAAGTTATGGACATCCTTCCAAGACCATTGCATCAAAATCGAAAAGAGTCGAACCGATAATCGCGCCAACCGAACGTCCCCAAGACACCACCAAGACGATTCTGAATAATCTCCGGATCAAAGTTACTCCTCATCTTTGAGGTGGTATAACGTATGGCCATTGTGCGCCAATGATCAAGTATGGATCTCGAAATGGCATATACCAAGAGCGCCAGGGCGGCTTCACCCCCGCAGTGTAACCATTGTTCGGAGTTGCCGGCGTCTCCTGAGCTTGCTCGACTTATTAGTATATTTTTCCTTTAGTAGTTTATCCTGATTTATTTCTTTCAACTTGGTGGTCTAGTCCGGCGTTTATGGGTATATTTTCCTTTGGCGTTCTCAACGGGGTCTGATATCAAAAATCATGTATTAGCGGGTGTTTTTTTTTTTTTATCATAGATATATTTCTTTTCATACTTTGTTATATTATGACGATTGGCATGAGCCTTTGTAGATGTGGTTAGGAATAGAATTTTGAAATTATACAAGTTAGAATTACCGTTATTCCTCCCGTTAGAAGAAGGGGTCGAGAGTTCATTGCCGGTGACAATGTAGAGTACTGTACTCATGACTCACCCAGTAGCATACACCCTTAACGTGAGGTTACATCACCTGCATCGGCAAGGCTGAAAGGAAGTAGAAATCTTGGAATGTATCGAATCATGAAGCCGATCTGGAACTGGTTTGTCAGCAACGACGTTCTACCCAATATCTAGTATTTGGAGTAGAATTTCCCTCTCTGAAGTAGACATCCAGGCCTAATAATAATCGCTGTCCATGGATGACCAACGCAGATTCCAGACGCGGGTGGGGGCGGGTTTTGACGGAACCTGCACCAAACACATGTTCACGCGTCAACCCCACCGACACGCTCTGCGCGTAAATATTGTTTGCGACGCGATGTTCCAGCATCCATCGTACGAGAGCTTCGACTACTTACTTCCTTGATCCCTAAGAAAACGTATTTCCTCAAGATTCGTCGTTTCAGGCTAACAATTCCCAGAGTGATACGGTAAAACTTGCAGGATTGTAGAGTACTTCCTCGAGCCTCTGTCGAAACTGCTTCCACTCCATAACATCGGAGCGGATATATGTTCCACAGTGGAAAGGTCGGTGTTTCCGAAAGTCTACCCCTATGTGGTTTTTAACTGCCTCCGGCTGTGGCTGCATCTTGACTTCTGTGAGTTGCAAAAAGCAATGAGGTCGCTTCATTTGTATTGCGCCGGATCACCGGAAATCACGGTTCGTGAACTTGTCCATCCACCGTTGCCGGGCAGCACAGCGGTTCAACGTTAAACCGGCGATGTACCGATAAATCATGCCAATGAAGAAACAGGTGTGCTAATGCGGTAGATAAATCGATCCTAATCTCGAATTTAGCCCCAAATTCTGACACTCCAGGTAGTACATCACGTTACATCCGTCAGACTTCGTCCAAACCATCTCGGCATGGTCCCTGAATTGAAAGCGGACGAACTCCCTATCAACCTTGATTAGCACATTGACTTCAGGCAAGGAGACTGGTACTCAAAATTATAGTTTCCGCTGGATATCTTCATGCCATCGTTGGCGACTCATAAACCAGTTGATATCGGCTCAACCAACGAAACTGACGATCCATAGCCGAAAGGATTTCAAGCCTTGTCGCTGGCCTAAACGAGTGAAGTCAGCGGGGGATGTGTTTCTGAGGTGAGCTCTCTCGGGCACTTGCGGAGGTTCTGGGGAACACTTATGCTTGATTCAAAGGCGGAAAAAGTTGTAATGAGAGGTGGACGTTCGTGGTTGCCAACCGACGATGAGACGAAAGTTGTTCATGCCGCTAATTACATGCATGTCATGTCACTCGCACATTCACTGATGGTGACCGATTTCGGCGGTTTTTTTCTCCCATCCCTTGACTCCCCCAGTCTGTCACCCTACTCCGCAATTTCGCTAACTCTACTCTACCCCTCGCTACAAAGATTAAAGTCCTCCTTGACAAGCTGTATCCACTTCTGCGGGGCCACATGTTATGTCACTCATTCACGTGGCGACCAGGTGACATTGACATCAGTTTTTGCTCTCCGTCCTCCATCATTTCAATTTGTCAACTGGTTAACCACTCCTAAGACCCGATGACCCACTCTTCTACCCGATTGCGACGCTTAATCTCTTCTCCACAAGCCGTCTCCATTGCTGCGGGACGCCCTACACTCCATGCCTTGCCATTTTGATGCTTCACCATGAATCGAGCAGTGCTAGCTCGATGTACTTCGGCGGACCGTTGTATTATACCATCGAGATTCAGGAGAACCGAGCTTCCCTCTCCCCAAATAACACTCAGCCCCGTACGCGTGTCATCGCATGGAATCGTCAACAACCCACAGTCCATAACCTAACCATCCATTCTATGAATCATGGAAACAATATGCTTTGGGCTCATTCCGAAACCAAACGTCTGTATTCTGGAACAACGGTTCCGCGAACCAGGCGGACGGGGACCCATGCCGCTCTAATCTTGAAAACGCCCCCCACTAGAATAGTTAGATACCTGACTTCGTCTATCTGGATCTAGACGCAAAAGTGGAGTGGAGGAATTGTCAACGGAGGTCACATTGACCCCGACAGAGGTGGTATGGAATTTGGCCTTGCGCCCAAAGTATCCAGATCACGCTCGGGGAGATGTTATAGCCAAATATCAGACCATATCCAGTATGGGTATAACGAATGATGACAGCTGGAACTATATCCAGTCATATTTTCATTCGAGAGTGGAGAGGTCTAAGAGAGGATCTGGGGGAGAGGTTTCCTATACTTTTTTGAAATATTTCTTGGTGGGGGCCACAATACCATGGTACTACAACCAAGCCTGGACCAACACCAAATCCCCTCCACTGATTCCAACCTTCTCTTCCCAGCAACTCTCTCGAGCTGTAGTCAGCGTGTACAACACAATATGAGCTCCTTTAACCAAGTCTTTGCCGCCCACTATGATTTATTACTCTTTTTTTTTTTCAACTTTTATGGAGCAACTTACATCCTTGTGTCGGAAAATGCAAGCGAGTTCGATTAAGAGGGAGTCTAAGAATACACATTCCCAAGAAGGATTTGAGTGACCCCATTATCCAAGATTGCGAGTTTCCGCTTTACATGTACTCTACGAGAAGTACGTGAAGTACGCCAGCTCATCATTGGATTCTTCAACCGCACTTCATTCGAATTGAGTCGAAGAAAATACAGTATGGATACCATAAAAGCCCATATTTCTCCTCCTCCGATCTTTTCATCTTTTCTGTTTCTAACCAAACATCATGCTTCATTACACCCGGATATTACTCCTCCTTTCCCTCCTTCTCCTCCTCCACCCCCCCATAACCCTCAGCAGCTCCCTCTCCTCCTCCTCGGAGTCCTCACCGCCCTCACCAGAACCCGTAACCATCATTGACACCCCTCCCCTCCCCCTCTCCTCTTCATCCTCCTCAGCCGACGGCGAAGTCTCCACAACCGCCAAAGAATTGACCGTCCACTGCCACCAATCTGAGGCCCTGATCAAAATCTCCCGTATCGCACAACGCATCCCGGAATTCTGTGCCGTAATGCAAGGAAGCGGTTGCGTGGTCGGGGCTGAGTATTGAGTATTCGGAGTGGATGCTTGACCCTGGGAGTTTTTCGGGGATGTTGATGGGGAGGATGGGGAGGTTGGAAGGTATGTAATTACGGTGATGTGTATGGGAAGAATGGGGCGGGGGAGGGATGGAGAGAATGTGGCTGATGAAATGTTCACTAGTGGGATATTTCAATAGAAACCGGCCACATTTGCGGCAGGTGAAATATGATGAGTATGATTTCATCACGGTGCTTGTGCGGTTGTGGATGAAAGCTGATGATGCGGGGAGTAGGCGTATGAGGTGGATGCAGGGCATATTTTATCGGTGTACAGAGAAGGGTGGATGGAGTCGAGGTGTACTATAAAACGAGTAGTAGGTATGTTTGGATTGATCCGAATTTGTAGAATGTCAGATTTAAATCAGAACTTGATGAGGGTTGTCGGTAATTAGGGCTCCCAAGGGAGTGGGTATTCATTACTACTCTAGTTGCTATAACTACGTAAAACATCGCACATTATCTACCATCATCGCCTGGTATAATACAGCCCAAATCCAAGAAACTCATCATCTCATAACATGGTGTCATAGCACCTCACCCAGACCACAGACCACGCATCTACAACACCCAAGCCCCTCCCACCACCATCCCCACCAGAACCGTCATCAACACCCCCCATCCCACCCTCACGCCCCCAACATCACTCCCCGTCACAGGCACAAAAACATTCTGACTCCTCTTCGTCTCCGCCGGCATCTGGAGCACCTGCGTAACGAGCACCCCATCCACCACCGTCGCCACCAACGTTACCTTGGCCGGACAACTCTTTATCCCACACTCATACCCCTCAGGGCAACACCCCCCCCCCGCCGCAACCGCACACGCCCTATACCCCTCATCACACAGACTCGTTTCCTCGTTCCCCTCCACCGTGACCGTCTTCGTAGGGACCACCGTCTCCGTCATCACGCCCGCCCCTCCAGCTCCGATTCCCGCGCCCGTCGGGGCCATAGATGGTTCCGCCTCTGTGCCGATTTCCTCACCCAGCGCAGGGTCGACGATACACCCGTAGCGCGTGCACATGGAGCCTTTGTTGCAGCAGCCGCCGCCAATGGTTTTGAGGCAGGAGACTTTGTCGTCGCCGCAGCCAGAGAGGTTGCCAGTGCAGGTGGTGTCTTTGGGGCAGCAGCCGACGGAGCCGAAGCCGATGTCGTCGATGCGGTGGCAAGTTTCGCCTGGGAGAGTTGATTAGTCATTTTACTCTAGAAAACAAAGAGCAATGTAGATTCAAGAGTAGCTAACCATCGTTACAACACAGCTGCGCAAACCCAATATCCCTGCACGAAAACGTCCCCGGATTGCACTCGTATTTCTGGCCGCCTGCTCTCCGGAATATTTGGCCTGGAGAGTATGACGACGGAGATTGGGAATCCGGGTTGAAGTGTAGTCGCTCTGGCGCTGAATATGGCTGCGCAGTCGCGGATGTTGATATGGTGAGGGAGGATAGGAGGAGGAGGGACAACGTCGAGGCGGGAAATTCTGCGAGGACACGCATTGGAGGCGCCGGGAAAGGTGAGATGCGACGAGGACGGGAAGATGCGCGGGTATCGGTTTGGGAGGGAGTGAGGGAGGTCGTGGTGGACGCTTGGGCGACGCATAACTAACGGACAGGGGTTGGTTGTTGGTGGAAGTTGAGATACGAGTGACAATTTGTACCACAGATCTAAACCAACCTTCCGACATCACCACTCGCAGCAGTTGACAACCAACTCTCCTGAAACATCGTCGACATCCTCATACGCTAGATCCCACACGCATCTTCAAAACCGCAATCCATAACAACTAAACCTCTCTAAAAACAAAAAAGATTGATGACAGGAGTGGGACTTGAACCCACGCTCAGTTTCCCGAACCAGGATTTCGAAGCTAATCGATATTAAGGTAGCCTTAACCTGGCGCCATAACCAACTCGGCCATCCTGCCGTATTACGATGGTGACATTTCAGAATAATCCAATATGCGATAATAGAAGATTCAATCAATTGCGGTTATGAAGATCTGGATGGGATGGTTGACGGCAGGAAGAAATGATGCGATGATAGTACTCTACTTTGGTGCAAGTAACAAACCAACCATTAATTCCATTAATTCCTTATCTACCTATCGTACAAAAGGGTATAATAGGTAAAGCAACGTCAAGTTACAGTACCACCGAACCCAATAAAGTGAACCAAATCTCAACTCAATCTATGGATAGTCTTCCTCCATCATCCAACAAAATCAAATCGCAAGAATCGTGTCTCGAAAAGCCGTCATCATCAACACACCTTGACCTCTGACAGACACGATAAAAACCAAACTCCATCCAGCGCCGCAGAAACCCTATCTGATCGCCCAAACCAGAAACACATCCAATAATACATACTTGTGCGCCGAAGAGAACAAAAGAGTCAAATAACACAGAAACACCAAAGTAAAAAGAAAAAACCCAACAAACACAATCAGCGACCCCCGGTACAAATGAAAATACAGCGCAAGATGTCCACAAACAGGAATTGACAGCCACACCCCCTCTCACATCGCCCCAAAGCCCAGCGTATGTTGGATTGCAATAAGTAACTTCTCCCTCAACTGTTCCTTGCTCTCATACTCGGGCAGCTTCAGTTTACCAAAACACGTAAAGCTACTTGGCAAGTGCTCGGGATCTCCCATTTTCCCAATACAAATCTTCAACTTCTGTACTCCTCCCACCGGGACTCTCGGGCTGCTGGTGATAAACTCCAGAAGCTGTGTTTTCTGTTCTTCCGTGAATTCTCTGACGACCTCCCAGAAATATTTAATCACGCGATCCTCTGGAGAGTACCCGTCTTCATAGGTAAAAACAGCCTCAAGCTCATCGACGTCTATGAAAGCAGATTGATCGCCTTCGACGAGAGCTTTGAGTCCAGAAGGGCTGAAGAGGGAGATAGCACGGCGGGAGCAGACAGAGAAAAAGCCGCGTTCAAAAGCCTCATATTGACGGCGAATGGAACGTTCGGTGATCCAAGAGATGTAGTCGCGCACATAGTCTTCACGGTTCTCGTTGGTGACCTGTGGTGCGTCTTCGGTGTCTTCAGAAATAATGATCGTATCTGGTGGATTGGTGTCCTCGTCATTTTCGTCTTCCGATTGATGTGACGACGAAGGGGAGGGAGAGAGAGTGCGCCCTTCGGAGCAGGTTGAACCCATCGTTGCAGCACTGGAAAAGGCGTGCGTGCGTCGGGAGACGGAAGAGGCGTTACTAACGTTAGATGGAGACGAGGGGGCCGTGTAATCCTCCGGAGACGGGACTTGTGATACAGTGTCGTCCTGTAAAAAGCTGACCTGGCGTGTGTGGAGAGGAGAATCATTATCGGGGGATTCAGTAGTGTGTTCATCACTCTCGCCGCTGCCATGTTCGCTGTCATCTTGCTCTGCTAAAACTTCCGACAGATCTCTGATACTAAGAGTGTATCTGGGCACATCAGGGCGAACATTTTCCGACGCCTCTCTCATGATCTGATCCATTGCTTCGTTCAATCCTTCACCCAGCCAGGAGTCCCGATCAGGTAGCGGGAGCCAATTATCTGAACCCACATCCAGTGAAAAGGGGTTTGGGGTTGAGCGCTGCGTTCTCTCATTGCGCACCGACTTACGGCGAGCGCGAGCCTTCTGTTTGAGCTTTGGAATCTGTAAGTCCAAAAACTCCAAACCTCTCTCCTTTGCCGCTAACATGTTGATGGAGCGAAGGTGTCCAAAAACACAGTACTCGTAAACATACGAGAGGGTGAAGGCACTAACATCACCATCGGACCAGTTCAGTAGCTGTTTGAAGCCACGGTATCGTTCTGGCCAACCATCCGCGATGTCTTCGAGTCCAACTTCCAAGCCGAGGAGCTTCATGTAAAGTGCTTTCGGAAAATGCATTCTCAAAGTGACGCCATTGTAGACTGCCAAACCGACAATGATTCCAAACAACTCGTACTTCTGCATCCCCTCAAGTGGTGCCACGGAAAACCAAGATACGTGCGTCCGTTCGTTGGTTGTGAACATTCCATAATCCGGATTGAGTAGCTCTTCCGTCACTGCCCCGAAAAACTCTTGCTGAACGCCACCATGATCTAAACCGATTTCGCCATCTAAAAATTTGACCTTCATTGGACGCGAAAACTCTATGGGCTCGCGATAGAGGAAAGTATTCAAAGCATCTTCAATCAAGTGGTGTCGGCGGACCAAAACCATTAGGTAAGCCGTCATGGAAATCGTCAACTGAGGTTTCCGTACAAGATCAAGCTCTCGATAGCCCGTGATTCTAGACATTTGAACCGCGAGACGATGGGCGATATGCGCTTCCTCGTATGCCTTTTTCATAAGGTCGATGTTAATCGATCGGAAAAATGCGACGGTGGTCTCGAGCGGGATCAGGTACGGATAATCCATAAGATGAATATAGCCCGGGAGTCTCTTGCTGGGGGTTGAGAAGAACCAGTCCGCCGGTTTGATGATGGGGTCTATCCGTGCACCAACCGCTCTAGTGTGGAATAAGGTCCGGTCAATGGTATTGGATTCCAAGAGAAGTTGAAACATAGCCACACAGGAGCCGGCAATGCTATTTCGGCGGATATAACAAGATCCGTTCCAGTTTTGCATAAAAACAGTGCGAGTCCATTCCAGTGTACAGCGAGACAGCGAGCGTGATTGGTCCGCTGGTATGGCACCCAAAGAGATAGGGAGGCCGGATTGGGGATCTATGACCAGGTTACGAGCTCTTTCCCTCTCAAAACACCAAGTGAGATATCTCTGAACATGTTCGGCGGTTTTCGGTGACTGAATATCGGTAAATCGAAAATCCAGAGCGCGCAATATACGCCTCATCAGCCGCTGCCCCATCTCATCATCCAGCCCTATGTCTGGCGCCACTTCATTTCGAGATGCCGAAACTGTTCCAGATGCCCGAAGTAATGAAACCTGGGAAAAAACATCTTCGTCGGCGATGAGACAATTCGCCAGAACATGCAGGCCTATTATGATCACTGTTGCAGCATCTTGCGGTGATAATCCTTTTCCTGTCTCCGTAAACACGTTCCCTACCCCCCGCCACATGCTTTGTACCACTAGGCCCTTCCACTTCTCCTTCTCAAACAACACTTGAAGGCATTTATCGATGGATTCAGGGTCCACATTAACATCAGTTGTGTCTTGCATTCCACCAGGCTGGGCAAAGGAGTTTATCAATATGGAAGGGGTCGAAAACGTGTAGAATAGGCTTTGCCGTACGAAGGCTGCTGCGTTACCCTTTTCAGGTTCTGGCGAGTTTTCGACAAGACCCTTCAGTTCGAAAGCAATAGCTGCGCTCATTGACTTCAGAGTCTGCTGTACTACAGGTTCCTCCGAAGCAGTTGAATCCATCATAACATGCGTTTCCTTATCACTACGATGTGTGGGAGTCACCTGAGTGAGCGGAGTAGAATTTCGTCTATTACGGCCCCGGTGCTCGGGACGACTAGGCGGAAAAGGCAATGACTGTGAAGGTGTGTCGAAAAGCCCTGAGGTCGAGATCCTCATCTTATGATTCGCATGCCCGGTCGGCGTCACATCTCTCAAACCCGGGAAACCTCGCCTCTTAGGCTGCTGCTGAAGAATCTCTTGATGTAAAGCCTGCGTTACGGCCTCTGAATCTTGCGTCATCCGACCAGTATCCATCACATCCATTGCCTCATTTCCAAACCTGAGTCTCGGTGGTTCTTGTGGCTCGGAGTCGATATGGCTTTGCTGAGATGTTGTCAGCAGTGGCGGTAATCCAATCCATTCCACCATTCTTAGGGTCATTGTGCTAAACAATTGCTGGGTAAAGCTCTTTGGATCCTTTAAACCCTTGTCCGTGGCTGCCGGCACTGTCCGTTTCTTCGCCCTTCTGTTCTTAGCCTCTCCAGTGGTAACGTCTGTCAAGGCCTGCTTATCGGAATCGAGAGTCTGCACCACTGGTTTTCCGGGGCAAAGTGCCTGAAATGGATCATCCTGGCTGGCAAGCATACAGGCAATAATACGGGCGGACAAGACGGTGAACCTTCGCTGTTGAGATTGCCGCTTACGCCATGTGTAGCAGGTAGGAGTGTCGCATTCAGCGCGTTGACAGCCGTACAATAGCTGGTTCATGTATCTGAATCCTCGACAGTCAGCTACCGATAAGGAAGAAAAACAACAAGCAGCTTCGGAGGTGACAGGTTAGCTCTTACCTCCGAACCAAGGATTGGAACTTCCGTTTCCTGGCATCTTCAACAGCGGAGAGCAGGCGCTTGGTATCGTGGAGGGAGATTGTGTTATTTCGAATGATGGGAGGAGCGTTGGAGGGGCAGAGCGAGATGTCGGAGATGGTGCTCGAAGAGCTGGTTGTCGAGCGGCGGCCATGCGTGGTGGTTCCTGGCATGACTTGGTGGTGATTTGTCACAGCCTGGACAGGCGTGGGACGATGAGTGGGTTACAGCAGCAAGATAGATGTGTGGTTTAGATGGTGTCAAAGAGTGGGCGTCCGGTGGATGGAGGAGTTGTGGGATGAGGTGGAGGTGGGGGGAGGAGTGGGAGCAGCGGGCGGAGCGGGAGCTGTTGTGAGCAAGCGCGCTCTCTGTACTGTATGTGGGACAAGACGCTGCCAGGGATGACAATGTCAGGGACCAGTGATTCATCGACCATCACTCCCCACAAGCAGCATGGTCACACCATGTCAACGCTCGAGTTCGGGATTTTGCGTAGAGAAGATAAAGACGTGTCAGCTGGTGAGTGAGTTCCAAGGTATGCTGTATGCTTTCTCTTTTCCATTGCTACTTTCTCTGTGGCAAAGTTGCGTCCAGAGGCGTCCTGTGTTGCTCCCATAAACATCACTCCACAGCACACACATCAATCAACTCGTGTCAAGTACTCCGCCTAGCAGCAACTTCCAGCCTCGTATTGTATTGTCCCACTCCCAAGCATATACTTTGTAACTAAATCGACAAACTGATATCCCAACATCCACATAGAACTAGTAGTATATAACAACGCAGAACAAACTCCATGTACCAGTAGCAGTAGTAGCAGTAGTGAAAACCCCACAATCAAAACTCCAACAATAAGAAAACCACAAGAAACCCCATACCGAAGTCCTCCATCAGCGCAGCACCACTGAAACCCACTGAAACAGCGCTCGAAAACACTATGCTCTCCCTAGCTTAACAATGGCGACAGAAAGAAAGAAAAATGGAACAGTTAAACCACCACAAAAACTAGGCTAGCCTTTCAGATCATTAATTTGTGTCGTTACTCATTACAACATCCTGCTGCGATCACAAAGGTCAACTTCGGAGAGTTGACAAGGTCCTCAAAACTGAGGGTTAATCGAACTCTGGCCATCTCTGATATGTCGCAATCTTGGGGCCGGTCCATTTCTCACCATACGGGTTTGAGCGTTCGCCAGCGAAGAAACCGTCATGAGCGCGTTGGATGACATGGAACCAGGAGTTAGGTTGTGGGTGTTTGAGCCACTATCTATGGTTAGCCGACATGTTATTACGATAGGGGAATCCGTGACGTATACGTACCTGGTTGTGAATGTGGTATGTCCAGGCACCTCTGAAGAAGTTTTCCAGGGTGCGGTTATTGGGTGGGTATTGATCTTCCGAGAGGACGTAACGTTTCCCACCGTATGTTGTATCCACCGTCGATGTCTGCTCTACAGCCACATGGAATGGTGAATCATATTCCGACTCCAACACCAACTCGGGTTCTGGATCCTCCTTATCTTTCTCTGTCGATCCTCGTCGTCGCAGTTCACTTCCAGTGTGTTCAAACTCCGGCTTTAGTTCCAATGGTTTACCGTCATACGACTGCCACTCATCTTTGATAGCACCCTTTGTACCCAAGAAGGCGACTCCGTAGTCCTTGAAACACGGCACAGTGCATCTTCCTTCTCTTCCCCAGTTAAACTCTCCCCAGATGGGATCGAACAAGCCGGTTTCAAACATGGTGAATTCCTCAACCCTGCCGTCTTTCCATGCCATCCGACCGATGATGCGTGGGTGAAAGTTCAGTCCCATTCGAACACCTCCGCGGACGAGGTAAGACGAGATTGATGAGTTCGCGGTGAGCGCCATGACGGCGGTGTTGAAATCTCCGGGATGACTGTGTACAGCCCAGCGTTCCGCGAAGTTGTGGTCCGGGGGCAGCACAAGTGGACGCATGTCACGGAGCATGAGGACGTCCATGTCGAAATATATTCCACCGTAGATATGCAGGACCACGAAGCGTACTGCATCGGAGACTGCGACTGGAAGGAAGGTCATTTGTCGTTCGGTGAGAACAATCCAGGTGGAGCCATCTTTGGTCAGAACAACACCGTCACCGATGTAGAGTTCATCTTTACCGGCGGGGAGGGGAGCAAGTTTCCCATCCTTAGTAAGATAGCGAGCGTAGAGAGGGTCTGCTTCAATGGTTTCCCGAGGAATTGGGATTCTGGAGGGAAAGTGCCATGCTTTGAGTACGATATCCCCACGCTCGACCAGGGGCATGAAACGGGCGAAGCCAGGATCGTTTCGCATGTCCTCCACCGCCTTGGGGTTGGTATCGGATTCCAGCCAGATGTAAAGTCGACTACAAGGCAGGTTCTGGGTGTAGAGGTAGCCTTTGACAAAGAATTCGACGCGCCAGGTTGAGGGACCAGTCCAGTAGGTGTGGTAGAGTTGAATAGGACCTGAGCATTCGCCTTGGGATGTTTCGGTCGAAGGTGCTGCATCGGAAACGGCAGGATAGTATGGGTCGATCTCCGAAGGTCGAGATTCGGGAATGAAGAGGTAGTCGCCCTGCTGGCGGTCGAGATACTCGAGACAGTTATAGACGTTGCGCATCTTCTCAAGACCTAAATACGATCCACGGCAGCCCTCAAGCAACTTTTCGTAATTTGCGAACGTATCCACATCTGGCCTCGGCCCCAGATATGCGTCGTTGATTTTCTTCACGACAGTATCCGGCCGTAACTTCCAGTTGACGCCGCCGGACAGACTTTCTTCAGTCATATCGTGCGTCTTCCGCGAAGTAGGCTTCGCCGATAACGACAGAGACCCGGTCTGGAAAATGTGGACAAGTCCAACCACGGTGGTGTATGCCACCATGGCAATGAAGATGTTCCGGAGGAGTAATCCGCATCTCCGGAGCTTCGAGGGAGCACGGTCCATGGTTGACAGGCCGGAGGTGGCAAGAATAGAGCGGAAGTCTGGCGGTCGTGGCCAAGCCCGACGACACCGCTATCGCTACTTCCAGAGATCGACGTGTAGTCGCAGTCGCAATGCTTGGTGGAGGGGTTCTGGGGATTCTTCGGCGGCTGGTGCAGTAAGGGCAGGGTGGTCCGGTAGAATGATCGTGATTCCGTCCCAACAACGACGATATGAACAACACCACAGTGTATTCAGACGATTGGAGAAGGCTTCAGGCGGACGCGATATCGATTTCGCCGGGTTCGAAAGTCGAGGAGGGGTTGTTGAAGAAAAAGACGGGGTTTAACAGATGAAAAGGGGAGCAGCCGCGGAGCTTCACCGTTCGTTGCAGGGATGCCTGGGCGGAAATTAGGGTTGCCACGGTATGCGCAGTTCGACCGACGGCGAGGGACTGGACCGGCCGGTGGGGAACCGTGAGGACTCGGGTAGTGAAGCGATGAGAGAGCGGAGGAAACGCTGCGGGCAGATGGAGTGGTGGTTGGGTGGGACATGGCGTTGATCGGAGGCGCCGCCAGTTGGAGGTTGATGCAGGAAACAGGGAGTACAGTTCGTGAGAACACCAAGGCTGCGCAGTGTAGGTTTTGGGAAAGTGTCCGCCCATCCGTCACACTTTTACGACATATGATTAGTGTTTGGAACACCTCATATCATTACAGAGCCGCAGGAATTGGATGTGTGGTTGCTGCGGGCAATGCTGGAGAAAATATTATATGATGATAAAGACTTGCTTTTTATTTATGCATATTAAAGGCAGGATGGCCGAGTTGGTTATGGCGCCAGGTTAAGGTTACCTTAATATCGATTCCTGGTTCGGGAAACTGAGCGTGGGTTCAAGTCCCACTCCTGTCATCAATCTTTTGTATTTTTTGTGTGTCCAACGATGTTTTGCGGTGATGCAGAGTCCAAACTTTTTTGTGCACGTGGAATAGCCCCACTGATATTGGAGTGGGGCTGGACATGGCACTAAATACGCAACGACCTGTCGTGTTCAGCGATGATGTGGTTGGTCCATGCACGCCATGTCCGTCTCCATTAGAGGTTTACCTGGTCCCTGGTCTCCGTTGGTCACCGTGCTCCTCTCCCACCCAACCGGCCCCTCTGCGACGGACAGCTTCATCTCCACCAATATTTTCACTTCTCACCCACCGCCACCCATCGTATCCCATCGTATCCCCTCAATCGTCATCACAAATACCACCTCTCAACTCCACAATGAACAAAGCTGTGATTTTGGTGGGTAGCTCCTGATGCCAGCTGGCTACCTTGATGGACTCAGGGGAGCTTCCTGGAGCTAACAAAAAACACTTTTCAGGTCGGTGGTCCATCGCGAGGCACACGATTCAGGCCCCTTTCGCTCGACCTCCCCAAGGTATCGCCCGTCTCGCCGAATTTCCGATGATTCCCGTAGCTCTAACGCTCGTCCCATAGCCCCTCTTTGAGGTTGCCGGTCACAGTCTGATTCACCACCCTCTGACGGCCATCGCCAAAGTCCCGTCTATCAAGGAGGTCATCCTCATCGGCTACTATGACGAGACTGTCTTCGCGCCATACATTCGTCAATGGGCGACCGAGTTCCCTGGCTTCAAGATCTCCTACCTGCGCGAGTACACAGCTTTAGGAACCGCCGGCGGACTGTACCACTTCCGAGATGCGATTCTCAAGGGGAACCCTAAGCGGCTTTTCGTTCTGAACGCCGATGTATGCTGCTCATTCCCGCTTCAGGAGATGCTTGAGGTGTTTGAAGAGAAGGAGGCGGAGGCTGTGTTGCTGGGAACCAGAGTCCCGACAGATGCTGCAAGCAAGTTCGGATGTGAGTCCCTCCACCGACCTTGTTTCTCTTGATGGGGACTCTAAACATTGCGGACGTCTTTAGGCATTGTTGTCGACCCCTCTACTTCTCAGGTCCGCCATTACGTCGAAAAGCCGGAATCCCACATCTCCAATCTCATCAATTGCGGTGTCTACCTCTTCTCCACCACACTTTTCTCCTTGATCCGTACTGCCATGGAATCGAAAGCCGAACGATTGGCCTCTGATCCTACCCTTGATCCTAACGACGGCGATAGTTCCTCCGTTCTTCGTCTCGAGCAGGATATTCTTGGCCCTCTTTCAGACTCTCGCCGCTTCTTTGTCTACGAGACTCGCGACTTTTGGCGGCAGGTGAAGACGGCGGCATCTGCCGTGCCTGCCAATGCTCTTTACCTTCAAAAGGCCATGCAGAATGACTCCGAAGAGCATCTCGCAAAGCCAAGTGCCAACATTATCCCACCTGTGTTCATCCACCCCACTGCCACTGTGGACCCAACAGCGAAGCTTGGCCCGAACGTGAGCATCGGACCTGGAGTTATCATTGGTCCTGGCGCGAGAGTGAAAGAAAGTATCGTGCTTGAGGACGCGGAGATTAAGCATGATGCCTGTGTGCTCTACAGTATTATCGGCTGGCAGAGCAAGGTTGGCGCATGGAGCAGAGTTGAGGGAACCCCGCAAAGCACAAGCGAGCATTCAACAACTGTGGTAAAGAATGGAGTTAAGGTACAGAGCGTAAGTATTCTGAGTCGGGAGTGCAAGGTTGGGGATGAGGTGCGGGTATGGAACTGCGTCTGCCTACCATTCAAGGAATTGAAGAAGGTGCGTTGTCCTTTGATCAGCCTTAGATAAAGAGTCAATACTTACTTGAGTAGGATGTGTCCAACGAAGTCATCATGTAAACATGGTTTGAAGGGGCTGGGATCAAAGTTTGGGAAACCATCCATAGTCGAAGCATTGGTTACTACTGTCAGCATTTGTCACTACTGTCACTGGCAGAGGCCGTCAGATACATCTATATCACTGAGCAAAAGTAATTGCATTAATTCGCATTCCGAAAACCCCCCAAGATATGACTCGTCTACCCGAACGTTCTTTCTGCGGTGACTTGACATCACATCTCCGACTGTTACGCGTTGCTTACCAACAACCGTCATTGCCACTTCCACGGAGATTCCATCTCGCACAGACTCAGTTACCCCTTGATGATCACCCAGACACGCTACTTTCCCCCATCTTTGAGTGTGGCTGTACCTTTACCCCTTGCTCCGTCGCCAACATCTCCGATCGCATCTCTAGATGGGAGCCAGCTCTGAGTTGTTTATTACATCACACAATGATGGGTAGCTTCTGAAAATGGCCACCGTTGGAGCTCAGTCTGAGCTCAGACCTGCGAAACTCTGATATGGCATCATAGCGTTGGCATCCCACTCATTCCGACCGCACCTCCTCCGCTGTCACTTCATCATGTTCTACCTCATACCCGCCCCGGGACGGTACTTATGCCTGTCCCGCTCCGCTGCCACCATGGAGAGACAACTCCGACTGTATAACTAATTCCCTTGGCTCTTCTTTGTTGCTTGATACCATTGTTTTATTCCTCAGATGTTTACCACAAGAATTGTGTGGGAGATTTGGGTCGGTCTGTTGCTGGCTGCCGTGGCGGCGTCAGGTGGTGTGATCGTTGATAGGAAAGCGTGGAAAGAGGGGTTCGATATTAACACAGATTACCATGACCATTGGCCTAACACAGGTGTTTTGAGAGAGGTATGTACTTATACAGTTCCTGTTAGTCAAGATGAGGCTGTCCCGTAACTGACCATGCCTTCCTTAGTACTGGTTGAACATTCAAAATGTCACACTAGCGCCAGACGGCTTTGAACGAAAGAACATTCTGGCATTCAATGGGACAGTACCAGGGCCCGCCATCGTAGCCGGTGAGTAGCATCCACACCACCGACATGCCTTTGATCATGTTTGCTGATACCGGCAACAAGACTGGGGCGACACGATCCGCGTACATTTGACCAACCACCTCCAGAATAACGGCACTGGGATTCACTGGCACGGACAAAGAATGTACCGGAAGAATCTTCATGATGGAGTCAGCGGTGTCACTGAGTGTCCTGTCGCCCCTGGAGCTACAACAGTGTATGAATATCAAGCGACGCAATACGGTACCTCATGGTACGAATCGCCTCTCCCCTCCTTTTTCCCCTTTCTAGTAAACAAACTAATTAACTTACCCATCCACAGGTACCATTCCCATTTTGGTCTTCAATATGGTGACGGTGCATTTGGCCCGGTTGTCATTAACGGTCCTGCCTCCGCACAATACGATCATGACCTCGGACCCATCATGATTCACGACTGGCAACACGAATCAATCGACACGGTCTTCCACCGGTGGCATCAATCCAAAAAAACGGGGCTTCCATACTCTCCCAACGGTCTCATCAATGGGAAAAACACATGTCCGAAGCAACAGAGAGATAAGAAGGAGTGTAAGAGTGACGGAGAGAGATGGGAGACAACTTTACAACGAGGGAAGAAATATAGATTGAGACTGGTGAATGCCAGTGTGGATAACCACATGAAAGTCAGTTTGGATGGACACAAGATGTGGGTTATTGCTGCGGATTTTGTTCCGGTGAAGCCGTTTGAGGTTGAATGGCTTGATATGGCAATTGGTATTCTTACCGTCTTTCCAAAGAAACCAGAAACTGATCTGATTCTCCACCCAGGCCAACGCTACGACGTCGTCATCCACGCAACCGGCCGCCAACCCTCTTACTGGTTCCGCGCCGTATCCCAAGACTCCTGTAGCTTCCAATCCAACCCCAACGACATCAAAGCGATATTTCGTCTCGCCGACAGCACCCGCCGCGGTTTCTCCGGCCACCGCATCTCCCCTCGCTCCCCCTTCTCCTCCCTCTTCAACCCCCTATCCCCTCTTCTCACCCCCCGCAGCAACCTCAACGCCAGCACCCCGGTTCCTCCCCCCCCCCTCAACCCAACCTCCAAACCCTTCAACACCAGCGACTTCTGTGCCGACCCTCCCTCCTCCTCCCTCCTTCCCATCGTCCCCAAAACCCCACCCCCGGTCCCCCAAAACCTCACCACCCTCACAACCGATCTCCAAAAAGACCACAACGGGCTCTTCCAATGGACAATCAATAAATCCCCGCTCTCGCTCGACCCGTCCAACCCGACCGTCTTCACCCCCGGAAACGGTAGTCTCAATGCTAATATTTATGAGTGCGGGTATGAGACGCCGTGGGTGTTCGTCAAGATTGAGTCCGGGGTTGATATCGCGCATCCGATCCATCTGCATGGCCATGATTTTCTTATTCTTGATGAGGGCGAGGGGGCCGAGAATAGGAATCCCCCGAGACGGGATACCGCGACGTTGGAGCAGGGGGGGAAGATGTTGATTGCGTTTCAGCCGGATAATCCGGGCGCGTGGTTAATGCATTGGTGAGTTTCTTTTTCGTGTTGTAGATGGGATGGACAGGCTGATGATTTTTCTCGGTAGTCATATTATTTGGCATCAGGATATGGGCTTCGGCATCCAGTTTTTGGAGAGTGTCGAGCATATGGAGAAGCCCAGTCAGCTGCACAAGGATATGTGTACCGCGTGGGATAAGTATCAGAAGAAGCGGAACAAGAAAGCACCTCACTCGTGACTGCTTCCTTCCGCTTTGCACGATGACGAAACGAATTGGTGGGATACAGGGTGATAGAAATTGTAAAGACCGTAAGTTTGATTATGAAGTTTTGTTTCTTTTTTCTATTTTCCATTGTTTTTTGGTCTTATGGGTCTGAGTTTAGCGTATTATGACTTGGTGCAGCGATGAAAGGATGATGCGAAGGGCTTGCGATTGGATTATGTATATATGTAAACTACAAAAAGGTAGAATAAAGCTAGAAGCTTATAACTTGATATTTAAATCGCCTGTTCGTAGGTGAGATTCTTAACGCACGATTGTTTGAACACTGACTATAACCGAAAGAGGAATTCGTACTTTATTTTTCCTACCTAGGTGCGACGAGCGGCCTCCGGACGCCCGCGCTGCACAGAACCCAGACAGAAATGACAAGGTGATCTCGGAGTATCTAACCAGATTCCATCCATCTCACATATAACAGACACAAATTTTGAATTCGATACATGCAACATAAGAACACCAAGTACCTAAATCCGAGTACCGACCAACTCAACACTGTGTAAACAGTGAAAATCGAGAACAATATGACAACTCAGTTTAAATCCTTGCTACTAATTTTTCCCCGACTTACGACCCCCTTTGGCTCGGGTTCTCTTCGGCGCTGGGGCAACTTCTTCGCCGGGGTCCATGGGTGGCAGATAAGATCCCGGAAGCTCTTGAGCTCCCTTCTGAGGTGTTTCGGTCAGTTTACGTCTCGCAAAAGTTCTCTTCGACGCAATACGTCTCAGCGGAGATCCAGAAACCCCCAATTCTGAGGTCTGAATCTGTGATTTAGGCTCGTGAGACGGATGCTGTGAAGATGAGAGGTGAGGTATCGGTGGTGGTTGGACCTTTTTTCGCTTTCCCTTGTCAATCCGTGGCGGGCTTCCCTGGGTTGTAAGGGCTTTTGGCGTGCTATGAATCCAGAACGAGTTATCCGTAGCTTTGGCCTGAGTAGAAGGAGCCATAGGCGTAGCTCGGTGTATGGCGCGTTTTGTTGAGCTTTGTGATTGTGCCGGGGGTTCCGTTATAATCTCCATCTCAGTTTTACATCCTGGAAACCGAGTAAAATCTAGTCCATCCATGATGGCCTGCATCTCCTCAATAGTAGATTCCACGTGTTCGACTTCACCGGTGACCTCTGCTGAGAAGATATCGCCAAGTTGAGTGGCAGGAATATTTCCCCCCGAACCCCCTGTGTGACGACGCTCAGGGGTGATTTCAGGGGTTGAAGGTATGATAGTTGGTTGTCCAGCCGCTGGTTTATCATTCTCTACCATCTGTTTTTCGTCAACATAAGTGACTGATGACTGCGTGAAAACATACCGCTGGTTCTTCCCGCTTCTCTAATGAATTCATTATAACCATAATCTCCTCATCTTTCTGCTCCAGAGAAGTTTTGAGGGTTTTGATCTCTTGCTTGAGGGTCTTCTGCTCAGCCACAACCTCGTTATGGTGGAGCTGATAATCGGCAGCGCCTTGCCTCAAGATTTCAACTTCCGAACGCGACTTCGACAATTCATCATCAAGGCTGGATTTGGTATCCTTCAACGATGATATCTGCCGCGTGAGATCGTCAACCTTAATTGTCAACGCATCAACTTTGCCCGAATTCTCATCCTTTTGTGCTTGAAGGTCTTTTTCAACGATGAGCCATTGTTGCTGGGCTGCTTCCAACAGATGCTTACTCTCTTGCAGTGTTTTGATTGTGAGGGCGTCAGCATTCTTCTGTTCAAGTGCACTCTGCAGAGAACTTTGAAGCCTTTCATTGGCTGCTTCAAGATCAGCGATCCGGACATCGACAGTGTCTTTCGCCTCGCCCAATTGAACATCAAGGGACCTGATCGTAACTTTCTGCTCGTTTATTTTTCGCGTTTGGGTTTCTATTCGACCTTGTAAAGTTGAAACTTGGGCGGCCTGTTGTCGAAGAGTAGAAATGACACTCTCCTGCTCCTTCACTTTACTGGCCAGGGACGTTATCTCAGCGCTTTGTCGATCGTCCTAAGTGAAGCTCAGTAACGAATCTCGATACCTCAGATCTATTCCTACCTTGTTGCTCAATTCTCGAAGCTGTTCCTCAAGCTTGTGGATCTAAAATTCGCGATTAGTCCAAACCTTTCACGATTTCGAGCGACATGGCATACCTTCTCTTTATCACTCGCTTGGGTACTATTTTCGATTTCTTGCTGATTTAATAAAGCCTCCAAGTTCTCTTTCTGGGTCTCCAAAGAGCTGATTTGTGACTGGTATTTCTGGGCTTCTTTAAGCCTAAAAGCATTCGCCTTCTTCTGGAACTCTACCTTATCAGACTCTGCGTTTTCTTTCACCTTCTTCTCGAACTCTGAGTTCCCTTTTTCAAATGCAGCGATTCGACTCAGAGCGGCTTCATGATTGAGCTTGACTTTCAGGAGTTCATCGTGGATGGTATCGAACTCAGACGACTTGAGCGCGAGGGCTGTTCTCTCTGAATCGAGCTTTTGTTCCACGACCTGAAGCGTATTTTGGAGATCATTGAGTTTGTGCTGGAGTTCGTCTATTTGCGCTCGCAGCTTTGGTGCCTCTGGATCATCTTTGGGTATCTGGGCCAATCGAGCCATCTCACTCTCGAAGAATAAGATCCTGCACCAGAGTCAGTCATGCACGCATCAGGACATGCGAAATTTACCTGGCGCGTGACTCCGCCAACGCAATTTGTTGGTCTTCAACTTCAGAAAGACGTTCTTGGAGTTGTTTTTCAAGGCTTTCAACTTTTATAATGAGTGATTCCTTCTCAACCTGGAGCTGGAGTCGACTCTGGTCATTCTCGCGAGCCTCCAAAAGCCCATGCTTCAATGTTTCTTGGCCGGTTGTCAAAGGTGCCATGGCATCCTGTATAATACCTCGAAGTTCCCCACGGAAAGCATCCGACGCTTCGTGAAGTGATGACATGCTGTCAAGTTACTCGTTAAACAACTCATGTAACCACACTGTTTGTTTGTAAACACTCACATTTGGCTGGCGCTCTGCATCCCCGCTTGAATTGTCTGGATTTCATTTTTCACGCTCCTATTGTCGTCAAAAAGACCGGATAATGTTTCTTTCAACTGATCGAATCTGTACACTATGAGAACGGAGAAGTAACTTGGGTACGAAAACGCACCTTTTCTGCTGTTCGCTCAGGGTGGTTGTGTTCGCTGCATTGACAGTCGTCTGGAGAGCGTCAAGTTTTTCCAGCAGCCCACTGGTCATCTTCTCCAGAGCCGTAACGGCAGCTTTGTGAGCTTCCCTTTCTCTGACAATCTGGGCTTCCAGATCCTGAGTTTTGCTCTTCTCTTCCAGCAACTGATTGGTCTTTTCCTCTGCTTCTCTACTGAAAAACCGCTTCGTCTCAGCAATGCCAGCCATGTCAGCGCGTAGATTCTGTAGCTCCGGAGATATCGTCTGCCGCCAGTTTTTGGCATCCATATTAACTTTAGAAATCGTTTTTTCTAAATCTCGGATCTCGGATTTGTACACATCCGTTTCTTGGCCGAGCGCTTTGAGATCCCGGTTCAAACTCGAATGATCCTGATCAAGCTGATTGTAGTCGTTACCGAGACCTTTGAGAAACTTTTCGAGCTCCGTCTGGCGATTACGGATGTCGGATATCATCTTTCTGTAACCTTCAATTTTCCGGTTGAGCTCATCATTAACTTGGGACACAGATTCAGAATGCTTTTTTTGATCGTGCAATGCGTGACTGACCCTCTGAAGCTTGCGTTCCAGATTTACCTTTTGCGAACTCAATTCGGTTACTGCTTTAGCAAGTGTATTCTCGGTTGTTGCGTCTTCCGTGCTGAACTCGCCGTCACCAGGTTCGAGGATGATGTTTTGGCGAGGCATTGAAGGAATATTAGACGAGCGAATTGATTGGGTATGGCTCAGGCCAGAATCACGTCGAACGTTCGGGCGTATGTGTCTGGAATTTTGCGAGCCATGGCTTGACGTCCGCAGAGGAGGGCCAGAGAGTCCAGATGAAGTTCTGCGCACTGGGCCGCTTACACCATGAGGAATCGGTGCCGGCTTATTATCATCATGCTTATAGCTCTCAAGGTGAGACCCGACAGGGTGCCCTTTTGTTATCTCCGAGTCGAACTCATCATCCTCGTCCAGAATAATAATCGATTCCGAAGCTTGATCGTTTCTGAAAGCCTTATTTCCGCCATCATGGTGCAACGAGCGGTGAGATCGGTTTGGTGGCAGACCCGGTTGGCGAAACGGACCTTTTGGAGTCGTCTGGGGCCGCGTCCGTCGCTGGCCGATATCATCATTCTGAGGTGTACCCACTAAAGTCGATATACCCCTCTGTTTTCGCTGTTCAGATGATCTTCCCTGCTGTCTCTTGGTATTATCTTGGCTAGTTACAAGTGAATTTGCCTCGGGTTTACTGATTGATGATCGGTTCCTCCAGTTGGGTGGTCCACCAGCAGGTATTTCAGCTTGTCGTCTCTTCTGCGGTATAATCTGTGGAGCGGGTTGCAAGCGGGAATTGCTCGAGGGAAGCATAACATCAACTTCCGTTCCATTTGAATCTTCAAAGATGCGTGAAGGAGGGTGCATTAGACTAGCAGACGACGGTTGGTTTCGAGGAGTGGCTGGAGGAGTTGAAGGGGTATTCGAATCCCCATCCAACGTAGAACCGCCACCGGTATCGGGAACATGTTTTCGAAGCATTGGAATTGATAGTTTCATCCCTTTGATTATCAGCATCTCGCTAACCGTAGAAGCTCACACACTTACGCTCTAAAACTGGCTGGGTGGCTTCAGAATTCAGCTTGCTTTCTCCCTCATGTTGAGTGGTTGAGGCCACGGCTTGGGAGGCAGCCAGTTCATTGTTAACGCGTTGTATAGTGTTCTCAAGATGGGAAGGTTTTGACGGATGTTGTAGCGGTTGCCTCGTGAAGCGGAAATTGGTGACGAAGTCATTGCCGGATGTTTGTGGACGTTGAAATGTAAACCCGGTGAAGACTGGGGATTTCGGGCGGGAAAAAATCAGGCCGCCAGGCTCAGGAGATATTGGACGAGAGAGCAGAGTGTTTGAGCTCGCGGTGATGGGAGGCCCGGGAAGTAAGCCATTATTTGTCTCGGTGGAAGACAGAGGCGGGTCCATTTGGCAATTCGAGAGTGCGGATATCGTGGAGAATAAATTGAACGATGTACCCCAGAAAGCTGAAGAGTCAGATGTGATGAAGAACCAGCAGGAGGGGAAGATGTGGAAACTGCTGGTGGATGAAAATGAGAGTTCGACAAGTCTGAGCGAGTGACTTAACGTAGACCGAGCCCGCTGGGACGGATCCCATTGGCCAACCACGCAACTATCGGAAACTCAGATATTATCCAAGTGCAAAACATGCCTCTGAAAAGCTAGGTTCAATAATAATTGACTATCCATCAGAGACTTTGACTATTGAAATAAGGGAAATAATGCAACTTCATGTACGTGATACTTTCTCCTAAGCAAAATGCAAGATACATGAAACAAGCCATAGACAGATAATTGAAGTCTCAACGGTTCTTATCGATGATGCAAAGAATTACTACTTTAACTTGATGAGCGCAGTACATTTGTGATCGCGATCCACCGCGATCCACAGCATTGTCCAGAAAATCATCTTCCAAACCCTTCAAACAACCATGTCATACATTTCTCCGCCCTGGAACCTAGATATTCTACCCACTGTCTTTGAGACCGACTCTGTAGACGATCCTGTTTCATAGCTCGGTAAGCCCCAAGCCCTAACGTCGTGAGTAGCTGCAGGGCACTTGCGGCTCTGGAGCTCAACCGGAGCGATCACCAAGGCGATGGTGTTGACAGGGGCCATGCCATGCCGACCACACATCGTTGCTGGAGAACACTGGAGTTAGAGTGTGCATGATTGCATGAGATGGGCCGCTACGCGTCAAAGCCTATGGCAAGTAACTAAAATATATATTTTGACTATTGACGGAACCCTAAATGGGCAGTTTTGTTTACTTCACCTGCCTGGTCAGACTTGCTGAAACGACGAGTGCGCAGCTGTGTGGGAGTGGTCTCGCTCACGACCGACATCGAATTGCGCGACTCCGCCGCTTCGGACGCTCGTCACTTCTCAGTGAACACCACCCACAACCAAACGACACAGATCTGGCGACGGGGCCTGACCTGACACCGCGTCTTACAGCCTAGCCCGGCCCTCTACTGAAGCTTCTCGTCTGTCCGTCGACCTACAGCCTCCTCTCCTGCTCAAACAACCGCCGGTGTACCCATCAGCTCCTGCTGCAAAGGCTCTCGTCAGCGTCTCTTCCTCTGTCCCATATCCCCGCCGATCCTACTGCGCTACAGCTCTCTGTCATCCCGGCCTGGTGCCATGAGCGCCGAAGAGCTCCTGTTCTGACGTACCGCCCTCCGAGCATCCATCACTCACGCCGCTCATCACCGCTTCACCCGGATAATCGCCGTCTCACCCGTGTACATTGAAGATTGTGGACTACAAGCTCTCCTGCGCGGATAGCGCTTCACTTTCAGGCTTGAGCTTTCCCGGAGGGTTGCAAGATGCCGACGGCTGCCTCTCAATATCCCGACACACAAACATCCCAAAGTCCTACATTGCCCGTTAGACTTTTCGACTACTCCCTTGGTATTGTTCGAGGCCACCAGGGGTATTTCCAATACGAGCCAGTCCGACTACTACATCACACTTCCGCCTCGCCGTTTTCATCATTGCAGTCACGATTTTCATTACCACATCACGGAATATAAAACTAGGGGTTTCGGCAGCAAAAGGCGGGAATATTATTTGAGCGACATTCACGTACCCAGTTACGAATTACGAGTTCATATTGCAGCGTTGGAGTTTGGAGCAATTAATCAGAGTTACGACTACTTTATAAGAACGGAGACAAATCATAACAATTCTTTCGAACATCACATTACCTTCGATACCCTTTACTACCACAACGTTCTGAAGGTTGACTGGAGTTTGGCTTGGACATACCCCTACACTGGTTTCTTCATTTTCTCGATTCGATATAATGGAAACCCCGCGCACTTCTTCTACAAGTATCTTGAAGATTGTAAAAATATCCTCCTTCTCCATCTACCAACATACTGACGTTTTACTAGGATCATTTGTCTCGTGTACAATATACTATTTTTGTTCCTGAAACATCAGGTCTTGGCCAACCGACACCCGGAAACAGCGGGTTAGGTTCAGTGCGCCATGCGGAACGAGCACTGAAATTAGGCCGAATACCGGCAATATCTCGGGATACAGAATCAATGCTCTGGGTCTTCCAGGTCGATAGCTTGGGGGCACCTGTGGGTACAGCAGAATCATCAAATGGAGATAAAAAATGGCAGAGTGTTTTTTCCCGGTTAAGTGAAGAGTTTCAGCTTCGTAGTATGTGTTTCGTCCAATACGAGTTTCTAGGCACTAATGTTAGATAGAACGTTCTTCTGGAGAGTTTTGCGCCTCCTCGCTTATTTCACCTTTATCAGCGAAGCCAAATAGCCCCACGACAGCACACTCAGCGGTCATTGATCTCACACTTGACGATGATGAAGCCGTTCCTGAAAAGCCGGAAGAGTTGTCTCCATATCAGAACTTCATATCCGCTATTTTGGGAGTCGTTTCCTTCCATTTATCTTTGAAGGAAGGGTTCACACCACTCAATTCGCGGACTTTAGTGTCGCCGTCATCGTTATCTCTGAGGCTTCCTCAACAAGGTTCCGATTATCGAAGCGACTCCCCCATAGCTCACAAGCAGGTCACGGTCCCGGAAATTATCACTCCTGTCGTACTGCAACTAGCGGCTCATATGAGCTCTACTGGGTCCCTCGTGATTTCTCCACATTCGGAGCTTCAGCCGGCGATTCGACGACTATCCACCGCGAATCTATGCGCCTCTTCAACAAAAGACAGGGAGGTTTTCATTGCGCCATGGGGTGAATGGGGCCGGTTGAGCCAACCCAGCGACTTGGCCGACGAATCAATGCGAGCCCGGTCCGAGGAAATTTGGAGAACACACGTCATAAGTTATCTTCAAGACCATGGAATCTTGCCGGCGAATCTATTGGATCTGGCGAATCGGACTGCGCTTCATACAGCCATAACAGATAGCCGATGGCATTACGTTGAGGTTTGGATACCGTCTTTCTCGGATTTGAATCTTTATGAAACCTATCGATTTCTATGGCCAGAGGCGCTTCTTTTTTTGCGGAATACCGAAGGGGATCTACAGCAATCTGCAGGTGTACCCAAGGATAAGAGAAACCGCGATTTCTTGGAGCGCATATACAACGATCCCGAATACTTTAAGCTGTTATCTGGAATCCCCGCTATGCTTCACGCATCCTTGAATCCCTCCAATCGCATATCGGAGAGAGATCTCGGCGTTGAGTGGTGGGACATTGAGAGTTCTGTTGCGTGGGCCATAAAGTGGTATGAAGGCCGCGAAGAACGAGCAAAACTTCTGGCAGCAAGTAACGCTAATAAGGCTCAAGCTGTTGGCCTCAATGGCTCGACCTCAAGTCCGGCGGCCTCTGGAGTCACTGAGAAAAGAAAATCGAAGCTCTTAGGTGACCAAAGAAACCTCCTCGGCCCAGGAGGTGTTTACCCGACTCCACCAGATGCAGCATCCACTAATACTGGACATCTTGGATTTCGTTATGGAACGAATACTCCGGGCGCAGCATATTCCGCGTCAGGGACGGATATGGATGTGGAGTGGAATACTGGGCAATCTGTGTCAGACAAAGACTCAGGCGCCGTTGTTACTGGCGAAACTGCTAATCTCTTTGGCGAAGGGATGGATGAGATTGAATACATGAAAGTCACCGAGGACGACTTTGACTTCTTTGACCAGCCTGGCCAGGAATTTGGTGATATGGATACTACTGGTGACCATGTTATGGATCTAGATCCTGCTCAACCGGCAACGCACTCACGCATGGACGACATCGACATGCTCACGGCAGAGACAGATGAGTTGCGGATGACTACACCATTAGGGCCACCTACAATATTCAGTCGACCACCTCCGCCAGAGTCAGAGACTTCTCGGCATGACTGGTTAAAAGAGAAACAGGTTCAAGAAGTGGATACGAGGCCGTCGCAGCAGCCACCAAAGGAATCTTTGATCCGTACTCCCCCACTTAGCCCAAAGCGCGCCCTCGAGCTACTCATTCCTGGATACTCGTTGTCAACGGAATCCACTTTTACGCCGCCTTCAACGGCGAGGGCTGCGAACGCCCCATCGGCTTTCCCGCTTGATCCTTCCAGACTTGGCTCTGTCCCAACTCTCCAACGGCGCCCATCTCTATATGCACCGTTCGCCTTTTCTGAGACCGTGGATATGACCGACCGAAAGTATGCACCAGGAGGTATATTCTATCTTGAAGATGCACATGAAAAGGAAGAGCGACGTCCTACAGATCCGACACGATCAGATAAAGCCCGACACAAGTGTAGGCGGCCTGTAAGAATAACCGAAGACCCATCAGCTACGTCCACAACAGCTCCGACTCCTGTGCAACCCCCTATAGATATCAGTCCTACCGACATTGGAGTACACCCAGATGATATGAGTGATTGGGATGAAAGTGAGAGCAGTGATGCTGATGACAGTTCGGAGTATGATGACAGCGTCTTAGACGATGGCGATTTTGGGTCTACTGAAAATGACGCGCCGCCATCAAAGCTAGGCTTTTCCTTCTCTCTGATAAAAGCAAAAGGGGAAAAGTCAGGGGGCACAGAAGTTGAAGTTACTTGCAAGGATCCAGGGACAACTGTCACTGAACCGGAGATAGAGCCACTTGGACCATTACCGTGGGAACGATTGTTACCAGACCCACTCAACCCGGAATCCCTTTTTGATACTTTCAAGCTACAAGCTCTTTCATCTGCACCTTTGGCTATGCATGGCGAACTAGAGTTTTCCAGCGTTGCCGGCATAGTTGCGGATCAGATGGCTGGATGGATCTTGTCGGTATGGAACGGCAAGAATGAGACCACCGCCGAAGACGATTTCGATGAGGCAACAGTTGAACTTATGAGGAGAAGACATCGGGACCACAACACGGTAATCAAGACTGTTGACTCCGTTTTCAAGGAACATAATGTCATTCGATGTAATTTGGAGACCTATGCAGCAATAGCAGATACAGTCCAGGAACCGCCGCCAGTACCACCACCTCCGCCACTTCCACGTGGTCTTCCGCCAAAGCCAAATACATCCCGTGCTAAGCCTAAAGGCAGCGCTTCCAAGGTTCCCGATATTTTCTTCATACAACCACCTCATGTCCGGTTACAACGTGGGGATAATCCTCTAGAGATCCTCCCACCCGCTCTCCATTTTTGGGAGACATTCAGCTTGGCACCAATATCTGGTGGAAAAAATATCATCTCTGTATGCCTGTATCCCGCGGCACCCGCAATGGAGGAAGGGGCAGAGTTTTTAATGGAGCGAATCGCGTCTTCATATGAAGGGGGTCGGTTTGGCGCTCATGTTCGATTGAATATTGAGGGTGTCGCCAAAAATGGACTGATATCAGTGGAATTACCTTCAAATGCGCCACGGACATACGATGCCAGCATGAAAATACTTGGATCGTACCTGGAAGGGTTAGGGCCAATGCTTGCCCACGGAATAGCTGATGAACAGATCAACATTGTTGTTTATGTCGTCAACCCATTCAATCATCCAAACTCAATTGTCGACATCGCAACCGGATTTTACAGGATGCGGAATGCCTACGATACGGCCATCCGACTCATCCCGGCTGTAAAACCAAATCACCTTGCTCTGCAAATAGTGCCAGCCTCTTTCGTAGCCCACAAACTAGGATTGGTGATGCGAGTCAACGTCGTCCATCATCTCGCCGTTGAAGTCTACACTCGCTGTGTTCAAACCGATCCTGGCACAAACTTTTTGGAATCCAAAGCCGTCTTCTCCGCGCCTATCCACCTCACACGCCCGCTTCCGAAAAGCATCGAGTTCAAGCTCGTCGCCGACCCCAGCCCAGCGCTACTCAAAGAAAACCAACTTCTCCATGTCACATATTGCCAAAGCACTGATGAACGCTGGGTCGCCGCCGCATGGTCCGACAGCACCGGCGAGATCCAGAAAACAACGCTCCTCAACCTCGGCCGGAAAAACCACAACTACCTCCGTCCCTTCCCCGACATTATGACGGACCTCTGGAAAATGACTACAGACCTCATCCGCCACCCCGCCGTCCGCTGGCGCATCTGCATCTCCAAAATCGCCAGCACCATCCCAGACGACGAAATCACCACCTGGCGCAACCTCTCCAGCCAACACCCACGCGTCTCCGCCGTCTATATTTGCGCCGCTGATCTTCACCCCCCGATTTCAATCGAAGAAGACCTCCCGAAGTTGAAAATGGACCAGCTCGCGTTCTTACTTTCTTCCACCCCAGGAGGCCATGGGTTCGGCCCCTCGCCATCGGGAATATCAGCGACCACCCCGACACCTGGCGGTGCCGCGAGTATCCTTTCCCCCGACACATCCGTACACACTCCGGGAGGTACCACCGCTGGCGACGCAGCCGCAGACTTAGACCCTGACGCAGAGCTACGGGATCGAGCCGATGAGTGTTGGGCCGTGATCATGGCGCACGCATTACCCATGGGAGTGTTATCCGAGAAGCGATTCATGGCGAGTGGGATGTTGCTGAGAAGAGGCGTCGGCCCGGGTTGGAAGGTGTTGTGTACTATTTCGGTTGTGGATCAGGGTGGGAAGGAGGCATTGACGGAGATTCTGAGGAGTTGGAGAGGGTTGGCCGTGATTGGGGGGTTTCAGTGTGGATGCTATGTTCCGTGGGGTGCCAGGTGGTGTGATACGGTTGTTACGAATGTTGCCAGAGTGTTGTAGGTGGTGGGGGTTGTGGTTTTTCTCTTCGTTATATTCTTTCTTTTCTTTCTTCCTTTTCTTCTTTTTTGATGTTGCTCTTATGTTTTCTTCATCTTCCGTGTCATGTTGGTTCTACTGGTTGTAGTGGCTGTATTTTTCCATGTATTGATTTTTTGTACGTACTCTGAGTCATCCATCTTACGTTGTTATTCGTGTTTCCGTTACCGTTACAATATCATTTATATTCATCGATGATATTTCTCCGAGTCAGTGTGACTTTTCATCCCTTCATTTGTGCAACATGTTGAGAGTTTTGACCTCATTCACATTCAAATGACAACAAATATTGGTAACTACTCAAAACAGAACCTACTTACGTAGGCAACCACTATTACTCATGACAAGACTCGCCAAACCCCCTCCCTCTCCCTCATCTCTCTCAAGCCCATGCTCCCCTCCACAACAACACATTATTATGTCCCGTTGGCAATCCCGTAGTCCCATTCCACCACCTCACTTGCCAACTGCCCGCAGGAGCCCCGGCCAGATTCACAGGCGCCGTCGCCAACCACAACCCCGTATTAAACTCATCCGCCGGCGTATCATCAACCACCACACACGCACCACCACAGTTCCCACCACACCCACACCCCGTCGCATAGAAGAGTTTACTCAGCGGAACGGCGGAGCCTGGGACCGTGCCCCAGCGGAGGTTGTACAGTCCCGAGGGGCCGCCCGAGACTGGGGAGAGGTAGGCGGAGCCGGGGACGGTGGGGGTGAAGATTTGGCCGCGGGGGTTGGGGTAGACGTACTAGATACAGAGCTTTCGGTTAGATAACTAAAACCAGGGATGATGGTAGAGCGGGGGATACGTACGCTGGGGAATCCGTCAGAGTTCGGAGTCACCCCGAAGAATGCATAGCCGTTGTGGATTTCGAGGTTGCCGGAGAGGTTCGGGTTCGCGAATTTGTAGGAGCCGATTGAGAGGCGTTGCATACAGATGTTTTGGGCGCGGGCGAGGAGGGGGAGGAGGAAGAGGAGGAGTGTGGTGATGAACGGGAGTTCCATAGTAAGGTGATGTATAGATTATCTATCGGCCTTATTCTGCTGCTGAGAAGGGGGGGGATAAAGATAGAGAGAGTAGAGGAATGAGGGATGAGGGATGAGAACGGAGGGAGGATGGAGGGGTGTTATATTTTGCGAGGACACGGGACCGGATGGAAAATGGGGTCGGCGAGACGCTCAATTACATGGCATTATTACAGCGGTAGCTGAAAATAGCTTTGAACTGGGAAATACAATGCAAGGGAGATGGACACCCAGCGGTCACTGGTCACTATCACCAGCACAGCTTTGCGTTCACTGGCGGACGGTAGCGAGCGGAAGAGGGAGCATCATCTGGTGGATGGGAGAAGATTCGGCTCATCGTATTTTTTCATCGATGATACGCGTGCCATTGGTATCCATCACGCTATTCAGTATGCATAGTATGTAGGGGAGATTCTAGTTTCCGCAGCGTTGCTCAGAATAGATATTTGTCGCCGTCAGCAAAGAAACACCACATGTTACAGTTGCACTGGTATCCGTCCACCATTCAGATCTGTTTCGATAACCGAAGAATGATGGGCAGTGTCCAATCGTCAAGGTCAAAACCGGGATGGTGATTATGTAGGCGAAACACAAGCTTTGGATGCAGATGCAGTGCATCCGAGGGCATCCGGACGGAGAAGGGGCATTGGTTTGAAGGAGCCGGAGGAGCCGGAGGAGGTGCGTGATGGAAGATTAAGATAGAAGTAAGGTCCGGGCTGGTAGGTATGGTTCATACATGGGCGTGGGTGGGAGGAGCGTCGTTGATGGAGTGTGGAGCTTGCAGGAGGCAAGGCGAGTTGAAGAACTGGTGTGAGCTTCGGGTTGGAACTGTATTCATTCTGTTGAAGAACGGGTACAAGATTGAAGGAAGAGTGTAGAGCCGTAGCGGTGTCGACGTTGATGTCAATGATGATGGTTGTGGTGTTCCATCAAAATGTTCACAATCACGTGATGTGTTCAAGATCATGCCAAGCATGAGTGCTGTTGTTTGAAATCATCAAACATCACCAACATGAATAACAACCGATGGTCTTCACCTCCGGCGGAAAGAAACACGGCTGTGGTAGCACCAGTTTGCATAAAAATTATATTGGATTAAAGTCATTTCGGTAGACGGCGACCTCGTTTGAGAACGAGAGAACTTGAAGGCACAAGGGCGAAGGAATCCCAATAATAATGCCTAGACCTGTATTCGAATGAACCCAGGCTTTCGGACGTTAACATCCAGATTGTCCCCCCACATACCAGGTGCTTGACATGGAGAGTTCATGCATGTTCGTCTCGAAAAACATCGCCACCCGTCATCTCCACTCGTTCACAAGAACATGCCGATTGGTAGGCAACCACCCCAACACGAGCGAAATCGTAATTGTAGGAATACGGGAAGGGGTGGTTGGGTGTACGGGAGTGTACCTGTACAGCTGTGTATATGTAGTATGTACTCGTATTACGCGGAGGAATAGTTGGACGCTGGCCCTTCGCTCCTCTGAGACAACAATGCAGGATGCTGTTTTCCGCGCACGTTCGAGTTGACGAAGCTTACAAATTCGCTCAAGTCGAACCACACGGCAGAACATGCCAGTCGTGGCGATAAAGAACTTACTCACATTGATAGTATGATATTGAGTGAGTTTCTCCCTCGTTTTAGCGAACTAACTTGGACGAGGAGGAATGCCAAGGTACAGTACTATACTCGACATTGTTCCGGTTCAATTCTGGATGGTGCCGCTGGAGTGCTTCAATGCAGTGATACACGCTGCACTCCACGTAACGTGAAGTTGCGTAATGGCGCTGGCGGTTTTGGAGACTGAGAGACAACGGTGAACTGCGTGTGGATGGGTGTTTGGGAGGCGAACTATACTTCAATAGTCATGATTGAGCTGGTATCCGTGATATCTAACTCACGAGGGAAGTTCGGAGACTTTCATCAGTTAGCTATAGGATACATGCCCCAGTGTTGTACCAATATAAATCTGTCTCGTACTCAGCTGGTATGAACTCAACTCCCCATGTACCTATTCGGACGGTGCCACTGGTTACTCCGGGCTACATGCGGAACGGCTATCTCGGGCAGGCGTGCTGCAGATATGTACTCGATTGGTTGCCTTCTTCACGCACAATCGGCGGTGCCTTGTCGATCCTGTTGGCAACTGCGGAGGATGGACGAGGAGGATGAGAGCACCTCGGATGTCTGCAGGGGTCTCCCTTTCTTTGGTGTTCTCAGTGTTGTTCTCTGAGGAAAGTTGCAGGCAGGCAGAGTCAGGCACTCAAGGCACCACGTTCTGATCCACCCATCAACCACGTCTTCAGCAGCTTCCTTCGCTCTCTACGCGCCGTGATCCACATTCTCGATCATGCCCTGAAGCGGTGAAACCATCGAGTACACAGTCATCGTTGGGCGGCGACGTTCCTGATGTGGAATTCGTGGGGGCAGTGGGCATGCTTGGCTGCGGATCGCTACGAACGACCTGTCCGTGATGACCGACGTCATCAGCGCATTGATGTTCGGATATCTTAATCCTCGACATGCCCCTCGCCGCGTCCCGTCGTTTCTGTGTCTCCATCTCGCCGTACCTGAATACTCTTATACATTCCAACGCTCCAAGGACTCAAACTCCTTTAAATTCCCCAACTCTTTCCTCCCTCAAGTCATATACACAACTTCTTCAACCACAATGGCACCCCACAGCTTCGGAGTTGAGCACCCGCTTTCTCAGCAAATCCAGCAGGCAAAGAACATTCTTCTTGCAAAAGCTACCAACATGAGCTCGGCCTCAGTCGATAAAGTGTCCGAGAGCCCAATCATCGATATCCGGAACAGCAAAGTCGAATTTTCGCTGGAAGAAGAGATCCTCAAGGGAATGCTTTACAAGCCGCACGGACAGAAATCAATGCCGACGATGCTGTTATACAGCGCGGAGGGATTGAAGCTTTTTGAAGAGATCACATACCTTGACGAGTACTACCTGACGAATACCGAGATTGAGATTCTGGAGAAGTATGCACGGGATATGGCGGAGCGGGTGCAGAATGGGACTGTAATTGTGGAGCTGGGGAGCGGGTACGTTTAAGCACTTTATTCCACTTCTCGTGATATAATCTCGACGATTTGATGCTGATTATCATTTCCCCAGTAACCTCCGCAAAGTCAATATTCTCCTCCGCGCTCTCGAAAACGCCGGCAAGTCCGTCGACTACTACGCCCTCGACCTCGATCTCGGTGAGCTCCAACGCACCCTCGCCATGGTTGACACCACCCACTTCCGGAACGTTCATTTCCACGGCCTACACGGTACCTACGACGACGGCCGTGCCTGGTTACAAACCAATCCCGCTATCCAAGACCGTCCTCGATGTGTGTTGTGGTTGGGCTCGTCAGTGGGAAATTTCAGCCGAGTCGAAGCTGGAGACTTCCTCAAGTCGTTTGCGAGTGAAGCCCTTCGACCGGGGACCCGCGATTTCATGCTGATTGGATTGGATGGGTGCAAGCAGCCCGAGAGGGTGTTTAAGGCGTATAATGATTCCGAGGGAGTGACGGATCAGTTTATCAAGAGCGGGTTGAAGAATGCGAATGTGGTGCTTGGGGATAAGATCTTCCATCTTGACGATTGGGAGTATGTGGGGGAGTGGAATGTTGAGGCTGGGCGGCACCAGGCTTACTATGTTCCCAAGCGCGATATCAAGTTTAGCGGAAAGCTGGAGGGTGTGGAGGTTAAGGCTGGTGAGAGGGTGCATATTGAGTACAGCTACAAGTTTGATGACAAGGATGCCGAGCTTTTGTGGGAAGATGCTGGAGTAGTCGAGCGGGCCAAGTGGTCTAGCACTACTGGTGATTATGGTGAGTACCGATATTTGATTCAAGGTTGGGATTTAATGCTGACGAGTCAAAGCTCTTACGATGGTTCAGCGCCCTGCATTTGAGTTTGGAACCCAGCCATCGACTTATGCGCCGGAAGCAGTGCCCTCTTTGAAAGAATGGGAGGAACTCTGGAAATCATGGACCACCGTAACCCTCGGAATGATCCCGCAAGACAAGCTTCTTTCAAAACCTATCGATCTGCGGAATCCTTGCATCTTTTACTTGGGCCATATTCCCACGTTCATGGATCATCTCTTGAATCTGGCGTCTGACGGAAAGGAGCCTGCGACTGAGCCACAATACTTTCTCCAGATCTTCCAGCGCGGTATTGATCCAGATGTCGACAACCCAGAGCAATGCCACAAGCACAGCGAAATCCCGACTACCTGGCCCAAGTTGAGTCAAATTCTGGACTATGCCGACCGGGTTCATCGGCGCCTTAAGAATCTCTACAAGAACGGATCTGTCGACCACTTGGAGCCGGTTGTCCAGCGTGCTATTTGGACGGCTTTTGAACATGAGGCTATGCACCTTGAGACTCTCCTCTACATGCTTCTTCAAGCCGACTCTACTCCTCCGCCTCCAGGCTCAATCATTCCAGATTTCGTTGCTGGACGGGCATGGGAAACCCGAAATCCGCCTGTTAATCCTGAAGGCTGCTGGCACACCATTCCGTCCACAAACCTCAATGTTGGCATCAACGACCCGGAGTTTACTTCAACACTTCTTCCAGCTGGCCACCACTTTGGTTGGGACAATGAGAAACCGCGTCACACCAACGTCCACGTCCCGAGCTTCAAAATCCGCTCCCACCCCATCACCAACGGAGAATATGCCACCTACCTCGCCACCCAGCTTCACTCCGGCACTGTAGAAATCCCCGCCTCCTGGATCAAGAACAAATCCGAATCAATCTACCTCAACGGCGACACAACCCCCATCCTCTCCTCCACCCCCTCCGGCAACCCCATCATCACCAACTACTCCATCCGCACCGTCTATGGCCCCGTCCCGCTTCCCTTGGCCCTCGACTGGCCTGCCATCGCCTCCTACAATGAACTCGCGAAATGTGCGGAATACATGGGCGGCCGTATCCCCACCGCTGACCAAGTCCGCGCCGTCTACGACCACGTCGAGAAGATGGAGAAGCCCGAGCGAACGCAACAACAGAAGGTGTCCGCGGTTAATGGACATCTGATTCATAATGGCGTTTGTGAAACTCCCCCAGCGACAGTGGAGACGAGTAACGGGAGGATTCCCAATCTCGCGGCGAGAGCCGTCGCGGAAGGAGAGGCGATCGCGGAGAATATTAAGTTGGGCGAGAAGCAGGCGGTGGAGGAGGAGTCGGTCTTGTTTACAGACCTCGCGACAAAGAACATCGGGTTCAAGAAATGGCACCCTACGGCTGTTCACAATGAAGTGTGTACCCACCGTCCCTTGGGACGTGGGGAGATGGGAGGTGCGTGGGAGTGGACGAGTACGGTCTTGGAGCGGTACGAGGGCTTTGTGGAGGGGAGGTTGTATCCCGAGTATACGAGCGATTTTATGGATGGGAAACATAATGTGGTATTGGGCGGGAGTTGGGCCACGCATCCGAGGATTGCGGGGCGAAGGAGCTTGTGAGTATTCCGTTGTTTCTAGGAGGTGGGGGTGAGGGCTAACGCGTTGCAGTGTCAATTGGTATCAGCGGAATTATAAGTTCATGTGGGCTACGGCGCGGTTCGTGAAGGATTAAGTTCGGAGGATGATGACTACTAGGAGGTCAGTTGGGGGGATTAAGTTGGGGCGGAGGTTAATTACGGATTAATTACGTTTTGGTTGAACGGGATGGGATGGGAGGTTGAACAGCCGATGTTTTGGTGGGATAGGAAGTGGAGGAAATTCAATTCCTTACCTGGTTGTAAAGGGACTCGGACGACAATCCTGGTGGTTTGAGTTCGGGTATCTATATGGCAAGATTTATTTATTTGGAACTGCAGATGTTTCTAATGGAATATGAGTTAGAGTACTGAACAAGGCCTTGCGTTGGTGGTCATCATTGTCGTTTGAGCATGGTGTGATGAATTGACTTAGTAGGATTGGGTATCCATTGCCTCTAACCCGTCACAAACAACATTATGAACACATCCATCTGACCATCCGGCCATCGAAGAATCCGAATCATTCATACCCACGTTCACATCCAACGTCAAAGCCACAAAGCAAAAGCACATTCACTATAATCATGAAAGCCACCCCATATCCCCACGGACTTAAGCATCCCATTCCATAATCATCAAGTCATCAATCGTCAAGTCATGAACCACTGTCCTGCATCCCTCATCCAAATCCAATCCCAATCCTCACAACCCAATTTCCAACCACAACCATAACCACAACCATAATCCAGCTCCGTACCCCCACCCCTTCCGTTCCTCCCCAGGCCCACATTTCTCACACCTCCGATCACCACCGCCACCACAATCATCACCACCAGCACCGCTAACACGATCGAACTCAATTGAGCTCGACTAAAACCCCTAATCAAAAAAAAGGGGAAAAGAACAAGAAAAAGGAAAAAAAAATGGAAGGTAAAAGGAAAGAAAGAAGGAAAAGGGAGAGAAAACGTGAACAAAGATATCGACCTTGCTTCCTTGGGGTGTTCGGAGGTGGTAGGAATGAAATGAGATAAGGGATATGGACCATGGTAAATGAGGAAAACGGGAAGCGCGGGCGAAGATGCAGAGGGAAAAAAGAAAAAGGAAAAGGAGAAGGAGGAGGAGAAGAAGGAGAAGGAGAAGGAGGAGGAGAAGGGAGAGAAAAAGCACGTCAGCTCATTGAAGCATGTCAACTAGAAAAAAAATATACCGGGAAATGAAGAAAAAGAAAGAAACAAGAAACAAAGCAGGAACAACGAAAACCAAAAAAAAAAAAATAACAGTGGCCTGAATCATGTTAGCATAGTGATTCCTCGTGAACGAGGCTCAATACCTGATCCTTGTCACCAGTGTCACTCCAGCACCACCAACCACGTCCACCACCGCTTCCACCACCAACAACTCCTCTCCGCCTGAGCAATCCACGACCCTTATCGCCATTCGCCGAAGTCATCATGCAAAACCGCTTCGCTCCCTTCCTGTTCCGATCCTCGAAAAGTTTGCTTCATTCATAAGCTATTGGTTCGTCAACTGTGGTCATTCTCTCCCGGAATCGGCTCTAACTCGTGGAATAGGATGAGATGGACACCTACTTAGGTCCCTGGCTCCATGACCGCTACACACATCTTCTCCTCTCTTCGTTGGATACACACGCTCGTCTCGTCTCATCGTTACGCTCTCCTCACACTCCCGGTACCTCGTGGTCTCGTCATCTCGTTATCGCGTCGTTACGGTACAAGTCGAAAAGAAAACTACGCTTCGGTTATTATCGAAGATGGATAAGTGAGAATATCGTGAGCGGGTACCTGGAGATTCGCTAGGTTAGCCTCAGCCGGATAGAAGGAGCTCCCAGTTCAACGGCGGCTCGTGCAGGTTCGTATACATGCCTTTTATTTTTTGGCTTTTATCGATGTATGTTATTTTCAAATAGGTAAACAAAGTTTGCTGACATGTCAAGGATGTTGTGCGTAGGGATAGCCAGGATCGTATTCCTCTGCGGTAGCTCCATGTTTCAGAAGTAGCTCTCGGATCTCTTTATGACCATTATTGATGGCGAGCGATAGTGGTGTTATTCCATCGTTGTCTTTTGAATCAGGGTTGACACCACCATGTTCCAAGAGGAGTTGCACCACGTCCTTGTGACCATAGAAGGCAGCGCGCAAGAGTGGTGTATTTCCATCGTTGTCTTTTGAATCAAGGCCAATAGATTGCGATTCATCATTTTTAACATTTATAATTTTGGCCTCGCCGTGTTGGACAAACCACCATGCTGCTGGAAGCGATCCTTTCGCTGCAGTAATGTGGAGGGGCGTGCGCCCGCCAGAATCCTTGATGTTACACTTGCAGCCGGAGGGCGCGAGGGCATCCAACGTTGCAACTTGAAGAGAGTCAGATGCCGTCGCCGCTAAATGATATATTGTTCTCTCACGATCGTCCTGGGCTTCGACATCCGCTCCCTGGTCTATCAGAAATTTTACAATATCGCTGGCGCCGTGGTATACACCAGTGTGTAATGGTGTTTGTCCAATATTATTTTTGATTGAATGAGTTGCCCCCCAATGGACCAGAATTTTTGCAACCTCGACGTGATTTGCTCGTGCCGCGAAATGAAGGGATGTATCCCCAGTCCTTGTTTGCTTTTTGACATCTCCACCAGATTGTATAAGATACTTGATAATCTGAACTATATCGGACTCCGCGTTGAGGACGTTTTTGAAGAAAAGGACAGCATAATGTAGAGCGCTTTGTCCAACCATGTCAAAAGTGTTAGGATTGATGTCGGCTTTGTTTAATTGTTTAAAATAAGCACCCCAACTCGGCAAAAAGGCCTTGTTATTCCGGAGGGCTAAAATACCGTAATGAGTTAGAGAGCATCCTAGAACATCACGCTGGGAGGGCCTCCATCCAGATCTGGGAGTGTAGATGTTCAAGTCGAGGCTCATGAATTGGTGAAAGATGGTGTGATCATGGAAATATTTGTGCGTTAATGAAACCCCAGCTCCAGCAAATGTTACCGTTCGCTTCAATTCAGCGAACACGTCCACGGGACGGTTGTGTGCGTGGTACATAAATTCGAAGTGTGCCCATAGTTTACCTTCGCGTCTCGAAATCAAAGCCCCATGCAAGCCCTTTTCCAAGTTTCTTAACTCCATGATCACACTAGGCGTCCAAAGTTGTTGTTCAAGGATTTGGGCACTCATCCTGACAGAATCGTACAAATAGACCATAAGGGCCGTTAATTTCCAGTAGTCTTTACATGGAACCCGAGTGGTGGGCGGATGTGTTTCGTTGTAACGTCGAACAAACATATCAATTATAGTTTTCCATTGGCTAGAACGCTCGTATTGCTTCTGTCTATGTTGCTTGCTATACCCCACATGAAGTTTGTGAAGATATGTTGGGCCAGTAAGAGCTCCAAACGGCTGTCTGCCGTAGTTACGATATAGCCCCCTCGGAAAGAACAATTTCAGCACACGGAATTTGGGTAAAATTGTCAGAACACAATGCATACCTTCAGATCCTCCGCCTTTCATCTGAACACTGGTTCCAATAAGCCCACCAAGCGCGGAAGCCATGCCCTCCAGGCTGGAAATCCCAACCTTTTCCGTCTTAACTATATCACCGATCCACCATTGGATATCTCTTTCCAAAGATGTTGAAAAACGACCCAAGATTCTCAATGCTTCGTGGAATGGCTTCGTATTATTCAGGAACCAAGTATCTTTTGATACCGCCTTATGTTTTCTATCACTGCTTCTGAAAGCATCGTTTGATTCTTCAGGTTTATTGCGGCTTTGGAATTGCCGCCTGCGGATATGGTCTCGATGTCGCCTTCATCCGCTTTCCACCGTTTCCCGTCATTGTTGATTCGGAGCGTGATAGGTTGGGATCTGTGACTCATCCTTGTCACCCTTGGGCTCTGGCTAGAACTATCGGCAATCGCTGACTCCTGTTGGACAGATGTCCCAATCCGAAGATCCCAGGTAAAATTGGGACCTAGCGGAACAAGAGCATTCATAACCACGTCAATTGATCTCGTGACAGCTTGCGCGGTATCCGTAGCAGGCCCATTCCATCCTGTCAGCTCGCCCAGTTTTCTTCGAACTTCAAACATAAGCTGTGCATCGTTCGGCGTGTTGATCGCAGTATGGGTGTTGTCATTTAGGTTGTCACTCGGTTCGCTGCCCCTATCACCACCCCCTTCTGGTTGCCTCTGCGTGGGCGCGAATGCACCGGGGTCAGTCTCAACCCACCATTCTCTCTCTTGAGTATCTTAGTCTTCAGAATTATTCGGCCAAAACCTGTAGTTTCCCGAATCATGCTCATTATTGCCCGCAATTCGTGCGGCAAGCCAATCCAGTTCATGTTGATCGAGAATCTACCTGGCAATAGGCGTTTCTATGAGACCACGGCGAAGCCATGCTCGCAAGGCGGTCATGATGGCGATAGCTACGAGCTGAACCAGCGCTGATGCCCAATTCAAGCCACGCAATCCTTGGAACTGCAGGGCGAAACCGGAAATGCTGATAATAACACCAAAAACAGTTTCCAATTGGGACTTGCTCGATGAAATTTTCTTGAGATTTGGGGAGCCGTTGAACATAGTCGGTTTCGTTGTGCTTCTCCAGGACATGAGGATACGAGAACGCGATCCGTGATTTTTACTGCGTTTACCGGGCAAAGAGAGAATATGCATCAAAAGTTTGGTCGCTCACTTGGTGCCTGCGCTGTAACCAAAGAGTATACATTTTCTGATTGCCGTCACGAGGAACAACCTCTGATTCTTGAGAACTGTGGCCAACGATGTGCGAGCACGCCACCATTCCAATCATCAGCAACCCAGTGCCGGCAGCCATGATGGGAAATGCCCATCTATTAACGGGACTTCCATCCTTCTCAAAGCGCGTTTTAAATGTTGAGTGATAGACAGCGAATGCGGAGAAAGCCACGACACCGAGTTGGATAACCAAGCCGCAGATTGCCGCCAATAATAATTCCGAAGATTGCGAACCACCGTGTACATTTAAGGATATGTTAGGGGCGTGGTCTAGCTGTTGTTGAGTGTTATCTACTTGGCTATGCATCGGTATTGCTTTGGGCTTCTCCACGATGGTTTCAACAGTGGTGGCAGTTGATGATTTTAAGGATATGGCGCCATCTTCAGTATCGGCGAGTTTGTCCTTTTTCAGAGGGTGGGTCCATTCCAAGAGGGAAGAGAGCCTCCTGAGGGGGGCTTGTAGGCGATTCAAAAAACTCTGAACAGGATCTTGACAGTTTTCTAGCCAGTTTCCAAGTCAATTCCAATAGTGCCAACACCGAAGACCATGAAACAATACTGACTCCTAAAATCAAACGTATCTTTTTCTTTCAGAACTGTCTCCAACGTGAACATGTTGCTTACGATGTCGTGACCAGCGCCTGACTCTGGTTTCGGCCCCATAAATATTATCTCCTTGATTTCGGGTTTCCCCAATGACCTAACCACGCCCTAGGTCCTACGTTAAACATGCCCTGATCCGCGCCTCCTTGAGGCCATCCACGACAGGTTATCACTGCCTAGTAAAACTACTCCCCTGGCGGTATCTGATGCTTGAGCAGAAGAAAGAAGATGGATGACAGTAGAGGAATAGGCGAGGAAACAAATTCATACATGTATACTCGTTCCTAATCCCTATCATACTGCACTCATCTGCTTTCTCCCTCCCCCCGTCACTGCCCACACCATCTCCGATGTGATAACCCAAGCGGTCTTATCACCACCACCACATGTATACTGCACCATCCACGACCTTCTATCACTGTTATCACAAAACCGAAGCCACAATTCCACTATACACCTTGTAAGGCTCCCCAACATTGCTCACTGAAGTCCTGCACCAAAGCCAGAATCCTCACGAATTTAATGCCGGTTGGCCTATTCCGCTTGGGGCTTTTGGGAATCGCCGTGATAATTGAGCCGACGGCTTTTCATGGTACGATTCCGAACATCACAATCTCGGTACCCTCACAGACTCAAAAACTCAGTCCGATGCCAACATATTAGTGCCGAACCCACATTCTTTCCCAGCTCTCAAACAAAGTTCCGCTCATTCCCTCCCATCCTCTCCCGTACCGACGGAAGTATTGTCCACGCGGCCGCCGCCATTTGTTCGCCAACCTGTCCCCACAGTGGGAGATGAAGAACCCGAAAATAGTCTGGAGACTTATGCTACTTTCGTATTGTATCGACGCCCGAAGCTGCGACGAAGCGCGAACCACGGTTATTTCAGGTATCTACACAGACTAAGCATCGCGGAGATAGCGGGTTTCCATTTTCATGGGCATTTGAAGGAATGGGATCGTTGTGGTAATCGTGGTTATGGATTAGTGATGTGGTTTTCTGTTTCCTGTTCTGGCTGTATAGGTTGGTCCCAAGATTTGGAGACGATTATCCTGGCTAAAACGATAAACCTTGACCGTGTCCTACGGCTATGGTTTTTTTCCAGCTCAGGTAATGGAACTTGAAAAAATCCAACATTTAATAACTCTGGGTTGCAGGAAACATACCAGCATGCCAACAGCATCGCGTAGAACCGTCGGATACGTATTTGATCAGTCAAACCCCGGTTCTGGTACAAATTTCGCCCCACCTTCAAGAAATTTTGCAACTCAAGGATGCACTTCCAATCTATTGATCTGGTTTAACAGAAGCTCAACGCTCCAACGGAAACGTACCTTCAAGTTCAGCCAAAAACAGATGTGATGACACGTTTCAGCATGGACAACCTACCGTGACCATAGAGGATGCGGAAAAAGAGAACTGAACTGGTCAAGGTATGAGAACACCTATGTTAAACACAGGTTTAAAATTGCGGCTAACTCATGACGCCTGTTACCCGAAGCTTCAGTGCAGCTCCCCAGCCCCGTCGAGTCCAGGTGTGTATTGTGAGCGAGTTCCGAAACTCATTTTCAACGAATTGGATGGATGCCTGGAACCTACATATCGTGCCCACCCATACACCATAGCCAACTTTCAGCTGGTATTTTTTTTCAACATGCTGTTTCTGAAAAGGCCGAGACATGCATTGGCTGTGGAGAAAAAGCGAACGAGGATGAATGAATCCCGGTCCAAATGCCGTGATGTTGTCGCCTCAACAACCTGCCATTGTGTCTCCACTCGTTGATAATCATGGAAAACCCTCCATCGGCTGGATCAGTAGGTTCAGTTCACAGTCTCATCCACCGTCTCATTCACAATCTCATCCACAATCTCATTCACAATCTCATTCGCAATCTCATTCGCGCCGCAATCTCATTCGCAATCTCTTTCTCCTCCATGATGTCTTTCTCCAGGCCCTTCCCCTCCGCCGGCTCCGTAACTTCGTATGCAATGCAATAAAACTGCGGGGTACCATACATATAGTACTATACATACAGCCATCGAGTTTATCTAACACCTCACTGGATCTGTTTCAGTGGGAACTTATGCCCATATAGGTGCTGCAAAGACGTCATGACTGGTTTCATATTCTCGCTTACTGACATATGTATGTATAGTATGTACTATATACACCATAGGGCTCGCTGATAACGACGATATACCGGTATGGCGATGTGAGGCTGGGGGGATGTGGTGATGTGGTAGGTCGCTGCGGAAGGTGAATAGTTCAGCGTTATAGTAGTCAGGGGAATATGGGCCGAGGAGGTGAGGTGAGGATACAGGGGTAGGGTGTTGGGCGGGAATCTAGGTATGTTCTCGGTTCATCATATGGTGGGAAAGTGGAGTGGGAGTGATGCAACTCGTGGGCTGTTTCCATTGTGTCTTGACTTGGTATCCTTATACGCATCCGATGGACTTTCAACCCATGAATTGCTATCGTACACCCCCAGACTCGAACCCACCATCTCAACTTTCACCACCACTGCACCAGCACCACTCATTCAGCGCGTTGAAACCTCCCTTCTCCTCCTTCTCTTCCGTCCTCGACCTCCTCCGTCCTCCGTCCTCCACCTCCGCTTCTTTCTGTATTAAAAGATAGGAATCCAGAATCCAGGTTCCAGCCGTAGAATACCGGTATGTAGGTCTTATTTAACGGTCATTTCCCGTGCATCACCAGCGCGCATCTGCGAACACATACATTGGGGTACCTCCGGGCCCTACCTCCCTACAACAGGGCTACATACCCATCCGTAACAAAATTCCGTAGATCGTATGCCGCGCGATGCGCTTTGTTGAGCATCGCATAACTACTTAGGTAGCATGGCTGGCATGGCCGACCGCTTCATCATGATCATGCACCCACCTCCTCCCATGCCATGGGCATCGTTGAGCATTAGACATTGGGCATGAGAAACTCAAGATGGGATTGATGGGATGTCGGATGATTTTCTTGTTTTTCAGTGATGCTGAGGAGCGAGGGAGGTGGAGATGATGATATGGTGAGCTGGATACTGGCAGCCAAAATGGAACAACGGGGCAGTATTTTGTTGAACCCAACCCGGGTGGGTGCCGGATGGGTGCGGAACGGTGGAGATCAACGCGGTACTGTGCTGTAGAGTAGAGTGCTCGCCGGTATCGTATCATGGGACGGAGACCCGTTGATGTGGAATGGGATGGGAATACGTGTGCGCCGTGGGGCGTTGGGCTCATTCGTCCGTAGTTTACTCTGGATACATCCATACGAGGTTAGCTGCAACCGTTAACTACTCGACATCAGAGGCCATGGTTTCCCGGGCCATGCTTCCGGACTGTATCCTGTCGAGTGCGCGTTGGTCCAACGTCAGCGGGATTGATTGCACCATTGCGTGAAGCTCTCAGGATATCGAAACTGTTCTGAGCAGTGACCGCATGGCATTGATTCGCATAAACGCGACCCCGAGCTCCTAACTACGGATTGGACGAATCCATGAATCCATGAATCCACGAGCACGGCTGCCGACATACTGTGTGAACGCAGCGAGCCTTCTCCTCTCCGTTGAACGTCCTGCTGAGGTGAAGAACAACACCCACGCACCACGCAGCACGCAGCCGGAAGCGGCGGCTGAAAAAAAGCATACGTACCCTCCATGCGTCTCCGGTGCGGGGTGGATGTTTCGATTTTACCCGTGCGTCAACGGCGAATTAAAAAGAAGTTTCGGAAGAAAAAAAGGCGAGAAGGCTAAAGCGGCAGCTAGTTATCGATGTTGTGTCATATGGATTGTAGAGTATGGAGGGGACTCTGCTGTATATAGACTAAACTAATGATGGGACATTTTGGTCGTTTTCAACTTGGGAGACGCGTTTCATGGGCTCGGTTGGGCTTATCGTGGTGATGCGTGGACATGCGTGCAATTTTGGGGGG
>ML220112.1:76464-195175 GCA_004786065.1 Ascodesmis nigricans
TGGGGGATAAGATGGCCGTGAATGAACGGTGCCTGACCGGTTGCTTGGAATGTGAGCAGAGGCCTTCAGGAAGAAGCGGAGATTGCAGAGAAACGAGGGTGGGGAGCGCAAGAGCTTCGGAGCATTGAGGAATTGTGCCAATTGCGGCGGAGAAGAGAGCCTCAGCGAGGAACGGACGGCTTTGATGGGGAACGAGCTATACCAAGTATCATGCTGTAGTATGAGAGGCCCATACGCAGTCGTTGTCACCTATGGGTAAGAATTGCGGGGCTCGTTGTCCGGACCCGAACGCGGACTGGGCTGCAGCCCAGAGCGGACACGAACGCTGTCAGTTGCATGGATCACGGCTTTTGCCTCACAAGCAACAACGACCAAGCCGCCGCCAGAGAGAGCGAGCGAGCGAGCGAGAGCTTTCCTCCGACCCCACGCCAAACGACACCAGCCAGCCAGCCAGCCAGCCAGCCAGCCAGCCAGCGAGCCAGCGAGACTGAGCAGCCCTGTCCGGATAACTATCCATCCCCTTGCCAGCCCTGTGGCCTACGGGTACCCTCTCTGCACATCGACAGGCATCCTGCGATTGGTGCCTAGTCATCGCCATTGCTGCTGTCGAAACTCTTCTCATCGCCGGCCGAGAGCTGAAGAACCAAACAGCCAAACAAACGGCTATACTTTCTCCTTGGGCTGCCAGCGGGACAGGCACCCACTTCCCCACCTCATCCACCAAATTCCCCTCAGCACGACCGGCCCGACACGAGTACACAGGAAAACTCCCCAGACACCACTCACACGCCGTTCAGCACGCCGCTCATCACGCCGCTCACCACCCCTCTCCACACATCCCTCCCTCCCTCCAGACAGCCAGCCAGTCAGCCAGCCAGTCAGCCAGCCAGTCAGCCAGCAAGCCAGCAAGCCTACCTGCCTGCCAAACCCATAGGCTTCCCCCCAGCCTTGTCTCTCCTTTTACTTTTCCATCTTCTTCGTCCACTTCGCTACCACAATGTCCACCGTCTGTCCGCTGTCATCAAAGCTCTCTCCATGTTGACAACGACGTCCACTTCTACGAGCTAGCTTGTCCCCTGTTCATCCCCCAGTCTGGCTGCTGGCCTGCCTCCTTGATCCCATCGCCTCCAAACACCCCCCCCAGACCACACATCTTACACTTGGTCCGAAACCCACCCCCCCCCAAAGTGCATCAAAGGCGACGCGTACCACCCCCCTACAATACCTGCTGCGTCCCTTGGCGTTAGGGCCGCCCATCTTGCTACCTGCTTCCTGGACGTCTTCTGCTCTGGTAAGCTCTGTCGTCAACCCACCTTCGCCAACTTGAAGCTTATCAGACCTTGTCGCCTCTGTATTAGATTACGACTGCCTCACCCGCTCCACGTCTACCTACATCACCCCCAAGGTCCCAGATCTGACACCTTTGGCCTTGTTCCAGCTTTAACGAGAGTCGTCACGCAAAGCTTCGACCACCATCTTGCGTTGCGAAAACTAGTTTGTCGTCATTGTCCATACCCTAAACATTGCTGCGTGGCCCCAAGTCCCTGCATCTTTAAAGTTTAAGTTCCTACGAAACACGATGGCAAAACCAATTGCGATCCCAGCTCCCATTTCTCGGAACAACTCTTTCCCCGGATACTCGTCTTCATTTGATTCCCTAGGCGATACCTCATCTCGTTGCTCCCCCGGACACTCTTCGACGAACGAGTCACCAACGCATACATCCCCAGCATCAAGTCTAATCGCTTCGAGAACCCCTCCTGCTGTACCAGCTCGGGCCGCTTCAGCTTCTGAGGTGTATCAGCTGCGCAACAATCCATCTCGTACATGGCATGCGACCAGCCAGGCTTTATCATCGTCGAGAAACTCGCCCGACTCGCTTCGCGGACACCAAACACCGACTGCCTCGATACGACCCATCTCGCTTCCTCCCGCCCCGAGTCCGATGCCCACTGCTGCCGAGCCCCCGAGTCCGAAGGCTAGCTTGATGCGACGAGTTTCACAAAAGGCTGCCAATAAGCTTCGTCGGCGGGCCTCTTCAACTTCAAACGACCCCGAAGAACGCAGCGGTCCGGTGGTTGTACGGCATCGAAGCGGTAGCACAAACTCAAAGATCAACGGGGAAAATGTTCCAAGACTCGGAATCAAGCATCACGATCAAGACGACGAGGATGAAGAGCATGCTTGGGAGCACCAGCTTGACGGAGCAAATGGTGTGGCAGGGTTGGATGGAGCACATTCAGCCACATCAAGAATACGGCACCCTGCAAGTACCCCCGACGATACGGTGGGCATAATTGTGCCTGATGATCTAATCCGGGGAACGGCAATGACTCGAGTCACTCGGAAAAAGAAGACGCAGCGCGTTTTCAAGTTGGACATCAACAGTGCTCGTGTTTCCTGGGACCCCTCAAAGCCAACGTCGCGGTTTAACATTGATGATATGAAGGATGTTCGCACCGGCGCCAATGCTCGGAATTACCGCGAGGAGCTCCAGGTGTCAAAGGACCTTGAGCCGCGATGGATCACTATCACATACATGGACCCGGAAGAGAAGGGTAAGCTCAAGTTTTTGCATGTTGTTGCGCCAACGGATTATCTCTTTGAGATGTGGACAAAGACACTGGAAGCGATTCACACCTACCGCACCGAGATGATGGCAGGGTTGGCTATGCAAGGGGAGAAGTTTGTCGACGCACATTGGAAGAACTACATGGCAAAGAAGAAGCAGGAGTCGGTGACTTTGAATCCGGTAGAAGAACGCCTCAGTTTTGAAGATGTTGAGCGGCTGTGCCGGCGCCTTCACATCAACTGTTCGAAAAGCTTTATCAAAGAACGGTTCGAACGCGCAAAACGTTCGAAGGGTGACAAGCATCGTGAGAAGAATGGAGAGAAGAATGGTGAAGACACAGGGCACCTCGATTTCACTCAGTTTCGACGTTTTGTGAAGTTGCTGAAGGAGCGCGAGGAAATATATGACCTGTGGAAGGACCTGGTGTCCGATACTGAAAAGGGAATGAATTGGAAAGAGTTTCACGCGTTTCTGCAGGATCACCAGAAAGTGAACATCAATGCCGATTCAGAATTTGTCAACAAAGTGTTTCTCAAGTATTGCGGCCGGTCGACGCAAAACGGTGACAACAAGAAAAAACATCGACCAGGGATAGAGGAGTTAGATGTAGTATGCATGACGAGAGAAGCATTCGTGGACTTTCTACTGTCGCCTTCCTACAATCCCCCGCTACTCACGGCAACTGGGAAGACTAGTCATACCCGCCCACTCAACGAATATTTTATTTCTAGTTCACACAACACGTATTTGATGGGCCGCCAAGTCCGTGGCGAATCATCCGTCGAGGGTTATATCCGCGTGCTGCAGCGTGGGTGCCGATGTGTGGAGATCGACTGTTGGGATGGCGACGATGGCCGCCCAATTGTAACACATGGCCACACCGGTACGACTGAAGTATTACTCGCGGACGTCATTACGGCGATTGGTAAATATGCATTTACGGCCTCACCATATCCGGTTATTCTTTCTCTCGAGGTCCATTGTTCTTTGGAGCAACAGGTGACGATGGCGGAGTTGTTCAAATCAATCTTGGGAGATGTTTTGGTCACGGAACCGTTCATCACGAACGCTTTCGTGCTCCCTAGTCCAGAGGAACTGAAGAATCGGATATTAATCAAGGTCAAGGGGAGCAAAAGGCTTGATGAGTCGACTCTGACCAATGATTTCAACGCGATGGACAAGAAGTTGAGTGGCAGTGAGGGAGGGAATGGCGGAAAGATCGCAGCCCCACCAGCGTTCGTGAAAGGACAGTCCTCTAGTAGCGCTGTGAGCACGACTAGCGAATCCGAGAGCAGCTCCTCCGGAGATGGGAAGAAGAAAAGCAAGAAACCTGCTACGAAGATTGCGCCGGAACTTGGCGCGTTGGGTGTGTACGTTCGGGGCCAAAAGTTCCGAAACTTTGCGCTACCTGGTCAGTCTTAGCCCTTAGTCAGTTTAGTGCAAGAGGTTGCTAACTGAGTGAAACAGAAAGTAAGAGTTTCAATCACATCTTCTCGTTCCAAGAGAAGACGTTTCTCAAGTTTTGCAAAGAATCGGAAAAGAAGGCTCAGATCGAGAAACACAACGTCCGTTATCTGATGCGTGTTTATCCCTCTGGCTTCCGCGTCAACTCGTCCAACTTCGACCCGATCGGCTTCTGGCGTTGCGGCGTCCAGATGGTCGCCTTGAACTGGCAGACATACGATCTCGGTGTCCAACTCAACGACGCCATGTTCGCTGCCGGCCATGATGACAGTGGTTACGTTCTTAAGCCGAAGGCTCTCAGAGGTTCTAGGACAACCTTTGATCCACCGGCGGATGCAGCCACTGTTCGCGTGAAGAAAGTCCGGAAAGAAGTTTCCTTTGACATCCAGATCGTATCCGCGCAACAACTCCCACGCCCGAAAGATTACAGAACAGATGACGGGATTAACCCTTTTGTCGAAGTTGAGGTTTTTACTGCAGATGATAAATCAAAAGATGGATTCAACGGAAAAGGAGGTATTGATATGAGTAAATCAAAAGGACTGAGTGGCCTCGGTGCCCCGCAAAAAAGAAGGAGTAGGGTTGTGAGAGATGATGGGTTTCACCCAATCTTTAAAGAGAATATGAGTTTTACTGTGAAGACGAAGTTTGAGGAATTGGTGTTTGTGAGGTTCTCGATATGGAACCAGCATTTGGGGGATGATAAGACGTTGAAGGGGGACGAGAAGACGCTGATGGCGAGTTATACTGCGAAGCTTTGCTCGCTCCAGCAAGGTAAGGCCCTATTCGTTCCACTTCTGAAATAGGATCCGCTGACATAGTATGACAGGTTACCGTCACCTCCCGCTTTATGATGTTCAAGGCGAGCAATATCTCTTTTCGACACTCTTCGTTCACATTCAAGTCAACCCAGTTGTTCTCATCGACGACGACCCGTTGAGAGCGACCGCAGCCTCAACGTTGGATAGCATCAAACACACTGCCAAGTCGGTACTGAGCCGTGGAAAGTCTATAAGGAAACGGAAAGACGGGCCAAAGAACGATGGTCGCATCCCTGAGTCAGCATCAGCTAGTGCCTCCGCATCGGAAGACAACCGATCAGGTGTTGGGCCAGTGATCAGTCCTACCAGTTCAGCGTATTCATGAAATCGAAAGGGGCGGAGATCGATTTTTTCCCTACTTGTCGCGATTTTTCTTGGAAATCTACGTTACCCATTTATTTCTTCTGCGTTCTCTCGCTCCCGCTCTGTTTCTTTTTCTTCACACGTTTTTTCCTTTTATCATCATTACGGTCTGTTTTTAGGTGTTTTGGGCATGGTGTTTGGGGGCTGGTGTTTAGGTCCTTGGTCACTTCTTTACGGTGTTAGATGGAGTCCTATTTGGAGTCACTTAGCATTGTATTGCTTGTATTCTTGTATTATTCGGGCCTTTTTCTTCCTTTACCTGCTTTGTACATTGTTTCGGCGATTGACGATTTTCTTTGTCATATGACTGATGTATTGTATGTTTTGGCGACTATGATAGCGTTTGTGGTATACCTTGGGAATGAAGGTATGTTTTGTGGGGATTCTACAATGCTCCGAATGATGTCATGTACAAATTGTGAATGAAAATGTGCACATCTGAATTGAATGATTGTAAACGTTGTGGTGCAACATTGAGCACCTCTCTGGACCCGCCAAACAAGGTGACACCTGCTTGGCACCCGACCTCATCCATCACGACAGCTGTACCTTACCTCACCATAGCTGGACGTTTCCACCACAAACCGCTCCAAACCCACACACAACACTCCATCGCTCTCGCCGCGCATTCATCGGACTACCACCATGGGCGCCGGCGACAGCAAGCTCTCGTTCAAGAAGGGAGTCTTCCGGCTCTCAGAGGAAACGGTAACTCCCCCCCATCGATGACAGCTCCCCCCACAAGTCTCGCTTCCCCTTGACCGTCGCTCTGACCCACTCATTTCTCCCTTCAGAACATCCCCGCCTCCGACGCCTACTGGGAATCCTTCTGGACACTCCCGGACACCGCCGAAGACGTCTTTACCCTCTTCTCGGCCACCGACATCCGCCGCGCCCGCGACCTCCATATTGAGAACATTGAAACCCTCGTCCTCGCCCTCACCTCCCGCCTGTTCTTCCTCCGTACACATAAAGGGTTCCCGTACGATATCGACGCCCCGGGGAAACACGCCCTCAACTGTATCAGAGTCCTCACGCGGGTGCTGCCCTTCATCTATGAGAAAGAGGAGCTCGAGGAATGGCAGCAGCGCTTTTTCTGGGGGAAACGGAGACAGCGAAGAGGACGCGGCCTTCAGCAAGGTCAGACTACGGAAGTGATATTTGATGAGGCTGATCCGAATCGCGATGAGTATGACGGCGATGGTGAAGGAGGTGGTGGGGAGACGGAATTTGAGGATGCACCCCCGTTGATGGAGGCGTTGATTGATTGCTTGATTGATCTACTCTTCTATGCAGGCTTTACTCTGCCCCCGGGGAAACATGGCGAGAGCGTTACCTACGCTATCTGGGAATCCGGCGTCGGCTGTAAGATGTCTGCCGGCTCGACAAAGGATGGCGATGCGAATAAATCGGAAATTCTACGGCTCCTCCTCGCCATCATGTCGAAAGCGATGTTTATGCCGGCTTCCGTGTTGCCTGTGAAGGGCGAGAGAGCACTGACCTATATGGCGGCACCGCCGGATTTGGCGTTGAATCCGGATTTGACAGCGAGTCAGAGAGAGGCGATGGGGCCGGAGTTGACGGCTGTGGTAAATAAGAAGAAGAAGATAGTGTTGAGTGTGCTGTGCTCGCTGCTGAATACGACGCTGAACTATAATCAGCCCAGCTGGGGGCTGCCGTATGATCATGTCGTGCTGTCGGATCCGAGACAGGTGCTGGTGACGTATAGTTTGCAGTTGTTGCTGGTGTTGTTGTTGTATCCGGTGCCGGAGGGCGCGGGGCCGGGGTTGAAGAATGTTTACAGGTATTACTTGGGGAAACTGCATCGCCCGCAGGACTTTCAGCATTGTTTCTTTGGGATGATGGCGATTCTGAATCAGCCGGTAGGTGGAATTTCTTCCTCATTTGGTGTCGGAAATTGACACGATGACAGATGCATGCAAGTTCATCCTACCTCCCCGGAAGCCAGAAGACGTTGAAATGGGCGCCAGAAATGATGATGCTTTTCTGGGAAGTGCTGCAATGCAATAAGCGGTTTAGAAGCTTCATCATCGACACGGGACGAGTACACGATTTTGTCATTGCAACCATTTACTACATTGTCGAGTATCGGCAAGACCCGTCAAAAGCTGGAGTTGTGAGAATGTGCATATTTGTCCTCCAGACGCTGTCGACGGAGGCCAATTTCGGGAAGAGCTTGAATAAGCGGTTTGAGGTGCAGAATACCCTGCCGCAGAGTGTGCGTATACCTGGGTTCTGCGGGACGTTTGCAGATTATCTGTTGATTGTAAGTTTTTCTCCCCAGAGCTATATCGGGTTCTGACAAGGGACAGTCTATCTACATGCTCATCACCACGAGCAAGGGGAAATTGAGCGCCGTATATCCTGCTCTTCTAGCCATCATCGCCAACGTCGCCCCCCACGTCCAGAACCTGTCTTCAACCGCCAGCGCAAAGCTGTTACAACTCTTCACCTCCATGTCAACCCCCTCCTTCCTCCTGGCCAACGAAACCAACCACACTCTCCTCCACTCCCTCCTCGAAAGCATCAACTCCATCGTGGAACACCAGTACTCCTCCAACCCCAACTTCATCTACGCCATCCTCCGGGCCCATAAACGTTTCGACGCCCTCCGCGACTTTACTCTTGATGGCGCACAACAGGAGATTCACCACGAAGCACAGCGCCGGAAAGATAATCCCCACTCCTCCACCACCAGCGCTGAAAACTCACCAAAAGTGTCCATCTCCATCGACCGTGCTGCGTCTAACCTTCCCACCCCACGCCGCTCGGAAGAACCTCTTTCGCCGGGAGTCTTTGAACTCGGTGATGAAGACGATGAAGATGATGATGCGGCAGTACAGTCTCAAAAAGTATCAAAGATCCCAGAGTCGCCGCGACAAGCTCAATCACAGCCTTCGAGAATATCGACAGAGGAAGACGCAACGATCGTTACATCGCCAGTCAGGGAACATGACCCCGAAGACGCGGTACCACTGCAATTACGAGGCATGTCGGAAAAGGCGCGAGGAAAGCTACCAGCGAGTGCATTTCAGCGGCAAGGAAGCACGACGACGCTGGCGAGCCATCACAGCACTGCGTCTGCTGCACACGGTATCTATGGGCCTGGAGGATTCGAGCCGACGCCGGAATGGGTATATCCATCAATCTTCCTCTTACAATCTTTTCATACTGACAATATGTGTAGATTGAAACCTGGCTCCCACTCCTTCCGCTCCACACAATCCTCACAACACTCTCCCACCTCCTCCCCTCCGTCTCGCACCTTATCACCACCACCTCACCCGCACCCGCACCCGCACCCACCTCCCCCACCCCCTCAACCTCCACCTCCCCCCCTCCCCCGGCTCCAAAGCGGCCCACGCAAACCGTGCACACCCTCCTCACCACCCTCCCTCCACCGTCCCTCATCCCCTCCCCCATCAAAACCCACATGTTCGAATGGTCACCTCTCGCTCTCGGTTGGTATGAATCACTGCTCTGGGGGTTCATCTATGTTTCCGAGCGGAACGTGCAGAAGGGTAGTGGCACTGTTGGTGTTTGGAACGGGACCAGGGTGAGGTTGTTTAAGGTCCAAGAAACCGCCCCGGAGAGACCGAGTTTGCTGGCGCCCAGGGGAGGCGTGGATGCAGTGGGAATGTCGTTGGTGCAGAGGGTCGGGGGGTTGACGATGAGGGGGCAGCAAGGGCAGGAGGGGGAGGGGGGAAGAGAGAGTTCAGATAGGGGGAGGATGGCGGTGGTGTAGGTGATGATGGAGATGTGGGAGGGTTTTGAGATGTAGTGGAGTTGGTGATGTTGAGAACTACAAGACTTGTATTTTGACCTTCATAACGGTGGTGGTTTGATGTGTTCTTATCAGTAGTGTCATCTCCTGTGAGTAGCAAATTTATTACATCAGAAGTCACGCATGGCATTACCCCATTTTATCTATCCATTCCAAAAAGCACTGATGTCCACCCATATCTTACAATTACCCCCACCCCCTCTAACACACTCATGCCTTCTCCTCAGACGTAATCAACAACCACCCCGCGCCAATCTGCCTCCTAATATCCTCCTTCTCCACATCATGACTATCCTCCACCTCCCCCCACTGCCTCGTCTGAAACCTAACCTCAATCTCCGCCGCCCTGGCAGCCTCCTCCACCCCCCACCTCCTCCCTCCCCCCTCCATCCCCCACTCCACCACCATTCTCGCCCCAACAACAAAACTCTTCGCGGCCAACACAATCCTCTCCAACCCAATCAGCTGCCAATTATCCAGCCCCAACGCCCAGCTCCTCAACACCTCTCTCACCTCCTTCTCCTGTCCGCCGTTACCAAGAAACCCGTAATCCCCATCTACCATCCTAATCTCGACCCCTTGCAGCTCCGGGATCCCGGCTTTCAGCGCGCCCACCACGTCCTCCGCCGCTTCGAGCTGGAGTTCGCGGAGCGACTTTCGTCCCGGTTCCTGTAGGTGTGGTGGGGTGGTGGGGGCGATGCAGAGGAGCGTGTCCGTGTCGAGATACGGGAGCAGGTTGTCGACGATGCCGATGCGCACGGCGGGAGTCGAGGCGATGTCGATAACCCGGGAAGAGAGCTGGGTGAGGGGGACGAGGTGCGGTTTAACGGCGTCTTTAGATGAGCGCAAGGAGGCCCATTCGGTGGCGAGGGCGAGGGCGAGGAGAGGTTTGGTGGAGGGAATGGAGAGGGCGTGTTTTTCGGGCGTTTTGAGGATGCGTTTGTCTAGGTGGATGTGGTAGCCGTCTGGGTGGTGTCAGTCAGTCAATCCATCAATCATAGAGTCAGCGGTTTGGGTAGGTTGTTCTGCTTGGAGAGAGGGAGTGGAATTGGACTCGGAATGCTTCAATTGAGCTGGACAGGACGGGACGTGATGGAAACTCACTCTTCACTTCAACCACAAATGCATCCCTCCAAAACCGCTTCCGGGTCTTGACATTCTCCCGCGCCAGCCCATGTCGCGCCCGCCACTCCTCCAGGGGGCTCGCTGGCTGCACCGGTGTCGGTGGTGGCGGGCCATGCGCTGTGATCGGAAGTGGTGTTGCTGGCTTTGTCGAGGTTGTGTGCAGCGCTCGAATCCGTGTCGGTATTGTGCTGTACCCTGGGGGTGGTATTCTACATGTTGTTACTGTGGGGAGGCGGAGGATACGGCGGCTGAGGGTGAGGGGGGTCGCCATGGTGGGGGTTGGTGGGGGTGGACGGACGGAGGTGAGGAAAGTTGTGATGCTGCAGATGTCAGTGATGTGGGAGGGATGGCATCATTAGGGATCACCCGGCTGCCGGGATGACTCAAGAGTCTCCTCAGATACAAAATATAATACAAGTTGATATCCAATCCGCCATCTAAATGTTCAAAACCGCAACAAGTAGTATTCAGCTTCATCGACCCAACCAGCAAGCAAGCCATTGACTATCTCTCTCTCTATCTCTCTCTCTGACGTTCCGACGAGTCTCCGTCTCTGTTCATCCCCACTCCGGTTCCAATAATCTACTCTACTCTGTTCTACTCTACTCTACTTCTACTCTACTTCACCAACCCAACCCCCCGCCCCATGCATCCATACGCCAATAATCCGACACCGCAATCCCATGCAACAGCTCAAACATGAGCAACGAAAAGCACAAACCATAGTTACAAAAGCAAATAGAAGCCAGTCAATCAAGGAAGGAAAACAAAAGCAAAAAGCAAAACCCAGAACTGCCTGAATCCCAATGACGCCCTTTTGTCCTTCTAATCCCAGACACATCTATACGCTCGCTCGCTCGCAACGACATGCTCTACTCTACCCCAGCACCCCCCAATCCGAAAAGCAGACACTACCACACCCCCACACCGCACACCTCTCATGTTATGAAAGCCCCAACAACGCCAATCTCTTCGTCAACGGACTACTCGCCTCACTACTCCCATCCTCCTCACTAACCGGCTCGGTATCGATATCCCAGGCCTCCTCAATCTCTGCGGCGGGTCCCGCAACCCACGCCTTCTGGTGCGCGCCCCTGGTATTCCACCTCAACGTCCTCGAAATACTATCAATCCAATCTGTCTGGCTCGCCATGACCGTCGGAAACGGGTACTGGCTCGCCGCGAGCGTCACAGAGTCGCCTTGTTTCAGCTCCACGCGGCCCTTGCCGTCGAAAGCGCACCAAGCTGTTGCGCGCGAGCCGGTGGGGACTGTGATACGGAGGAGGACAGAGTCGTTGAGGATCATGGGGCGGAAGGAGAGCGTGTGGGGGCAGATGGGCGTGAGGAGGATCGCGGGAATGTCGGGGTGGACGAGAGAGCCGCCCGCGGAAAGGGAGTAGGCGGTGGAGCCGGTAGGAGTGGAGAAAATGCAGCCGTCAGCTTGGACGACGGTGAGGAGCTCGTCATCGCCGTAAAGTTCGAGTTGGGAGACATAGGGTGATGGGCCGCGGTCAATGACGAGTTCTGGGAATGTTAGTGCGTTTTCATGAAAAAGAAGAAAATGACTCACCGTTGAGGACTTCGAACTGGTCTTTTTCGACGGACTCTCCGTTTTCTTGCCGATATACCGTGCAGGTGAAGCGCATCCGCATGTTGACGCGCATCCCGTCCTGGAGCAGAGAATCCAGAATTTCATGGTACTTTTCAAACTTGAAATTCGTGAGGAATCCCAAGCTTCCCAGAGAGAAACTCAAAATCGGGGGCACAATCCTTTGGAAGAGCCAAGATGTATACAGTACCGTGCCATCACCCCCCAGCGTCAAGACAAGATCAAAAGTCTCCGGATTCGTCCAGCAGAGATCCGGAGTCCAATACTTGAGCATCCCCTCCAGCTCCGGATTCTGCTCCACCATCCCAGCAGAATTGAACCTCTTTGAGTTTTGCAGCTTCTTGTCGACGTACACCGTCACGCCCACCGTCTTCCCATAGCGTGGTGTCTTCATCAACCACAGCGCCAGTTCGCGGGTCAGGTGCACCAGCTCATTATCCCGCGCCTTGGTCACAATCATGATATTCTTGACAGCAACCTTACAAGTCTTCCTCTGCAGCTGTCTCGCGACCTCTCTGACGCCCAACGCAGTCTGCACCAGTCGCGAATGACTGTCCATCTCATCGCCCTCAATTTCCTCCAACACTCGGTCGACATTGATGGCCGTATCGAAGCGTTGATGGTAGTAACACGGGCTCTGCAATGGCATATCCCCGTTCAGCATCTTTGCGGGGGACATTGGCCGCATCCCGGTGCCGGAGAAACGGGGATCGTCAGCTGTGGTTGTCGTCGTTGTCGCCGCGGGTCGTGCAGGCGAGAGCAGCGAACCAGGCGACATGGGTGGGAGCCGAGGACGGTTTGAGACCAGGGCCTTGAGGAGCGTGATTTGCGGGACGACGTTGGAAGTGAGGTTCCGGCGGGCGGAGAAGGAGGACGGTTGCTTGAGCTCTGCTGGCGACGGTGGCAGTAACGAGCGTTGTTGGTGTTGATGGTCAATACCGTGTGACGACGCGGGGAATTGGACGTCTGCTGGTCCGTGGGCGACGTCGGAGGGCGAGAGGAGCGGATCGGCCTCGTTGGTTATCGCGGGCGGAGACAAGGGTGACGGGAGGGAGCAAGCCGATGAGGAGATGGAGGTGCACGGCGAGATGCCGGGATCGGAGGGTGGGGAAGGGTTGTGCGTGAAGTGGAAGGCGGGAGTGTCGGGTAGGCGGAGAGCGGCGGATGGGAGGGGAGAGGGGGATGGAGAGAGTAAGGGCTCAGTGAGGGTTGTGGTCGTGGAGTTATCTTTGAAGAGCAGAGTGGCATGCTCGACGAGAGGAGGACCAGACAGCTTGAGGTCAGTGCTGTGGTGCTGTTTCTGGCGAAGGACTGGGGGGGTTGGTGGGGAACACCAGAGGGACATGACGGCGCCTTTGGTTGGGGGGGGCTTTGTTGATTTGATGCCGGAGCTACTCTAGATACAGCTGTCCCCTGAGAGCGGCGGGTGGGGGGAGGTGGAACCGAAGAATAATATTTCAGCTGGTGATGTCGCAATGCAGGACCGATCGGGAGGGGGCGTGATAGAGGCGTGATGGAGCACAGGCGAGCACTCGGCGGTGAGGTTTCGGAAGATACAAAGACGAGCAACCGCAGCCAACCGGGCCCTTAAAAGCCAGACGAGAGACAACCACGAGACCAGCGTGGGAGAGAGATATTGAGAATAGGACCAACAATAACAACAGGAGGAGGCAGAACAGAGCAATAGCGTTCGGTAAACCTTAGAGTAGAAGCCACCAGGGCAAGAACGAATGATATCAACAACGACGACGGCCCAACCAGCCGAAGCCCCCCTTTTGACGCCCGCTCTTCCGATCCCCCCAAGACCCTCGTTGCATTGGCGAGACAGACGTGATGCGAGCTCTCGACACGGGTGCATGGGATTGGCCATGATCGTTTTCCCCTCTGCCAGAAAGAGAAATTACCAGATGCTGCATCACCGCATCACCGCTGCTCTCACCAGCCTGTAGGGACTCCCGGATAAGCGCGTTGCTGCTTGGCTGGGGATTGAATACTCGCATTAGGTCTCTCGGTAGCTCAGCCGAGGAGTTGGTGTTGGTTGGTTATCTATTTATCGTCGTCATCGTTGTGATGAACGCTGTCAACTCATGGGCAGCAACACCGCACGTGGCCAGATGGCGATGGAGATGCTGCCCCACTCACCAACATCCCCTCATCCCCTCTTTGCTCTCTATTCCAGGAGCTAAACATAGCACCCCTCCCTCCTTTCACTCAGCTCTCATCCTCACCACCATCGCACCTTTGATACCTTGAAAAACGTTAAAGATATTAAAACACACCTCACATCACCCCCGTCACACCAGCGTTCCAATCCCACGGTCGACATAACCACCCCATGTGTCGTGTGTAACAAAGGCGCCCTGACGATCCACCCACTTCAGACTGTTATGCTATTATATGCGGTTTGCTGTGCCTCGTGAGTGCGGCCGCTGCCAGTCAGGGACTATGGGATGCCACTCAGATCGGGCGGATGCCTTGTGCCACCATCGCGAGGGAGGGAGAGGAGAGCGGTTACTTTTTGGGTGTTATTGATGATATATCGGTTAGTCAGAGTTGACGTTCTGGATTGATTGAATGGGCACTCTGGGGCCAGTGGCTATAGTACTCCACCAAAAACAACTTGAACCTTATATCCTGCGTACAACGTTCAGAACATCGGTACCGACCAATACAGTTATTGCTCGCAAGTTAATCGTCCCAAGGTGTGGCTTAAGCTCTGATCACCCCCTGCGCTGGTGGTGTCGTACTTGTAGACACCAACTAGAGTCTACAGCGTGCAGTACGAAAGAGACAACGATGGTGTAAATTTACGCTTTCCCCTCCATCATCAGTCTATACCCCTATAGTAGCCAGGCGCTCTTACGCTTCTCACCCTCGTCCACGGTCCCCATGGAATACACAGAGAAGCCCTCGCCGCCGCCGCCGCCGCCGCTGCAGTAGCAGCAGCAACAGCAATAGCAACTAAACACATCCCCTCATTCTCTCATCCTCTCCATCTCGCATCCCTAACACCCATTTCCTCCCCTCTCGCCCCCACTCTCCCACATTATTCCCCTGAATGTCAACCCACTACTCAAGCAACAACACTCAATACTATATCGTCAATTTCGTTTCTACCCTTGCTTTACTCACAGCAGCAGCAAAAGTCTATGTCCCAGACGATTATACGCATTCAAGTTCTCTCGGCATGGCATGACGAGACGCAGGAGTTCAGAGACGCTAGGCGAGAGTGAAGAGAGGTGAAGACGCTCGAGAGATTTCATACTGGACCATATGAGAGTATATGAGAACATATGCGTTCCGTGATACTAACATACCCCACATCTCTCTCAAAGACGACGACAAAGAGTCGAATAGCATGGACTCTTTCCCATCCCTCCCTCCCTCCCTCCCTCCCTCCCCCATATCCAAGCTGCATCCTTCCCCATTCCTCATAACTACTATTCAACCACAAGTCATACTGTCTCCATCCCATCTTACACCGCCACCTACACCTACACCACCTCCACCTCCACCCTACCCCAGACCCTCGATCACATCTAGTCCCCTCCTCGAGCGCACCTAACCTCCTCAACGCCCGGCAACTCTCTGGAGTCTGGCTTCCAGGTGCCAATTCAGCATCGATCGTTCTTCCCCAGTATTCTACAACCATACCACTGCACTAAAACTGATACCTATACCAATATATCAGTGAGTTATACCACGTCTTCAGCTCTGTCATTACACGTCATGATGCGCGACTCTCCTCCCAAGACGCCTCCGTCTAGATACCGTACCCACGCTGGCATACACACTGGCACACACGAGAGAACCCGAATTCCTTACAGCCATCTTCTACCCAAGGTTTGATATCCTCTCATTGCAGTGGGCCAAAAGCCTCACGACTCGTCGCCCCTTCTCTACACTACTGTATCTGACCATAAATGTTTCTTCAGGGACCACTAGCGGATGAACTTTAACGCACTATTCCATTACGTTCACTCACGCCACCTTTTCAAGCACTTAAAACCGATATAGTCACGCATATACAGCACGTAGTCTCTATGGTACTAGTACAATGAACCCGCCTCACGCCAACCCGCCATGGCCGAAAGCCAAAGCCGAACAAGAACAAGAACGAAACAAAAAAGAAAAAACATAAAAGAAAAAAGCAACCCGCCCCCATAACGCCTAAAATGTGCCCCCAGCATCCAAAGAAACAAAAAAAAAAAGAAGCAACATCAAACTCAATCATACACCAGAAGCGAACAAAAAACCAAACACATGATGCTAATATACAACACGCAAGAACAAAAAAAAAAAACAAAAAAAAAACAAAAAACGCAACGCAAAAACGCCGTATAAACAAAACGTGAGAAAGCATTACGGACAGTCCCCCAGATCAACACCCCAAAACGAAGCTGCGACATCTACCCACCACTCGCACGCTCGAATCGCCTCATCATCCAGACCCCTGTTTCGTCTCCGGCATTGTCTCACTCCACGTTGTGATTGCCGACTCAATCGTCCCCTTCCCCGTCGCGCCACTGCCTGATCTCTGGCTCCTCGCGCCCACCCTCTCGATCCCATCCATCTGCCCACCTAACCCCATTTCCTTTCCGACCGCTCCTCCACCACTTTCCAATCCCATCAAATTCCCCTCATCGCTGAGCCTCCCTTTTGAAAAATGCAGTTCCACATCCATCATGGCTATATCCCCATCATTCTTTGCTCTTCTTCCATTTATACCCCAATGAGAGGCCCTGTTTTGGGGCCCGGTGAGGCGGGCAAGGATACGTTGGCAGGCTGGTATTTTTCCGCCTCCCTGGACTGTTTTCGCAAAGTCGGAGTGTCCGTCCGAGCCCATCGTGACATCGACGCAGAAGAGGGACGTGTCGATTATGCTTCGCAAAGTAGGCCAGGACGCAGCCATGATGCCGAGTGCAATCTCCACACGGGAAAGGAATATGACCGTATTCACTGTTCCGGAGCTCATGGATTCAACGCCTGATACTGCGAGGATAGCGATGCGGATGAGGCAAGCACCGCATTCAAGGAATACTAAGAAAAGTATGTAAAGGACAGACATACGGTCTCTTCTAGGTAATACCGTAATGTCAAAGACAGCAAAACAGCCGACGACAATCACAACGTTGCAGCCAATGTCGAGAACTGTAAAAATAGTTTGTTCGCGGATTTTGAGGATGGGAGAGCAAAAATAGCGAGGGTCCATGGACCATTGCGCGCTGAACGGTTTGCAGGAGAGGGTGTAGGTGCAGATGACGATGAGCCATGTGGAGAGGATGACAACACCGACAATGTCGAGGATGATGCGACGTTTTGCGGGAGCTCGATTTTTGACGCCGTATATCGTGGAGAGTACGGAGGCTTTGGTGAGCCAAATGGAAGCGGGTATGAGCATAAGCTCAACAACAAGGAGCTGGTGAATGTTAGTTATGCATCCTTCCGTCTGTCCAGCCCTTCCAGTTGAATGACCTCCGTCGAGACCAAATCCTTATCGTGCCCGCACTCAGATCCGTCCCACATACCTTCATCGCGGATACACTACTCTCAGCTGGTAGTGTGGTATCATTCGTCATTAATTTTGTCTTCCCTCTCACCAACGAGCACACGAATCCTGCAACCAACTTTGCATACGCCAACAAGCACAGCATAATCGATATCGTGCTACAACATGTCGGAATATGTCGCTGTATCGACGTTCGTATTTGTATTACCAACACCACGGCGACAGCAACCACGAACATAGCATTCAGTGTCGCTGTCGCCTCCCAGGGCATCGCCGCCTTGGAACCATTCCCCATCAAAGTCATGTCAACAGGACCTGCGGCGGCGGGCGACGCTCTCCGACGCGTACAGCGAGAATTCGCCCGTCGTGATGATGTCTCTCCTCAGTCGACAGTGATAGAGCCGTAATATCGCAGCAAATTCCTCCTCCTCAAACTCGCGCCGAACCAACGTTTTGATCCCCCTTTCACCAATCCGTCGTATGAGTTCGCTGATCGGCGTCGGTATCGCGAATTTCCGTTTGTTCTCGCCCGGCGGAGTCCGATACACATCAATGGTCGCTTCCACCACAAGTTGTCGTTTGTTCGTTCGTCGTGGTGGCCGTGGAAATATCTCGTCGTCGTTGCAGTCGTTCCAAAATCCAGGAGAAGCACACAACAGGAGCAGCGAGTCTCACAAACAGGCACATCAACTTAGGCGGCGGCGGCCTGACTTGAGTATATGAAGCGCCCGTCCACCAGGGCATATACAGACCCCGGCCCTGGAGGTTATTAACCGGAACGTTGCTGGCGAAGGGATGCAGGCTTTCGTTCGCAAACCACCGAGGCGCCGAATCAAAATGGAAGGCATGTGGGCGAAAGCGGTTTAGCGTGTGGAAGGTTCTGAGGATCATGCAGCTGGATGAGCAGGGGCTGTGGGGCATGGGATGGGCGCTGGCAAAGTGCCGGGGGGGGGGGAGGCCGTGGTGGAGCAGCGAGCGGCGAGAAGCGGCGGACGGCGCGTGTGATGATGATAGCGGGGCAGAAGGATTGGATGAAGAGAACATTTTTATGATGAGCGGGGAGATGAAGAAAAGTGGGTGTTGACGATGATGGGGCAGCGGGGGGATTGCTGATCAGATGGATTGTGGTGGTGGTGGTGGTGGTGGTGGTGGTGGTGCAGCGGAGAAAAGCTGGCGATGGTTGTGATGACGATGAGGGAAGGAGGGAGGGCGCGTGCAGGGATCCAGATGGAAGGTTCCCACAGGGCTTCTGCGGTTACATAAACGCGTGTCCAACCCCACCCAGCCCATGGCAGAAGAACCGCTAAGAAACCATGGCCCTGATATGATGATAAAAAACACCTTCCCAGAGAGCAAGAGAGAGAACACCACACAGATGTTCATGATCCGAGATATCTCACAAAGTTACGCGTTATATTACATGGTCTATAGGGACAAGGGCGTCTCAGACATCACCACTCTTTGTCATCCACCTGCTCTCCCAGCTCATCTGGTACCATGCTGCTGCCGTGAGGCACACACGCCTTCATCAAGCATCGCCCGGCGCCGTCGCCGTCCCCGCACCATGTTCGAAATGCCGTGCGTGTGCTCGTGAGATTTGCGACGACGCTGATTCCCGATCAGATTCACCGAGCATGAGCTCCACAGCTACCGCTCGCGTGGGCGTCTGAACAGCCCACTACATACTCTCTAGCAACGGCACTGACGATGAAGACCATGGGTCTTTCCTTGCGTACTGTACCCAGGAGGTGGAGAATCCAGCCACGCGATATCACAAACTACACGCCACGTCCACAGTGATTTGTGTGATAGCTAATTGCAATGTGCCACTTGTGTTCGTTTCACGACATGGGAGAATGAAACCCACAAAGAAAAAAGGGGGCCGAACAGTCAGTTCCATCGTTAAGACATCTCATCGCGTCTGGACATTGAGAGTATGGTAGCACCATTGTCTATCCACATAACACTCCACTGGCATGATTCTGTATGTACTTTCTCCATCGTCACACCCGGCAATCGCCTTTCAACCCAACCACCCCCAGTTCAATTCTCTAATCTAACAGCTCGACGTGATTATATGACTATATATCCCGCGATCGTTAGTTTCTACATCATCCGAGTCTCGACCGTGAACAAATGGGACCTCCCGAGAACATACGAATACGCCCTGCTTGTCTTTATACCAGCCTCTCCACCATCCGCCATCTGGGAAAGTAACCCCCCATGATTAGAGCGCCTTGAGGAAACATCAAATCCTGCGGCTCGGTGCCTGTATACGCATACAACGCCCTGGCTCTCGACTGCGACGGGACACCCACATCGGCCTTTCGGCGGAGTAAAGTATCAGTGCCGGCTCGTGACGCCATTTGGGGGTGCAAACCATACCTTTATTTCCGGCGCAGCTCTAGAAAGCTTCAGGTTCAACCTATAATTCTCCGCCGCAAACGCCGTTAGTTTCTCATCAGTTTCCTTCATTCTCCTCTGCAGTTCTCTCGTCTTGAGTCTCCCCTTCTCCAGCAACCTCGCCGAGTTTGTCGTATTCCCGTTCTCACTGGTACATGCTGGCCTCTCCGTCTCCAGACGCGCCAAATTTTCTCTGGGCCTCTCATTTTCTTTATTGGCCTTGTAGATCGCCTCCGTAGCGTGATCAAGTTGGTTTTTCAATGTAATTTGCTGGATAACTCCAGTCCTCAGCCGGTCGTTGAATTCGGCCTCTTTCTGCGCCAGCTCGGATTCGTGGCTCTTGATGGCAACCATGAGAGACTCGCGCGCTTCCATGGCTGACTTTTGTGCCGCCGTCATGCGTTTTTGGTATATATCTGCTGCTTGCTCGGCGGGGGCTGTAGCGGCTCGTTCGCTCTCAAGCGCTTTGCGATAATCCTTCCCACGTCAGATTCCGGCTCAGAGAAATAAATATATCTGATAATACACACCTCTTCTTGTTTCGGGTTCAGGCTTAAGCGTATTTGCGACATCAACAGCCGCAACTCATTTATCTTTGCTTCCAACGCCTGTTGAGCCTGCCGATGTTCCTTCTCCTTACTCTCAATCATGATCGTCGACGCTTGCTGAAGTCTCATCACCTCTGTCTCAGCCCGCTTCACTTTATCCTTCAATTTCGTCAACTCGGCCTCCAGCTCCCTTCTACTCATCGTTGCCCAAGTCGTCCCCTCAGTCTCAGTCTCAACGTCTCTCTGATCCCAATCTTTAACCCACTGCATCTCCCTCGCCTCTTTCGCCGTCGGCCGGTCCTCCGGTCTCACTGCCAACAACCCCATCAAAAACTCCCCCCATCTTCCGTAACTCTAAAATCCCTCAACGTGCGTTCAGTACAAAGAAACGGGCGGTCCACCACCGCCTGCGCTCCGGGGTCGTTTCTCTTACAAAACTGCAACGCATGGTGTGGATGGTTGAATGGAGTATTCCGGGTGAGGACATGGTAGAGAACGCAGCCAGCGGACCAAATATCGACTTTGGAGGTGTAGGCGACGGCTTCGTTGGGGGTTTGGGGGGGGTGGGGGGGGTAGATGAAGCGCTCTAGGGCCTCCGGGGCAGCGTAGAGAGCTGTGAAGGTCATGGTTCGGAGCTCGGTGCCCGCGTCGGTGCGTTTTGTGATGCCAAAGTCGCCGAGTTTGAGGTGGAGGGGTTGGGTGGATGCGATAAATATATTCTCTATTAATAATATGTGGTTAGCCAGTTTAATACACACACACCTCTACACCGAACAGGAGAAGGAGGGTTTGCGCACATCGGGCTTCAAGTCGCGATGAGTAAAGTTATGAAAATGCATAAACTCCAACGCGCGAAATATCTGAAGCCCCATAATCTTCGTTTCAGATTCCGGGCGATGATGATTCACGGCGAGATATTTCGACAGGTCCCCGAATTCAAACAACCCCATCGTCAGAAACAGCGTGTTTGCATCTTCGTACCATCCGAGAAACCGGACGAAAGCATGATTATACTAGGTATTCCATCCATCAGCATTCTCCAGGAACAGTCCTAGTAGAGGAGTGTCTAGTATTTACTTTCGACAAAATTCCCATCGCCAATAATTCCCTCTTCCAATCCTGTTCCCTAACCTTCCGCTTCCACACCGTCTTAACGGCCCCCATCCTCCCCGTCTTCTGCTCCCGCTCAGACCTTACATGTCCCATCGCACCCTGCCCAATCTTCTTGACCTCGTTCCAGCGCTCCTCATATTCGCGCGGGGTCTCGCCGGGGAAAACACGGTGGATGGTGGTCGCTCCGCCGTCGCCAAAGGCTGCCGGGAGGTGGTAAAGCTCGAGGAGGTCTGTTTCCATTGTTATTGGTATGGAGATGGAGGTGGTGATAGCTACATGCGGGGAGAGTGGTGATTGGGGTCATACATAATTCAGATGGTGTTCAGCTGGAGGCAGCGATTAGGGATGCAGCATACTGCGAGTTGATACGACGGTGATTGGGCGGCGGAGCGAGGTGGGAGGAGGGAGATTCGGTAACGATATCATGGCGGATTTCGGTGGATAGCGAATTTGTCGAGAGTTTATGAGCTATCATGAAGTTGTCAGTCTTCGCAACGACACGGACTCGAGGGGCCACAAACCTTGTAGCCAAGGGTATAAATTTGGGATCATGCTCATGCAGGGACTGAGAAAAAGATATGGTGAATACGAGGAGCCAGGGGTGGATGGTCAAGGCGAGGAGGAGATTTGGCTGCAACCCCACCAACCGTACACAACTTGACTTTTTTCTCAATCACCACTGAATTTACATCTATCTACAGTCCACGCCAAGGTAAATACAGACAACCTCAATAATCTATGAATACAGAAAATAAATACATACACCCTGCTTGCCTGTCCGAATAATCAAGAACTCACACAACGCCAGCGACGCTACTGGGCCCATCCACCGTCCACCATCTGCGGCACTTTTCCAGTTCTACCCTCCAGCAATCAATCCAGCTCCTTCCGATTAACAGCTCACTCCGTGCATCCATCAATTCCCAAAAACCCACCCAATACTTGACAGGAGTTAAAGTCCACACTTCCAATATATATATATGTCCAAAACATCATCATCATCGAAACCCCAAAACTCCTACACCACCTCCCCCATCCTCACGCCCACGGATTCCCCCCCCTCTGAGCCGGCCCCGTATGACTCGGCACCAACCTCTGCGCGGCCGGCGGTTGAAGCCCTCCTCCAAACCCCGTACTCTGTGGCATCCCCGCGAACTGCGAGCCCTGGAAAAACGGGTTATTATTGACATCCTGCATCTGTATCCCACCACGTTGTATTCCCGCGGAATTGACGAATGCCCCGGAAGTCGTGTGTTGTGCGGGAACACGGAGATCGCCAGTGTTGCCGAAGGTGTCGAGACCGTTGCCGCTTTGGAGGAGGGCTTCTAGTTGCACGTGTTGTGGATTCTGGGGCTTGGAGGGTTGTGGGGAGGGGGTTGAGAAGGAGGTGGGTGATGGGAAGTTGTTGGCGAAACGGGGTGGTGATTGTTGCTGAGCGAGAGAGTTGAGGCTGGGCTGGCCGTGAGAGGTGTGGGGGCGAGGTTGCGTGTTGAGATTCATTTTAGGGGCGAAAGGGTTGTTGGAACCTGTTGGGAGAGGCTGGAGGGGTTGTTGTGGTGAGAGGCCATTGGCGTACGGGTTGTGGTCGCCGGGTTGTTGGAATGTCGGGGGTTGGAGTCCTGTGTTTTGGTAGGGATTGGTGTAGCCGGTGGGTTGGTTGATCATGGGAGACGCAAAGCCTTGTTGCTGAGTTCGAAAGCCGGTGGGCTGAGGAAACTGTGCTGTTGGTTGGGCATAAAGGGTATTGAGATAGCCCGTTGACTGCTGGTTGACTGGGTTTCCCCAGAAGTCCACCATCTGGCCTTGATAGTAGTTGTACTGTGGGTAGCCGGTCACCTGGGGTTGTGCTGGCTGAACAGGGGTGATATTAAAGAGAAGATCCTCTTCGGTTGCCTGCTGGGACTGTTGCCGACGACGCTCTTCTTCCTCCTGGCTCAACTTGATGGCTTTAGCCAAATCGGCATCCGCAGGCTCAGCACCTTGAAATGCACTTTTTTTCTTGTCCTCCTCGGCCTGATTCTTACTCGCTTCAAGGGCCATCTTGTACTCCCAATCTTCATGGTCGCGTCCGTGGTTTGATCTTGAATCCTGTCTGGCCAGGCGGCGGGGTTGCTCATAACGTGTATTTCCCGGATAAACATCCGAAGAGCTAGAATATCCATTAAGACCACCGACCCGAGACTCCCACAACTTTCTGTCCTGACGCTCATGTTGCAATCGCTGGTCATCTTGTAGTAAGTTGGTGAGGTCTTTCGCCGCAACACGGACTGTCAATCCTCTGTCAGCAATTGAACTCTATCCGAACTAAAGTAAGACTCGTACTGTTCATTCCCTGATCTAGCCCGTCCTCGTCAAGATGCTGGAATTCCTGCAGCGTTTTGATGAGGAACATGTTTTCCTTTGCCCATATAACGACATTCTCGTGTCCTTCGTGTAGGCAATAATCCAGCACCTTCAAGGACTTTAATACGTGCCGCCAATTCTTTCCTTTGTCGTTCAACCGTTTGTCCAGCATGTCCATGATCTCAAAGAAGTCTGTCGTCCTGCGCCACGCATCAGCATGAATTCGAGAAAGCCGCAGAAAAGCTTGACATACCCACTAAACGTCATCATGGCGATTTCGGCCATCTCGGGGGCTGTTGGGCCCCAAGGATCATTACTCGTAGCTGTCAAAGCTCCAGTCAGCGTCATCCAGCGCAGAACCGCAATTCGGCAGCGACGCAAATGTGCGAGAAGGCTCACCATTTCTCACCTTCACCTGAGTATTGGAGTACCCTTTTGTGACATTCTTGACCGATCGGAGGACCTTTGCCATCGTGAAGAGCGGCGTTGGGTGCCTGTTCTATTCCGATCCGAGAGCACAGCTTCAAGGAGGTGTGGTAGCGCGTTGCCGCAGACGGGATTGACGAGTTATGGAAAGCGACGCACGTCAGGGCGGAAGGGAGCAGCGGCGGTGATGGTGCTGGGTAGATAACTTGTTGAGGGCCGGTCGAGATAGATAGAAGACGAAAGGTGGCAGCTCAAGCTCAAGTCTTGCCAGAGCAACGACCGGGCCACGGACTTGCCCCTTTCGCCGTTGTGCACGCGAGATTGGGAAATTTACGGGCAGCTTGAACGCAGTTGCTTGAAAGACCGCGATCGGCGCGACACCTGAATGGCCTATGGATATAAAGACTTGCGCAGCTCTTGAAAAGTTGCGGTTCTTGTCTGGTGTTCCGGGCCATGTCAAGACGTTCGCTTTCGTTATGCTCAGCATGCTGTTGTTGTGACAAGCGCTGATCCATGGCACAAGCTATCTGGCGGGTTATGCATGTTACGTCAGCAATTTGCCGTGATGGATCGTGATTCTCGCCAAAAGCTCACCAACAAGCGACGATCACCACCGCCCGAGTGATGTACCATGGACGGCACGTCGAAATTGAAGGGACCTCGTTTCACCCTGATCGTCAATAGGGATATGGGCTGTTCTCAGCGCAGTTTAGGGTGAGAGGGGTGCTAGAATTTCACACACGACAGTGACCTCATTCACCAGGTAGGTACTTATACATACTAGTATAGAGTAATTGATAAGCAGAACATCCTTTCCACGCACCATCGTCACCGTCACATTCAACGACAAAGAGACACACCAGAGACCACCACTTCATCACCGGCCGTTACAGAATGCATGACGGATCGCCAGACCCCGACCCCTTGCATCAGGCAACGTTCCCGCCCATTGTCCGACTGAGTTTAAACAAACGAACCTCCAAACACCAATGCCCGCTTCGTAGGCCGTATCGAGCACATTTGGGCCTGCAACACTCATAACCATTCTACCTAGGTATTCCCTTTGCTTCACCGCTCCTCCGCCCGCTCCTCTTCTTCTTGCTTGCATTTTCTAATCCCCTCCTCGCCGCTGCATCACCGCCTTGCCGATCATCTCGGAACTTGTGCATCGTTCCCAGCACTCTTTATCCGCTCACTTCCGCTATAATATCGACACTCCGACATCGTCAACCGCAATCCCGGTTCAAGCTCGAAGCGGACTCATTCTCAGAAGGACGATCAGCCGGCCCTACGACATCCTCCAAATCCTCAGATAGGTTCTGAGCGACCTCCATAACCTTTACCCGTATCAATAATCCAACATCATGCCGGACGAGAACACTGCTCCTTCTGGAGCTTCTCCCATCAGCAGCAACAGCAGCTTACCTGACGATCGGCCACCTACTTCAGATTCATCTTCCACAAGATTCGAAACATCGTCTCTCTCAGCGGCCATCTTTGAAGCAGGCGATCGAGCTGCATCCGTTCCTCCAGTTCCAAAACTTCCCTTTCTTGCCTCTTCCGCCTCTGTCACCACCGGTACTTCCACCTCGACGCTCCCAAACATCAATACCCCGCCCTCGCAAACACACCTCCCGCATCCAGAAGCTTCTGACTTGACCCCGATCACCGGAAACATTTATATCACCTCACTTTCAGGGGCCTCTAATGCCATGTCGGTTGCCCGCGAAAACATCACGCACGTTCTCTCACTCACAGTCTCCAAACCCCATCTTCCCTCGCTGCCTCCTCCCGCCGCGGATCCGATACATTACCACATTCCGCTTGAGAACACACCGAATTCCCCGCTTTTGGAGCGGCTCCCTGAGGTAACGATGTTGATCTATGAGGCCCTCCACGATCCGGATATCGACTCCCCGAAAATGCTGGTCCATTGTGATTTCGGAATGTCCCGAGCTCCTGCTGTGGTGATTGGGTACCTGATGGCCACGGGTGGGCTATCATTCCGCGAGGGTATAAGAATGGTTCAAGAGAAACGTGGAAATGTGTGTTTGAACCTCGGTTTTGTCAGGGCGTTGAGCAAATGGGCCTCCATGAGGGATGATTTCTGGACCAACGGCATCCCAAAAAAAAGGAAAGAGCGGGAAGTTGACAATACCACAGAAATTAATGATACTGTTGTCGACCTTCCACGTCTGGCTCCCGTGTCAATGCTCGATGGCGGAGGAAGTGTCAAAACAAAAACACCACGTACAGTTCCATCGAGGCCCAGGAATGAAATCACAACGGATACAGACGATGCCAACACCAGTAAGACTGGAACACTGGACAAGATTGAACGGAGAGCATCGGTAATCCTCTTGGAGAAGAAACAAGAATGGGAGAAGATGAAGAAGAAGAAGGCATGGAGAAGGTTTAGGTGTTGGTGACTCAACCCGGGTAATAGCAGCATGGTCATCAGAAGAGCGGGATGGTGTTGTATGGGGATCATTAGGCGGCGGGGTTCGTGGCGGCGAATCCTGTGAGGAGGAGGAGCAACAAAAATATCACCCCGCAATCCTGGTATCGGCTGTACATATGGTTGCTTTATGACGTTGGCTTCTAGCTTTTCTATGCATTCGACTCTTGGCCGCCGGCGTTGGGGGTAACCAAAACCCGGAATATCTGCAGGATCCTGGATGGTGTTGGTGTTTAGTGGAGCGGGTGGGGGGTGGTTGATCGGATTTTAGAGGAGGGTGGAGAAGGAGGGAAAACCGAATAGGAGGAAAAATATTGATGCTCCGAGACCTGGTGGTGAGTCCGGCTGTCATTGATACTTAGTGTGTGGTTGGTGGTGTACGATAACGCAGGATTAGGGGAATGTACAGGCTACCATAGTGGTGGCATATTTAAAAGCTGTGGTCCCGGATGGGAAAGGTGATATAATTTCTTAACTGTGGGTTATGAGATAGTATGGTTGAACGGAAATAATCAAGTCATTTGCGGTTGTTGATTGCAGTGATTCCTTAGTTTCAGACTCGATCCCTTATCTTGTGATTTCATCTAGATTCCAGATACTTTTCCCTTACGGGAAACAGAGCGTCTGGTCTGGACTCGATCCTTTCGACCCCCACCCCCAGCTGCGGAAGAGCCGGAAGCGTATCCTTCGGCCTCTCCGACACAAACTTGTTGAGGCCAGGTCTAGATAGATATGGAGGAGTTAGCAAAACATAACTACCCGTGAACTACAGCTGTTGGAAGTTCCTAGATCACAAGGTGTTGGAGGTTATATGTCGAATTTGTTGATAGAGGGCTAGAGTGACATTGTTATATCAATAGGGTTCATTTCATTTCATAATTTATGGTGTTCAAAAGGAGTTCATGGGATGATGTGTCTTCAGATTCAAGCACTGGGTCTTGGATTCTCATACTGTGATCATGTTGTCAAACAATAGTGGTTAGATCACAGATAGAAATTGTTCTTTTGAAGTTGATGCACTAGATAATCTGTCAGGACTGGAGTAACCACACACTGGTATCCTAAAATAAGCTTAGTTTCGGTAAACTCAATTTTCGTCCTTGCGGTTGGTATGCCAGAGATGGAGAGCGCGAGTGATATTACATGATTAGTTTCCTGTAAAGCCGAACTGCAAACGGAGGGTGTACCGCCATTCTAGAATGTATGATATTGGTTGTTACTTGAGCGCGCAGAACCGGAGATATCAATGGATGGGATAACAGTGGTCTAGACGAGTGCGAAGGTTGGAGCAAGCTCAATTCAGTAACTGACAGGTTCTCGCAACCATCGTGGGCGGTAACACCGGATACGCACGTTAACCACGTTTTCTAGGCACCAGACTTCAGATGACATCATGAGTTTCGTATACATATTTGGATTCGTCAGCAAACATTATTTCTATGGGGAAAAGTTATGCCCCCATGTACCCCTCCTCAAGCTTCGGACTTACTGCGGGGCGCTTCAACCATTCCAGGAAGGTCAAGGTAGCAGCTACAATGACCGTCTCGTGCCCAGTCCATCCGCCAATACGCCCGCCGGACCTCTCCATCTCTCGAGTCTCAATATGGCTCACTGGGATACCCCCACCACAGCTCCGCTTCCTCTCCCACGTTGACACTTGCTACCCCACCTCGGGTACTAAAAGCTCAAGCTCCCCACGTCGTTGACTCGTCACCTCGCAACATCCCAACTACACCACCACCACCAGATTGAACTACAGCATATCTCTGAACCACCATGCCCTCCTCTAATGATTCCTCCATCGACCACCCGTCCAGCACGGAAGCCTCCGAAATAATCCTCGCGACCCTCCCCTTCCCCGAACCCACCGACATCCTCGCCAACCTCCGCCAGCGCTTCCCCAACTGCCAAATCACCTACCACCAAACTGACACGTACTGGACGCCGGCCACCAACGTCACCGACTCCATGTTCGACGATGTGACGATTATCGTCACCTTTCACACGTTCCCAGACAACCTCGCCCGCTTCCCGAAACTAAAGCTCGTCCACTTCTTGTCTGCCGGCATCGACCATGTGGTGAAGAGGGAGCTATTCAAGGAGAGCAAGATCCCGCTTACAACTTCCACGGGGATCCATGGACCGCAGATCGCAGAGTATGTGTTTGGCATGGTGTTGGCACTCACACACCATGTTCCGAAGCTGTTGAGATGGCAGAGAGAAAAACACTGGGGAATGCATCACGGGAAGGGGGGATATGGGAAGGTGTTTGATCTCGCTGGGTGCACGCTGGGAATTCTGGGGTATGGGAGTATTGGACGGCAATGCGCGAATGTGGGGCGGGCGATGGGGATGAATGTGTTGGCCTACACTGGGTTCGTCTAATGTCATAATCCCCTTCTCAGTTTTCAGTAAACTAACATACTCCAGTACTCCCCGCCTCACCCCCGAATCTCGTCGCGATACCGGCTACATCGTTCCCGGCACCGGCGACCGTGACGGCGTCATCCCCTCCGCCTGGTTCCACGGTTTCACCAAGCCGCAACTCCACGAATTCCTCAACCAGGGCATCGATGTTCTCGTTGTTGCGGTTCCGATGACACCGCAAACACGGAAATTCCTCAGCGATGAAGAATTCGAGATATTGTCACGGCCGCGCCCGAGGACCGGGAAGGGCGCGTATGTCGTCAATATTGCGCGTGGGGCGATTATTGATAATGCCCCGTTGATTAGGGCATTGAAGAAGGGGTTGGAGGAGGGCGAGGGAGGATTGGCGGGGGCGTGTCTCGATGTCACGGATCCCGAGCCGTTGGATAAGGAGAGTGAGTTGTGGGACTTGGAGAATTGCATTATCACCCCGTGAGTACCCTCTTGAACAGTGGGAGAGGTTTTGGATAGCTAATGTGCGGGTTTAGGCATATTTCTGGAGTCGGTGTTCATTATATGGACCGGTCGTTTGAGATCCTGGCGCAGAATTTGTTGAGGATTTTGAAGAGTGAGCCGCTGATCAACGAGGTTAATCGGAATCGGGGGTACTAGTTGGGGATTTGGCCGTGGATGTAGGTGTTGAGGATATATAATAACTTGACAGGCCCTACCGCGAGATCAATTCTAGACACATGATGACCACATGTAAGTAACCACTGCGATCCAGTTGACTTTGATTATTGCGGAACTCCATATTATGTATCGTGTTCTCTCACCGCAACATGTCAGCTTCATTCATGCAAGATAATTTCAATGATATCTAGTTATGCCACAATCCCCCATCCAGCCAGAACAGAACACACACACCAAACTCTCCCGCACCATCCCGCTTCCACTCAGTCCAACCGCACTCTCAATCCCCTACCAAACCCCTTCCTAACCCATTTCCTCAACTTTCCACAAACACTGTTCCCGTCATGCCACCACCCCAGAACCCACAGCAGGAAACCCTACCCCCAAACCTTTCAAACCTTTCCTCCTCTTCCTCCTCCTCACGTCCACCCTCCTGCCGCCCAAACCCACCCCACACCCGCCACATGTTCCGCTGCTGCCACTGTGACCACGTCTGCATTACCAATTTTCCTCTCGACACCTCGATTTCCAGCGTCTCCAACCCTCAATCCACGATCCCAAACCCGCAACCCATCCGCCGCCCCCGCCGCCCCCGCCGCCCCCGCTGCCCCAACCCCACCTGCCGACATCCCCCCACCGCCTGCGAAACCTGCCTCTCCGTGCCCACGACCGCGCTCCGCTGCTGCTGGGCCTGCAACTCTCATACCGAGGTCGGAATGGAGCTGGAGGAGTGCTTAGAGTGTGGCAAGCCGTTTGGGGTTGAGGATGTGGTCGTGTGGATGGTGTTGTGTGAGATGCTGGGGGAGGAGTGGGAGGGTGATGGGGAGGTATTGGCGTTTTATAGTGGTGGGGGGTGAGGGAAAGTAGGAAGGGAGGAGAGAGGAGGAGAAGATGGAGAAGATTTGATGGACAGGTCGTGAATTAACATGATTTCCTCACAATATTTACCGCACTCGTCACTGTCGTTCAGCGTTTCTTTTCTGGTAAGTTTCTCACTTTGAACCAGCAGTACAACTTTTTTTAACTTACTTGGCCGTAACTAGAGGCTTGCCATCTACCGGTACGGCTCACATAGATATTCAACATAATTTCCAATCAATTCACACAATCAAACTCGATACACCTGACTTTCGGAACCCCCACAGTCCACAGACTCCCGGTATCCGAAATATATTCACGTGACACCGTGATCCTTCGCGCTAACATTAGAGCTTCTTGGAGCTTCCGGACATCCATCCATCCATCCACGCCGGGTCCTCTCCTCCATCCATCCGAAGCCTCCTCCTCCTCCTCCTCCTCTCCGGAAGGAATCGACTAAAATGTCCTGTCGAACCAGCTCAAACGTGTCTACTCAGTGCTTTGTGTGAGGGGATGTTAAGGACTCGGCACGTGTCGCGTGGGTGTACAGTAGTTTAACGTTTAAGTTAAAGAGTCAATATATCAGGCACACACCACCACCTCGGCTACCTGTCCTGAGTACTATCCGAAGCCCAACAAGATCACCACCACTTCTTTCAAGTTGGTGGGAATAATCTCCTCAAGAGCTGTGTCGTGAAAATCCCAAGAAAATCGTCCTGGTGACCACATACCGTACAATAAAAAATAAAAATAAAAATACAAAGTCCCAAACCCCATTAACTCCCATAACCCAACGCCCATCCCCCTCAAAACTCCCCTCAACATCACATACCCGCCCTCTGCCCGGGCCTATAAACCTCCGCATCGCCAAACCCCCTCTCCTGCGCCCTCTGCTTCATCTTCAACTCCAACAACGGTCTCTTTGGACAACACACATTCTTCTCAGCAAGCCCTTCGCGCTGATACATGGCTGCGCAGCAGTCGTAGAGCGCGTCGATTACTTCGGTGCAGCGGGCTTCGTTGTATTGGTTTCGGCGGAGACAAGATTGGATTGCGCACTTGCACGGGGAGTGTTAGTTGTGGCGGATTGGATGGGTTGGTGGGAGGAGGAGGTACCGCGCGGGGGAAACAGGGCGGATCGCTTTGGAGGGCTTTTTCGAGGGATACGGGAGCCTGGTTGAGGAGGGGAAGTTAGTGGTGTGTAGATGTGGGAGTTGCGGGTATGTCGCAGCAGCATAACAGTACCATTGTTGTGAGTAGTGTAGTAAGTCGATTGTGTTGCGTATACGTCGATGAACTTTAATGTAGAGCAGAAGAAGCGCTGAAACGAGGGTTTTGAGGAGCTTGAAGACGATCGGAGGAGGGGGAAAAAGATCAGGAGACCTTGGAACACTTGAGTGGTCAAACTGCCGCTTGGGGGAAGTTCGACTGGGGGTGTCGGTTGGTTGTGGGGTGATGCGTTCATAGTGTGGCTGGTGATAGGTTGCTAAGCCACAGTGATCCAGCGATCATGCTGAATGCCGATTGGACAACAGCGAAATCACTTCTTCTCCATCAAAACATCATTTTGGACATGAAAAATATTTGATACTACATGAGAGCGGAAATAATACTTATATTTACCAGTAACTAACAGTTGAATGTCGGACGCGAAGAGAGGCACACCACCGAAACCAATTTGAGGCCCTATCCAATCTAATCGCACACCCAATTGCAGTTTCCCATTGCCCAACCACATCCCCCAATCATCCACTCAATACCATACCATCGTACAGTTACAAACTCGAAACACCAAGAGAAACACCAGAACGCCATGAACGCTCCCAAGAGCCCAGAGTAATGAGTGTTGGCCCAAACCCGCAATGCATCTCGGGGTTTTTAAACCACCTTGCTTTTTCCAAGACCTGATATCACTTTACTTGTACCCCATCCCATTTTTTTCATCGTTTCTCAGACTGAACGCATACTCGCCCCCAACTTATACCATTTGCTTCTGCCCCAAGGTGGGAGTTCTTCTTTTGCTCTTGCTCTGGTAATCCCGGATAGCGCTCTTGATGGCGTCTTCCGCAAGCATGGAGCAATGCAACTTGACGGGGGGCAAGCAGAGCTCCTTTGCAATCTCGGTGTTCTTGATCTTTCCGGCATCCTCGAGTGACATGCCGCGGACGAGCTCGGTGAGGTAGGACGAAGACGCGATGGCGGAGCCGCAGCCGAAAGTCTTAAACTTGACATCGGAAATGGTGTTGGAGTTGGGGTCGACACGGATTTGGAGTTTCATGACATCTCCGCCTGCAGGGACGTTAGTATCATGCCCGATATCACATATCACATATGCCGATGCCCCAGATTGAAAAGGCGGAGGAAGCGGACAAAGGATAGAGGGCGGAGGCGGGAGGACATACAAGCCGGAGCGCCAACGAGACCAGTTCCAACATCAACATCGTCCTTTGACATGGAACCGACGTTCCGCGGGTTCGAGTAATGGTCCAGCACCTTCGCATGATAGCCCCGCTTTTGAACTCCGACCGAAACGGCGGCGGGCAAAGCGAGTCTCGGTGTTGTTCGTGCGGCGACAACACGTCCAATACCGGCGGTACCAGAGGAAATCAACATTGAGGAAGCGGCCTTGCGGAACATTTTTTTTGTTGGAAGGAAGGGCGGTGGCGGTTTGTTGACGGTGGCGGTCAGTTTCTTGAGGAAGTAGTCTGGAAGGTGATATTCTGCCTGAAAAGGGTTCGGTGAAGATTGAGTATTCGTAGAAACGGCGGGTTCGGAGAGAAGGGAGAGGAGGGAGGTGGTGGTGGGGGAAGATGTGATTGATAAGGATGGGGGCTGGGCCGCAGCGTGACGAAATGGATCGGATAAAAGCGTCGCTTACCTAAACCAATTGGCGCGTTTTTCCACGTGCAGCCTGCCGTCGATCTCAGATCGAGAGCGATGGAGTGGCCTGAGGTTTGAGCGGTCGAGATCCAAACTCGCAAGGCTTTCTTTCTGTTGCTATGTCATGTCTTCATATTGCTGGCCAGGTATGGTTTGTGGCCATGTCCAGGTTCCTCAACCATGAACCGTTGAAATATGTTGCTGGGCCCTGATGAAGATCACATTTCGGCTTTCCGGCTTTTCGGCTTATCCGCACGAAAATGCAATTGCACCAATCAGAAAGAGCTCAACCCCCACCCTCCGACAAAGCGGTTGATTCCATTCAAGTACAAAACTAGTTTTATGATGTAAAAGTATCCTTGATAACGCTAGAAACAAAAGACAACCCCGCGCAAATCAATCCGAGCAGATAGCAAACACAAACATAGAACAGAGGCCCCTATCGCCCAGAAAAGTCATTATAGTCAGTCGCCCCCGTCCCAGCAAGAAAATGCTTTTACCAGGGTTCATCATTGTCCTGCATCTCGTCCATATCATCATCATCACCCCATCCACCCCCGTACTCATCGAGAATCTCAGGATCCATCTGCATGAGCGATGGAAAACCGCCATTCCCCTTACTTGCCCTTGTCAAAAACTGCAAGTACTCGTTGCTAATACCCATCTTCCGGTCCATGCTCTTGACTTGGATCGAGAGCGATACGATGCGCATAATCTGCTCTTCTAGTGCAAGGCCATCAACAGCATCGGCCGTCGCATCGCCTGCGAAGCTAACCGTAGTTTTCGATGCTGCCGGGTCTGGAGAGGAATGTGACAAGGTAGCCTTGATCTGACCGCGCTCAATCTATGAAGGTCAGCACCGGGCGGATCAGGCTTCTGGAGAATACAAACCATTCCAAGTATTACTCTTTCGGTTTCCTCTTTCGATCCAGCATCTCCTCCCCTTCCAGAAACGTCAAACTTCTTTTGGGCAATCTCATCAACCCCGAGTGTCACATATGTATCTTTTAGGGCAATAATTTGTTGGTGTCGAAACGCTTCCATGCATTGTTGGGCCAGCCCAGAATTTCCATCCTGAGCAAAAGTGTCCGCGGTGAGAGCAGCCTCTTTTGAAAACAACTCAGCATCTCTTGTCATAAATGCCGATCCGAAAGTTTCATATGCTCTTGCAATAGTTCTGTATATCCTAACTGCATTGGGAGATAAGGACTTGAGCGTCGGTGGGACCTAGAGATGGTAAGTGGGCATCCTCATCGAGAGATTTAGGCAATACCTTGCCGTTCAACAGGAGCCCTGTGAGGACATATTTCTTATATGCTTCGACTTGAATTTTCGACAAACCACTTCCAGGCGCGATCACGGCCTAAAATAGAGTTAGTTTCCTTCGTTTGGTAAGACCGGTAAGCTTACAGTTTGTATGAGGTCGAATGCTCGTTCCCAGTTCTTAACTCCATGATACAACATAGCGCCATACAGAAAATAACTCAACACGTCCTGATATGAGACTTCAGACCCTCTGATGTCTTGACTCCCTTCCATATAATTCTTCGACAGTGGGAAATCAAAAACATCAATGTCCAACACTGCTAGCGCGTCGCGGAAGCAGTTTGCCTTCAAGCATGCTCGAGCGAAGAGGAGATGCATAAACGAAAATGTGGACGGGTTCGATGATCGAAGGATTGCCTTTTTCAAGGCTTTAACCGCTACTATCGGCTTTATCACTATGGTCAGAACTGGCGTTTATGGAATTGTGCGGCCCGAGAATACCGCTCACCTTGTGATTGCCTTCCATAAACTGCACGAACCGCTCCACTGTTCTACGGAACTCCTTAAGGCCGTACTTGATTTGCCGTGGGTCGTAAGATGTAAGAAAGCCAGCAACATTCCTCCAGTCTGTTTGTAGAGCTGCCACACCACCGAGATCGAGCTTTGCGCAGCTATGTGACCATTAGCAAAGGCCAAAGAAACTCCGAAATGACGTACAGCACAAAAAGATATGCTAAAGTATTGATTCCGGGATCAAGTAGTGAAAGAATATCTCTGTCACCAACAGCTCCTGTGAGATGGTGCACCGGCACGTTGTTCAAACAGCCTGAGAGCAGCTCTTTGCATTGCTGGTCGAGTTCGACATCGGAGAGGTTTTGGGCGGTCGGGTAATGTGTGAGGGTCGCGACAAGCTGCTCCATGATGAAATGGAGCTCCCTGCGACGTGGATGGACGTATAGAGGTCAAACGGAGGTTTTGTCGACGGCTGGAGGTAGTTAACAACAGGTGCCTGGGCGAGGTGTTGGAGCTTGTGAGGGACGACAGCAGAGCCGCAGCCTTGAGTCAACCCCGCCATCAACCGCAGTTCCTCACACCCCCGACTTCTCCTTTTCTAGTAAACGTCGCCGCCAGCAACTATGTCCTCCGCTACCACTTCCGCCGCCCCGGCAGATATCGCTCGTACCGCTGCAATCTCTTCACGGACCCTCAAAGCTGTCTCCGGCGACGACCGAAATGCTGCTCTCACCGCAATTCACGAAGCCCTCAAGCGCTCCAAAGATGTCATTCTCGCTGCGAATCAGCAAGACATGGAAGCCGCTCAAAAGCTTGTCGATGCCGGAAAGATGCGCCAATCATTGGCCAAACGACTCTTCTTGAGCCAGAGCAAGTGGGAGAGCATGCTTGAGGGCATCCTCGATGTTCGGGACTTGGAGGACCCAGGTACTTTTTCAGAAGTACAACCTCGGAAGAGACACAATGTATTCTGACGGTGTTTGATTCTCCTCACCAGTCGGCAAAATTACTCTTGCCAGAAAAATTGACGATGGTCTCGACCTTTACCGCGTCACTTCGCCCATCGGCGTTCTCCTCGTCATCTTCGAAGCCCGCCCAGAGGTCATTGCCAACATTGCCTCACTTGCGCTCAAGTCGGGGAACACTGTGATCCTAAAGGGAGGAAAGGAGAGCGCCAACTCTTTTGCGGCAATTGCTCAGGTGGTCTCTGACGCTCTTGCGACCACCAACATTCCGTCCGGTGCGGTTCAGCTTGTCCAGACCCGTGAGGACATTAATGCTCTCCTCGACCAGGATCAATACATTGATTTGGTGGTCCCTCGTGGCAGCAACGAGTTGGTTCGCTTTATCAAGGATCACACCAAGATCCCGGTTTTGGGCCATGCCGATGGCCTCTGCGCAATCTATGTTCATGAAGACGCTGATGAGGAAAAGGCCAAGCGGGTGATTGTTGATGCGAAGACAGACTACCCTGCCGCTTGCAATGCTGTGGAGACTCTTCTGGTTCACCAATCTGCCGCCACTACTCTCCTCCCGAAGATTGCGGCCGCCCTCCTCCAGGCCGGTGTTTCGCTGCGCTGTGACTCGCTTTCCAAGGCGGCTCTCCAGTCGTCTAGCCTTGACTCTGAGATGAAGGCCATGCTCCAAGACGCCGTTCCAGAAGATTACGACACTGAGTTCTTGGAGCTCACTCTGGCCATTAAGGTCGTCAATGGTCTTGACGACGCTGTCTTGCACATTGGAGAGCATAGCTCCGGTCACACCGACTGTATCTTGACCGAGAACAAGGAAGTTGCCGAAGCATTCATGACTCGCGTGGATTCCGCAGGCGTTTACTGGAACGCCAGCACCCGGTTTGCCGATGGCTTCCGCTACGGATTCGGCACTGAGGTCGGAATCTCGACAAACAAGATCCACGCCCGTGGTCCCGTCGGACTGGAGGGTTTGATGATCTACAAGTACCAACTTCGCGGTAATGGTCAGGTTGCTGGTGACTATGGTAGTGGGAAGAAGCCTTTCTTGCACGAGACTATTGAGAACCCGCAGATCTAGGTCGGCTTGTGTTATGGAGGGAATATGTATATACCATGAAGATATCTTGACGGCAGGACCGGAAAAAAGCTTGTGGATTATCGAACGCTAGCGTTGATGATTGCTTTCCGTTGTTCAAGCGAAATCTTGGCCGTATATTCCATCAATACACCACTTGATGTGCAAATTTGTGAATGGCGACAATAAGGGTAAGTCATCAGTGATAACTCCATTTTAAATAACTAGGTCGAAATTGTAAGGGAGAATACAAAACTATGCGGACAGATATAAGAATGAATTACTGTGCCAATCGTTCATGGGACAGGGGAAACTCGGAAGTGGTGAGGATTGCCATTGTCCACATCCTGTCCTTAAAAAATGCCACCAAATTCAACAGAAACCACTTGAATCAGTGAAAATAACTGTACCTATGTCGCTAGAACAGAGGATTTCGGCGCATTTCGTCCCTGATGATAATGAAAATATCATGTGCATGCGCACCAGGCGAATTCGCAGGGATCTCAGAGTGTCAATTTAGCTCCCGCTGTCAAACATGCATAAGCGAACCCTGCTTAACCATGCAATATCACTCACAGTTGAGGATTTTCTGTTGAAAAGGGAGAGTTCAGAGGGATGGATAACAGTTAAATTAACGGTAGGAGATAAAGATGAGCAAGCCGAGTGGGCCATAGGCTATAAAAATTGCGGGAGCTAGATAGGTGATACATAGACACTCACCAGTTATGGTTCGGTGGGATGATCGAATCAGGTCGAGTAAAAGAGGATGATGAACACCCTGTGGGTCTGGGCTGGTTTAAATCCCTGAAATTATATGTATTCTACTGTGTACAGCATGGGATAAGGAACTTAGATGACATGACTCGGTCACTGTGAAGGAGAGTCTTCTACTCACCCCGTATCATCACGTTTTCACCGTTGGCTTTCAATAGGCCCTCCCGAGCGTTGTGTTCATGCCAGTGACTGGCTCATAATAAACAGGGAATAGTTAGGACGGAGAAAACGAATGTAGCAGTTGAAGTTCGACTTGAGCGAGCCACAGATGAGCTCCGACGGTTCAGTGACTAAGGTGCACAGGGCATGGACACTGATACTACATTCGAAAAGGATTGGTGAGTAACGGTAAGTAATTCTAGAGCAATTTTCAATGGTTGATTATCTACAGAACCCGCTCAGTACTACCTCTTGCTTCTCTAGTAGATATACAACCTCATCCGGGATATCATGGGGAATATCACTCGGGAGCATGAGAAGGACTAGGGTGTGCCGGAGAAGTTCCGAAACGATCTTTACGGAGCTGAATAAGAATTACCAACCCATTGTTAGTAGAATTCAGGGCAAAAGTAGACATCATTGTGGTGATAGAGTCCACTGTGGTATAGCATCACCTTAGACGATCCCGAGACCTTGGCTCACTCGCCGAACAGGAAGGGAATTACAATATTCTTACCTTTTAATTCAGCGGATTCTTGATTAAGGACTTGAACCATGATTTAAAGTTGCCGACGAACGGCTTCCGCAATTCCGTCCCGGATTCTCGAAACATCAGGAGGTATCTGTTGAGCCCCATGATTGAGGACACTGCGTAAAGGCATTATAGAGCAGAGCCAGGTTAGCGAAAACTTCATTGCCGAGCTCAGAGACAAGACATAACAGGGCTGAAGAGGGGCTGCGAGGAAATTTCTGAGAGATAGTATGAAGTTCGAGCGTTAGATGTAAACCACGCGTGAACTTTATGCTGAACCATAGAGCCAGGGCTCACGTAAGATTCGATTTATGCAACCATCCGGCTGGTGAATACAACCAAGGACACATGCATCCATGTCTTGAAACATTGCACTCGGTGGGGAGAGCAAAAATGGAAGGGCCATGATACCCAAATATCATCTTGATGGAATAACACCCCAGTTAAATCGGATAAAACGATGTGGTAGCAAGTTTACTACTCCTCACGGGATTTACAAAGAGTTGATCCACTAACACCACCAATATAGAGTAATTATTTTGAAAAGCGTATTCAGACAGTATTCCGGGGAGTCAAGAACTGTAATATGGTATAAGCAGAAACAACCCCAGTATTGTTTACTGACTTAGAGCACCGCCGGTGAAGCCCATTCGTCGCCGGCGTTAACTCAGTATCCTGTTTACACATTGATTTGCACCTGCTTGTGCGTATCCCGAATGAGGTCGTTATTGTTCTTTCGGTACCAAATTGGGTTCCCAAGTCGGACTTGGTGTTCACTGGTGTGTTGGCGATCATTACTTCTAGTTGCTCGTGAACATTGGGGACTGGGCTGCCGTGATTTGGTGGCTTTCTGCTTTCGGCCGACTGCTACTAGTTGGATTAATCCCATCAATATCCGACAACTAGACCGGGTGAGATATTTACGAGTACCATGATGATAGAAGTGCATAAATACACCAGCCTTATCCTAACCAGATATTCGACAACACACTCTTTTCCTTTACTAAACACCAGACTGACATCTATCATCGCTTAATTACACATCAAACCACCGATCACCAGAGCTTTTTCAAGTAGTACCATACACCCTAAGGTTCTCCTCATCGTCATCATCGCCCTCCAAAGCCCTAGTCTCCCTCCGCAAAGCCGCGAGATCAAATGCACCGTCATCTCCATCATCATCCGATTCCTCGTCGCTCTCGTTGCGCCAATCGCCCTTTTCGAACATGGCACGACCAGTGGCCTCCTTTTGGGCCTTTGCTTCCTCTTCGGCTTCCTTCTTTGACTTGCGCTCGGCCTTCCATTTGGCGAATGTTTCTTCCGTGACGGGTGTACCATGGCCAGTAAGTTCGGCACTAGGGAAAAAACATGTCAGCAAATAAATTCCCAGTTGTGAGGAGATAAAATCCGTACCGTCTTGCCTCCAAGAAATCTTCCAATGTGAGAGTTGCCAGAGGACTCTTATCCATCAACGCCTTCTCGGCGGCTCTTTGTTCCTTGGTCTTCAACACAAAACCTGGAGGAAGCGAGTGCCGGTACTTGCAAGTATCGCCACCATTTGGACATGTCCAAAACCAACCGTACTTTTGGTTTTCGACGGCTTCGATGAAGAATTTGCAGGTGATATCGGTGGTGGTCTTGGGGTTGCCGTGCTTGGAGAGAACAACGTTACGCAGCTTTTCTTCGTCCCATTGAGACATGTCGTCCTCCTTCTTCTTCTCCTCTCCATCGCGATGATCTTCGTACAAGTTCTTCTTCTCCTGTTTGCGCTCCACCGAGAGATCGTGTGAAAATTTGCATTTCTTGCCTTTTCCATTTTTCGGGGGAGGCCATATTTGTCAGTCACTGAGACTCTAAGGGATATACTTCTGAATTCATCACCAGTACCACCGGGAGGAAAAAAATCTGCTTTAATTTTTCGGCGGAATATTACATGTAACTCACCTTTTTCGCAATTTCCCTTCTTGAAAAACGCACACACCACCGTCTTGGGATCAACTCCAAACGGCACCTTTTGCACCTGTACCGGTTTGAACAATTCCGCTGTCTCCCGCTTCGCGTCCTCAGCTGCCTTCTTCTCCGCCTCTCGTCGTGCCTTCTCTGCGGCCTTCCGCTTCTCCTCTGCTGATCCGCCAGAGGCCGCCTGCGACTTCATCTGCGCAATCACCTTCTGCTGTTTACCGCCCTTCTTATTCTTCATGCCAAACGTCTTGTCCGCCACAGCCTTCTGGGCGGCCGGCTTGACCTTTTGTTCCTTCTTGGGAGGCATGGTTGCGGTGGTATTGAGAACCGGCGGTGGTGGCGGGGCTGCTGAGGTAGGGTGGCGAGGGGTCTAAGACTGAGCTGGAGAATTGGGAGGGCGAGAGGACAGAGTCGGTCGACTAGGGGTTGGGTATAGGCCGTGGTCGTCCGAAGAGTTGTTGGCGGTGACGGTGGTGGAGTGAATGGACGTCTGTTCAGGTTCTAAAATGCACAAATACTTGTTAGCCACTCACTCATCCTGAGTACACACTTCACATCACCCCTCGCTCACCGTTGTTGGTAGGAGTGGAGTATTCGTAACCGTACCCGTGTTGTTGCGGAAGAGTCGACGTTACAACAGCGATCCCGTTGGCTGGAGAAACCGAATCGAAAGACGACTTGGGGATGGGTTGGCTCCAGAGGTGGGGGTGTTGTGGCCGAGCACTCGACCTTCGCCTCGCGTTCTCAGTGCTTCTGTGGGTCGCGGCAGATTCCAGCACGAGGGTTGACGGTCTGGACAGCTTTCACCACCACAGCTCCCGCGAAAAAAGAGCTCCCAGCAGCAATCACCACCAGCAACAAGAGTCAGCCAGAGGAGATATCGGCACTCCAGGTCACCTCGGAATCCTAATCACGCATCCTCGACGAGTAAGACCACGCTGTACTTTATCCTCATCCACAACTCCTGCTCCGTCAACACCTCGCTCGCGCTCTCCCGGCCGATTAACATCCACCTCCTCCGCACTTCGAAGCACTGCATCTCAGCGCTCAAAGCTTACCGTTAAAGCCCCTAAATCGACTACCCCAGAGGATACTACTCCCTCCGAGCTACCTACCCGGACCACTTCATTCGTGGACCCTCTTCCCCGCCTTCCAGGCCGGCCCTCAGAAACAGCATCCGAAAGCAAACCCACAAATACCGCCGCAGGAACTATAGCAGCAATGATTACCGACGATCAATTGAATCGGCTCGCAATTTTTCTGGGCTCTCTTATGATGCTCTTGATTGTTTTGTACCATTTTTTGGCGGTGAATAGTGGGGAGCGCGAGGGAAATGAGGATGCGAAGAAGACGACGACGACGGCGGCAGGGACAACGATGGTAGAGAAGGCGGGTGCTGGGGAGAATTAGGAGCCTGCGATTGAGTGGCTGGATGGACATGGGGAACCCGGCGGAAAACGCAAGACCCCATGGAAGAGGTTGGGTCGTCACAGTGACGGGCACGAGAGGGATTGGGGATTGGTGTTGGATCATATGCTTGATACCCTTGTTGGATGACTATGGGAACGTGAAGGTGTTGAACGGCTGGCGCTGGGTCGAGGGAGGAGTAGACTTTCAGGCTGGTGAATGCGGGAATGAAGCATTGGCAGGGTATTATTTCATCGACATGGCTACCAGGTTATGGAAGCAGGAATAACATTTTATGTAGTGTCCCTCCATGATCAAGTATGTTTATCAGCGCAGGAAAGCACCAGAATGAACCGGTGGGGTTTGCATCAAGAAACAGTGTTCATAACATTCTATTACGAATGACATCCGTTTCCTTGGACAGAAATTCCTCCATCACGATTAAATTGATTGCAGTAATACTTTCATAATTTCTCCAATCCTTCCTTTTGCACCCATTAAGCCTTGTCTTCCGCCTTAGCAGCGTCAGCAGCCGCGGCGTCAGTGCCGGATGGCTTCGACGCTGATGTGCTATCGCCCTCGAGCTCTGGGATCTCCTCATCCTACATTCTCGTCAGTACTAAGGTCTTTCGACAGGCCTCCAGGGGTACCTACAGCTTCATCGTCCTCGCCCATACCGCCCATACCGCCCAAACTGCTGAAGTCCATGCCACCAGCACCTCCACCCATATTAGCCATCATGCTCTGGAAGTCCATACCGCCCATGCCTCCCATGCCGCCCATTTCGGGCATGCCGGCGCCGGCCATCGGATCTTCCTCATTCTCCTCCTGTTCATCCTCATCGACCCACTGTAAAGCATTTTCGTCAGCCCAGTCTCTAGACAGGCAAGATTTGAAAGTAAGAGTTACAAGGAGGAAGTAACATACCTTGTCGAAGTCCGTCTTCACGTATCCAACCTTCTTGCTCTCCTTCAAAAGCCGGGGCCAAAACTCCTCCTTGGCCTCCTTCTTCCTCAGCTTGTATTCAATCGCGCGCGATGACACGTGCTTGGTGCTGTTCTCAACATCGATCTCGGCGTAGAACTCAAGCGTGACGGCGTAGTTCTTGTTCTTGGTGGAGCCCGCGAAGATGAGTTGTGTGGGGGTAAGCTCGAGCTTGAGAGATTCAGGAGTAACGTCCGGAGCGTTGATGGTCAGGTAGATGATGTTCTTCTCGGCTTCGGAAGCAGAGGAGCGCTGGGCCCAGAGAACTGCAGGTGGTGAAGTTAGTTGTTGATGCGCGGATGGCGGGGCACCAAGGCGGGGCAACGCGTGAGCTTACCTTCGGGAGTGACGGTGGACATTGTTGTGATGGGATGAGGTTATCAGGTAGTTGGGTATAGTAGTTGGTGAAATCCGGGAGAGGAAATGAAGATGTTCAGTGGAGAGTGATGCGGTTGATGGGGTTGAAAAGAAGAATGGGGAAGGGAGATGGGGCAGTGGTGGAGCGAAGCTTCAAGGTCCGGCGCAGAATGACAACGAATGGGATAGAAGACGCCGCGCAAAATGTATAAGACACCACGTGGCTCGCGGGGAATAGCATGTACAGATTGTATGACTTGATTCCAGCCGGTCAGTTGCCTGAGGAGGAAGAAATAGTGATTCTGAAGTTGGTAATATCTTGGAAGGTTGTGCCTGATCGTCGTCAACACAAACTGTAGCCATCATAGCCAGGTTTTGGGTCTCCGCCAACCTCATTCCGCACAACACTTGAAGCACTTCTGCACACCCTAACAAGGTATGGATATGTCACTGAGTCACCCTCCATCCAGTTTTACACCGAGTCGAGTTGTACCTTTTGGATTACGGGCAATGGCTTCATTCCTGAATTTTCTCCAGATGAAAAAAACGCCTGAGGCTCCATCACATTCAATCCCATTCGACCGTAAATTGTAGCGTCCAGGGCGTCATATCACGACTTTGTGGGGCAAGTATAAACTGCCTGAACGTAATGGACCATAATACTGCTTCGTTTGGGGCTATATGGATTCACCATTGGCGCCTAGTGGACTTCAATGGTTGGCCATCAACGATTATTGTCCACACTGACAACTGGGTCGGATTGGTGACAGCCTTGTGTGAGGGTCAGGATAACCTCTCTGAGCTGGCACGGATAAATGCATTCTCCTCCGTGACAGAACAAATAAAACAACAAACCTCCACACCACCATTTCAACTTTGTTGAATCCTCCATCAAAGAAGTCAGGGCCAGAGCTTCCAGATCTCAATGCGGCTCTGTTCCACATGGTTGTCACCTCCCTGCACCGATCCGGAGTCGCACATTCAACTTCTCACCAGACCGAACAAAAGCTCCAACGCCTGCTCGCCACCATCATCTTCGGCTCTGCAACAGCATACCAGCACTCCCATAAAGCCTTGTCATATCACCGCTAGATCTTCCACTACTCAAACTCGACACAGCTATCAACCATCACGAACGCTAGTTATTACCATCCCCTACAACCCCGGACCTACTTACACTACAACCCCCATTTCCCTCGAAAGCGCACCCACTCATCACCATGCCCTCGACCATCTCCCACCCTCCGACGCCCTCCTACTCCCGAAAACGGCCTCATGATCTCTCCAGCACCTCCCCACAACCATTCAGCACCTCCTCGACCGCTAAACGACCCAAAACCAGCTCCCCGAACCTCCCCAGCACACTCCCGGCGGACTTCTTCTCCGCACACCAACCCTCGCCTCCACCGCCCACCGACGCCGATGATGCCGCGATCCCAGAGCTCGATGAACTCGACGAGTTAGACGCCGAATGGGCGCAGTTCCAGGCGGAGATGAAGCCGTTGGCAGCGGCGGGGGTGCCGAACACGGCTACTACGCCGGCAGTGATATCGTCGGCCCCGGTCGCATATAACTCTGGTGTTCGGCCGGAAGAGGAGGATATGGTTGGGGAGGAGGGGAAGCAGGGGAGATTGGCGGGGAAGGAGGAGGTTGAGGCGGAGAAGGAGGAGGCAGCGGAGAGGTTGTTGGAGGAGTTTGAGACGTTGGCGAGTTTGGAGGAGAGGGTGAGGAAGTTGAAGGCTAGAAGAGAGGAGATTCGGGTTCAGGGTGGAGGGGGTGGTGGTGGGGATGATGAGATGCGGGATGTGGAGGTGGAGGTGGAGAAGGTGGAGAACCCGGATGACGAGGATGACGAGGATGAATACGATGAAGATGACGAGGAAGATGAGTTCTTTTCCAGATGATCTGGGTTTCAAAGTTAAGGTGACCGTTTTTTTGTGTTGCATGATATTGGCGTTGGGCTTGCATTTCTGGTTTGATGTTTATGGAATTCACCACAGATTCATCAACCTGTTTCTCTTGAGTTAATCTTGTACTCGTACATTCTTGAGAACTGTCCTGCGCTTAGCTGGATATTTTTGGGTACGCATATAGTATAGTTATTACAGCTTGTTTAGACATATTTAATGAAGGGGAAGTCGAACTTTGAAAGATAGCCGGTACCAACATGCAATGCTTATATAAAATCCACCCAAAAGAACGAGTTAAAAAAAAAAAAACCGAAAAAAAAAAAGAATACATACTATAGGAGGTGGAGCTGGACAGTTCCAACTTGTAACCAAAGGCTACATAAATGTGGCAGGAATCGTCTAGCTCGAATAGTCCACCGCTCTAGTATGTGGTATCTACTGAAAAACAAAAACGTGCGTGCAAACATGATGAACGCCGTCATAACTTGGTCATAAGTAATAAATTGAGGGTTGTCCACTGGAGCGCCAGAACTGACCTAAGACAGTGAGGCTGGCTGAGTGGACACTTCCGGTTCAGGCTCTTTGGAGGAGTTAGTATTCGGAGAGTCTAATGAAGAAAACCCTGGTATTGATTGAAGTTTGGGTTTAATATATACCTTCTTCAACAACCTTGTGACGGTCCTCCGAGTCTGGTGGGTCCATGATAGACCGTCCTGACCCATCGGCGACCATCCAGCGGCGTTGAAGATGAAGCGGGATTTCGTCAACCGGAATGTTATCGTCTGGCGAGGCGGGCTCATTGGCAGTCGATTTCTGTAAAATATGAGTTAACTACAAGATATAGCGTATGTAATTCATTCTAACTTGAACATACTTCAACCGGGTTAGATGCCGCACTCTCTTTCGACTGCTCTGATGTTGGTTCGCTGGATTCCTCTGAGGCCTCGGAATCTGTTTGTGATTGCTTCTTGGAGGCCAATGGAGACGGGTTAAGAAAATCGGCAATTCGGGCCGAACGACGGAGGGGAGGCGCCATTATTAGCAACAGTAAATTCGCTCGTATGCTTAGAAAGAGACGCTAATAGAAATGAAAATGGTTGAAGAAACGGAGGTGTGGTCAACAGAACGTTGTCAAATGAATGGATGGTCTGAGCAAGAGAGAATCTTATATCACGGTCTTGCCAAGTCATGAAGCACCGATGTTAGAATAAATAACCCTTCTGGATCTTAGTCATCGGTGCACAGGCCCTGAAAGCATGAAGAATTTGCTTGAGTGACCGGGAATGGGTGAAAGCCTTCCAGAGAGATCCAAGGCCGGTTGAGAATCGATAATCTATACTCTCTGTATCGAATAACCACATGTACAATGCCCAAAGGGAGACGGAATTGAGATTGAGTGCTTGCGTCCTAATTCCGTTCCAACAGAAACGATGCCACTCGAGGAAGCAGCCGTTTGAGTGTTTTATCCAGTCTTCTAGTCACAGGTCGTTTGCTTTCATGTGAGAAGCGATTTAGTTCTCAGAAACTGATTCAATTCTCGCCTGATAAGCATCTACCAATCCAAAAACCTAAAACCAGCAGATAATATTCAAAAAGTGGCTAGATATAAGTAGAAGAGCGAGGAAGTAAAAAAAATCCCAAAGTAGACCCAGCCCAAAAGAAGAATCCAACACAAAAGACAACATATGTACAGAAATCCCAAACTCCTATCCGAATCCCCTTAGATCAAACACCGCGTATCCATGTATTCCCTTTACAAGCCCCGGGATATCATCTAACCACTCTCAAAACTCACCTCTAATCATCCCCGGAATACAAAAACAACCGTGTATGCAGCACGGTCATGGCCTTAATCGCCTCCTCCTCCCTGACGACACAGCTGATATTAATCTCATCACTCCCCTGAGAAATCATCTCAATATTCACTCCCTCCTCGCCCAAGCACTTGAATATTTTCCCCGCAATACCCGTCATATTCTTCATCTGGGCGCCAATGACTGCGAGAATCGTCATCCCCTTGATAATATCCACCGATCCATACTTCTTCAACTCCTCAGCCGCCAAACGAACCGCCTTGGCGCGTATGGGTGACTCGGTGTGCACGGCGAGAGAAACATGGACTTCGGAGGTGGAGATGAGGTCGACGGGAATGAAATACGAGTTGAGGGTTGTGAAGATGGAGGCAAGGAAACCATGCGCATGCGATTTCCGGTTCGAGCGGATATTGATGACCGTGATATGGTGTTTTGTTGTCACAGCAGTAGGCCGGAGTTCTCGGGGACGGAGTGTTTTACATGCTGCCTGGCGCCGTGCTGGTGATCCTGGGACTGCGCCAGCACGATCGAGGGTATCGTTTGGAAATACGACTGTTCCGGAGCCGGAAGGGTTCATGACGTTTTTGATACGGATGGGGATGCGGTGGCGGATTACATGGTCCATTGTCATTTCATGGATGACTTCCGAGCCACGGTATGTGAGTTCTGCTGTCTCCTCAGGCGTGATGACTGGGATAAGTTGTGCTGATGGAACTTTGCGAGGGTCGGCGGTGAAGATCCCGTCGACTTCTTTCCAGATTTGAAGTTCCCGGGCTTCGGAGGCGACGGCGAGGAGGGCGGCACACAGATCGGTGTAGCCCCGGCCGATGGCGGTGATAATGCTACCTGGGACGGTACCAAAGAAGCCGGTGACGACGGGGATACGGTCGCCACAGTCTTGTATCCGCTCGTAGATGCTCTTACCGACAGATTCATAGAAATCTTGGTCCAACATCAAAGCGGGGTTGGAGGCCACCGATGTGGGGATAATGTTTTCCAGGTTCACGTACTCGGCGGAAATGCCGCGGTCGAGAAGGAGGGCTGTCATGAAAAGACATGAGAGCTTTTCACCGGCGCCAATGATGACATCCTGGGTTTTGGGAGAGATTTCGTCCAGCACTTGGGCGGCGGAGAGGAAGGAGAGAAGGCGTGCACATTCGGCGTCAACGGAGGCAGAGAAGGAGCTCCGTAGGTGGGGGGATTTGATCAATGAGGCAACGGCCGCATTGTGATCGGCGCGGATCTCGTCAATGACGGTGACGTGGTTGGAGGTGGAGGAGAGGGCGGAGGAGGCGGCACGGAGGAGGCTAGGTGAGTTACAGGATCAGTTGGGGAGGCCGTGAAGGAGGAGGAGGAGGAGGAAGTCGCGGAGGAAGTACCGGCTGGTGGTGCCTTCATCTTTGGTGCCAGTACTCCGTGCTGAGCAGACAATGGCTATGCGGTCTTTTGCTGTGCCTGGCCTGGATTGAGTCAGTCCCTGCACCACCATCCAAAAAAAAAAACCACAAAAAATACCCACCGTACAATCTTCTCTGCAATGTTCTCTGCAAACTTTCCAATAGATGTCCCTCCGAACTTTTGGATAACCCATGGGGCGTTGGGCGGGTTATGTCGAAGCTTCATGTCGTCCGGACGGTGGAGAACAGGATCAATGGCACTGGGAGCCATGGTGGCGGAAGAGAAGAAGTGGCACAGAAGGTCTGGGGCCGTATCGGTTTGATGACGGGATTGAGGTGGGTCCGTTGAGGGTGAGTCAGGATACTTGTACTTGTACTCTGGGAGCTTGTTGTAGTCACAGTCATCCTTGCCTTTGCCTACCGGGCATGTTAGAGGCATTTTTTTTCTTTCTTTGTTTTACCTTTGTGTGAAGAAATCCGGGAATCGGGTGCGGGAATTGCGGTGTGGCCTGGCGTGAGGACGAGGATGGTCGTGCTCAACGGCTATCGAGAACAGAGGAGCAATGGCGCCGCATGTGATTGGCTAACCTGGCCATTCCGGGAGCCCGGAGAAACATCAATAGTCCACCATCACGGATACCACCACGACCACACACACGCGTCCTGCAGGGCCAAGAGGGATCTTGGGAGATCTTGACAGCAGTAGAGATGAGATGCAAACATGAGATGGGCTTCTGGGTAACTGCTATAACGTTACCACCATGATACCGGTGCCTCCTCTGTGTCCACGGCCTCTGTATGGCCATTCTGCCATCAGCATTAGATAGGGCCTATAGGCAACGGCATCCTTGTTCCGTTTCTTCCTGTGTACTCAATATAAATCCTCGTGTCCCTCCATCTTGTTCCGACTCCCAAGTGTTCTCAGCCGATGGTCGACGAAAACAATAAACGCTTTTTCACTCAAGTTCCTCACTACTGTAAATTAGACATGGGTTCCCCAGATTTTATGATCGCCGAAGCGAATTGACAGGGTGAAGAAGCGAGAAGCCATGTTTTCTTCGGAACTGGTCGGAGGGGCTTCGGAATTCGGGTCGCTCTGAAGCTTAAACCGACGGTTGAGTCGACTCTGTACTAGCTGTTGGAGGATGGAAATGGCCCTAAAACCTCATGCTGGTGCCTGGCATCAGTGGAACTCAATACCAGAATGAAAGAGACCTGGTGTAGTTGGTGGCTCTAGAAACCCGAAGTTGCATCATAATTTGTCACTCGCATGCGCTATGCTGTCGAGATGCTCTGTAGCCCTGCTCCATGATGCTAGCAAAACATCGTAGCATAATAGTACATGTTTTTCTTGCGGCGAGTGCAAGACGGGGCTGTAAAAGATCCATGCTTGACCAAGCCTGGAACTTAATGGATTCAATGCAGCCGCATGAATGGGATACAAAGCGCAGTCCTTTCAAATCCAATCCTCATCGTGCCCATCTCTCCATAAGCGTTATTTTCCACTAACTCCCTATTTTCCATCGCGCGTCTTTACGCAGTCCCCGACGCAGTGACGCGCATTGTCAGCACATAACATCACTCGGATATTCAGGCTGAGTAAGCAGGACAGCATCGACCAATCACAGATCCCCAGCGGCTCTCCCACCAAACACCTTTGAAACCACCTTCCCCCATCCACTAGCCTGTTCCATCCATCACCAGCATCAGTAGAACTCCCATCTTCTCCTGAACCACACTGCGCCTACTCCACCACCTCCGCCAGTCTCAGCCCCTGCACCACGCGCCCGCCCACAAACTTTCTGCACTCTCAACGACCATCCCCCACCTCTCACTGAGCTCCAATACCAACGACGCTCGCTCCACTTACAATGGCCAACGACGAGTATGATGTACGCCTCCCTTTCCCGCCCGCTCAGGCCTCGTTGGGTGTCTTGATGCTTTCAGACAGCTACTGACTTTCGGCTAGTTCCTCTTCAAAGGTACGCTCATCCTCTCCGGCCCCAGCTCTTCAGCCCAACCCCCTATTCTCGGTTGTCCGCGGCGAGCTTCAGCAGCTTGGAAACAACCCGACAAAACACTTCTGGACATCGGCATCCCCTTTTTCGCAGACAGCACGCATCATCAAAGAGCCATCAATCCGCTAACTCATCTCTCCAGTGGTTTTAATCGGCGATTCTGGCGTCGGTAAATCCAACCTTCTCTCGAGATTCACGCGGAATGAGTTCAACCTCGACAGCAAGTCTACCATCGGTGTCGAGTTCGCCACCCGCTCCATCCAGGTCGATAACAAGACCATCAAAGCTCAAATATGGGATACGGCTGGTCAGGAGCGCTACCGCGCCATCACATCGGCGTACTACCGTGGTGCCGTGGGCGCACTGCTGGTGTACGACATCTCAAAAGCAATTACATATGAGAATGTCACGCGTTGGTTGAAGGAGCTACGGGATCATGCGGACTCGAATATCGTCATTATGCTGGTTGGAAACAAGAGCGATCAGAGGCATTTGAGGGCTGTGCCTACAGAAGATGCAAAGAGCTTTGCAGGTGCGTGAATACAGAATTTGCTACCTATTATGAGAACAATAAGCTAACAAAATACAGCTGAGAATCACCTGAGCTTCATCGAGACATCTGCTTTGGACGCAACCAACGTCGAGTTGGCATTCCAGAATATCCTGACTGGTATGGGTTCCCTCCAACTCTCATTTCTCCTCATATACTAACTCGACACACAGAAATCTACCGCATCGTCTCCTCAAAAGCCCTCGACATGGGCGAAGTGGCACCTGTAACCACCGGCGGCCGCCCGCTCGACGTGTCCAAGCCCGCCGACGCACCGAGTAAAGACGGAAAATGCTGCTGAGCTCTCGCTCGTTATATTTCTCGTCCACCTGCTAGCGTTTTTTGCTGGGTTGTACCCATTTGTTTGACGTTTTTACTTGATTGTCTCGCGTGTGTTACCACAAGGTCTCGGGGTTAGGAGGAGAAGGAGCGAGGGTGTGGTGGCAAGTGGGGTCCAGGGTTGGGGAGGGGGGCCAGCTGCTTTAGAAATCATGTCGCTCTGAGCATTTATGTGACTCATGCTCATCAAATCAACTTCATGGGGCCAGCGCGGTTTGGTGTGGAAGGTGAGAGGATTAATGAAACACTATTTTTTTTCTCTTTTCTTTTTTCATGTTTTTTGATGGATTGGAGTTGTGGAGAGGTGGAAGTAGAATGAGAAAGAAACAAAGTGGGAGATGAAATTTGGGGGAGGAGGGTTTTTTTTATGCGGTTGGAGGCTGGTGCTGTGCGCTTTTATTAAGTTTTTTTTTTGTTGTAACTAAACTTGATGAGAATATTGTTTGCGTTGTTGATGACCACAACTTGAGAATGATGACGAGATTGAGGATGGTTGTAGCCGATTCATGTTTTATATGAATATCATCAATGACGAATCCGGAAAAGATGATTCCGTGTCTATATACGAAATGGAATTTAGTCCTTGATTCATTTCTATCATATCTTCGTAATATAGGGCTTAATCGGAATATACACCATCATAAACTTCATAGTAGTTTCAATCCCAGAAGAACGACATCTCAACCCGCCAATTAAGCTGTCTACAACTCCATCCCACCCTCACTCTCATCCTCACTCTCATCCTCACTTCCACTCCCACTTTCCTCATCCTCATCCTCATCTTCCTCCTCCTCCTCGCCTTCCTTCAACCCATACTTAACACCATAATCATCCTCAAAATCTCTCAAGCCCTTGACCTCTGCAGTCGTGAACCCATCCTTCTTAAACGCCTCCTTCAAGCCCTCACACATTCTAGCGGCGGCGACGACAACAACGTTACTCGTTTCGGGTTCAAACAGCTTCATGACCATGTCGCTCAACACTTTCCTCACATCCTCCTCCTTAACTTCCTTCACCTTCTTGAGAATCCTCATGTTATAATCCTTAGGGACACCATGGACGACCTGGTGAACAAAACTCATAGTCCCGGCGCCAGAGAAATTCGGTTCCATATCGGCGAACTCATTGATGATTGTTGAGACAGCGCCTTCGAGGGTGAGGGAGTCGATTGAGATGGTGCCGTCGGCGTAGGATTTGATGAGTTCCTTGACGGCTTTGAAGGCTTTGAAGGCGTCCGGAGAGCGGTAGACCATAAGTGACAGATGGCCCGAGTCGAGGTGCCGGTGGATCTTAACCCCGTACGCGAGCCCGGATCCGCGAGCGGCTTTCCAGAGGGGGCCTTCGGTGGCGGTGAGGAAGGCAAGAGCGACCATGAGAGCCGGGAGAGAGGGATCGAGGAGGGAGGTGGGGCCCAGGGACATGTGTTGGCTGAAGGAGGAGTCGATGGAGGGGAGGGGGACAATGTGGGTGGAGTTTCCGGGGGATTGTCCGGTGGAAGAGAGGCGAGAGGTGCGGCGGTCGAGAGGGGAGAGGAAAGCGGGAGATGGGAGAGAGGAGGTAAAGGATTTCCAGGTGGAGACGGGGTTGGGGAGGATGGAAAGGTTGGCGATGACGAGGATACGGATGTTGGAGAGGTCGGCGAAGGCGGTGTTGAATTCTTGGAAGAGGGAGATGGCTTCGGAGGGAGAGGTGGAGAGGAGAGAGTTGATGCGTTTGAGATAACGGGATTTGACAAGAGTGTCGCTGGCACGGCTTATAGATCCTGGGGCAAGGTTGATCATGTTCCTGACCGAAGCACTCATTCCGCGGCCATCACGCTTCTCGTCCGGAATATCGCTGAGAAGCTTGGATACCGTGACGCTCAAACGCTTCTCATCAAAGATGGCATCTCTCAAGAGAATCCTAATCCAGTTGATGGCTTCCGCGTACTTCTCCATCTCGATATGGAACCTGATCCTGATGGATTCCGGAAGATCAACATAGTGAGCACGCTCAATGTTGTAGTCAATAGTGACATCCTCCAGTTGACTGACGACCTGTTCGTATTCAACACGGACGCCATCCTTCATCACGGGGGTGTTGAAGAAGTTCTCAAAGTAGATAGGAATGAGAGGTCGCAACTTGACTGGGATGCTCTCCGTCGAGAACATAACGTCAATCTGTGCGAACTCCGTCTCGCCGTGTTCAAAGTGAATATAGAGCGGAACGTCAGTGTCGTCTGCGTCGATCAAATCCTGTGCTTCCTTTTCACTGTACTCCTGTTAGCGTTGCGAATAGGCGATCAAAGAACTAAAACATACCCAGGACCATCCATATTCTTGGCCAATCCACCCCTGGCGGTCTTTGTCTCAATGAAATGAATCGTATCCACCTCCGGAACCTTGAAGCTCGACAAAACCTCTTCAGGAATGGGCTTCTCGTTCTCCGCCTTGGCATCATCCAACTTCTTCTGTAACTCAGCGAGACCCTTCTCACCGAGTTTCTTAACCCTCTCGTCAATCCGGCTCTTCTCGTCCTCTTCAATCTTCTTCGCCAACTTTGCAGATGGCTTTCCAAGGATGGAGACACGTGGGTTGTCAATGAGCCACTTCTTGATATACAGCTGCCACTGCTGTTCACTCCAGCTAAGCAGCGTGTCGTACATATTGAGCGACTCAGTGAGGGCCTTGAGCTGTGCACCATCACGCGTGCCAAAGCAGTGGTCCATGATAACATATTTGGAGAGCATATGACCAGTCATCTCAAGGTACCATTTTTGTTGGCGCTTGGTCCGGCGAATGATCTGTTTGAGATAATCCATATTCAATGGTTTCTCAACGGTCTCCTGCAGGACCTTGAAGAGTTGCTTCTCCGCTTCAGCAAGCTTCTTTGTTGCGACGGCTGTCATTTGGACCCACACGACCGTGTTGGGCCGCTTTTCGCTGTAAAAGGAGACTGAAGACGCCCAAGGGTCTTCAATTTCGACGAGCTGATTCTCGAGAACCGAGACGGATGAGCCGGCGAGATAGGTGCTGAGAATGGACATTGCTTTGGAGGCGATGGGATCCATAGCATCGGGTCCGAGATAGGCAACAATGACTTCTCCTGTGCTTTCATCCTTCTCAGGGAACTCCACAGTTTCAATCTTGCTCTCTTTGAGGAGAGGTACTGGCGGCGAGTCCACCCAGGGCCTAAATTTGTTAATACTAGCCAACATCTACCAGAATAGTTTACTGCTCACCTCTTCCAGTCCTTGGACGGATCCGGGATGGCGTCAATGACACTATCTTCAAATTTGTCCAACGTCTCCAACAACTCGGCGTGATCCACGTCTCCTACAATGATGACGCACAAATTCTTAGGCTGGTACATTTCCTTGTGGAAGTCCCGAATACGTTCATTCGTGAGGACCCGGAGCGCATCCATCATACCGCCCGTCTCGTACCTAAAACCAACACCCTCTGGATACAACATCTTGTTGGCGGCTTCATTCATCAACGATTCCTGAGTATTCTGTACACCCTGCATTTCAGAGTACACAACACCAGCATCGTGACCAGCGCCATCAATGTGATACACCTCAGTGACACACGCCGAATCGGTTAATGTCGGGAGGAGGATGTGCTCGAGGTACACCGGCAAGATCTGACGGAAACCCGCCCAACCCGCGGTATCAAGAGTGTAGACTGTGTGATCGGTCGCAGTCCATGCATTTGTCTCTGAGTAGGCTCTGGTAGCAAGCTGGTCAAGAACGCCTTTATACTCGTAGCTACGGCTTCCCATGAACACAAGATGCTCCAAAGTATGTGGTGCTCCGGAGTCATCGAGAATCTCCGTGGCGAGCGCAAAGAAGCCGTGGACTTTGGGACCTTTGCGGTCGACAACGACGGCAGTTAGGCCGGTGCGGGTGGACTCATATTTGGTGACATTGCTGGTTGAATAGTCGGTTTTGAAGGACGTGACAGTCCGAAAGTTGGATGGCATCATGGAGGACAAACGGGAGACACAGGATAATGGGTTGGAGCTGATGTTGCACTGGGGGTGAAGGTCGGAGCTGGAGACGGGAGTGGTCAGCACTTGCTTGGGCCCATGAGCTTCGCCGGGGAAGAACGAAAACAGGAAATCTGAGAGGGATCCCCGGTGTTTATGGAGGGCAAGGGAAGCAATCAAAGGCAAGAGGAAGTAAAGAATCTGAAAGCGCAGAAGAGACGGCATCGTGTGAAGGAGGGAGAGAGTTCGAGTTCATCGACGATTGGGTAAGCAAGATCCATAGATGATGTTGACCAGGAACGCAGCATTAACAGCACGTAGGTGGCGGGCGCGACTTACCACGATGTCCTCAACGTATACAACAGAAAGAAGAGAGGTGAAAGAGTAGTAAAAGAAGGAGGAGAGGGGTGTTCGGGCCAAGGGTGTAGAGAGAAGCTCGCGAATGCTCTTTGCTCTGCCCCACTGAGGTTGCTGCCCCGCGTGAGCCCTGCAGGACAAGCCAGAAGGCTGCATGCCCAGGCCGTCACTCGAAGACATCCGAGTCACGTGTACAGAAAGTGCAGTTTATCAGGATACCTCACTGTTGCCTCTCATGGTGCCTATTGTAACGGAAAACGCAAAAATCTTCTTGAATTGTGACATAAAAACATGGTAACAGGTCAAAATTATAGATATAAAACGTTTATCGACGTGACATCATACTCCCACACCTCCATTAACTATCGATAACAAATTATCGTCAGCATCTTCTACTCCCTTCATTAGATGGAATATTAACCCCGTATGATTGGATAATTTCATCGCATCCCAAATCATGGCTCGCCTCCAGCAACCCATGGGCTCTGTATCTTGTCAGATCAAACCACAGCCGCTGATCACAACTCCTCAAGATTCAGCACTTCACTCCCTCTTATCTTTCGGCTTCCTCAGGGCCTCCTTCTTCTGTTGCAACTGCTGCCTCTTCTTGCCCATCTCCAAGAGGGCAGTCCTAGTTGCCTCGCTGTCCGCATCCCCGGCCTCTTCCACGTCTTCATTCTCATCGCCCTCGTCATCCTCATCATTAGCCTGCTTCACTGGCTTCTTTTCTCTCATCTGCTTCGTCTTCTCTTCTTTTGGCACTTCGGTTTCGATTTCGCGGGATAACCGTTTCCAGCCGGTCTTGAACCTGCTTCCAAGCTCGAAAACAGGGAGAGGGTGTGCTTCCGTGTTGAAAACGATTTTATCGAGGGGAAGGATATCATCCGGAGAGAACAAGAGGTAGAAGTATTTGAGTGTTTCAGCCTGGTATCACTGTTAGTAATTATCCATAATCCGGGCAAAGACAATGTACATACCAGCCAGAAGCTCTCCATATTATCCCTCTGCCTAACAGGGATATCCATAACACTCTCCAAGCTCGTGTATCCACCAGTTTCAACCTTGGTATGATTAACAAAAGCCTGGAATATCTTCCAACCCCACTCCCGATACATCTCATCACCGGTGATGCGCCACATGACGAACAAGCTCTCCACCGTCTCCGGTCTTTGAAGGTTATGTGCGTCTCTGGGCTTAATGATAATATCCTGCGAAGGATCCATCACATCCTCTTCTCTCGGCTCGGGGTGTTCAGTATTGAAATAGACGATTTCCGGCGCCAATCCCGTTTTCGTCACCGCATACATGTTGTAGCAAGTATGCATGAGTTCCTTCGCCAGATGCAAATCCTCTTCATTGCGGGTCGAGTATTTCGGATCTTTCCTAGCAACGGGAATCGGAAGACCACCGGTAGCGCCCAATGCAAGCATTCCGGGGATGAAGCAGACGAGATGATCCATTTTCGGGGAAAGTGAGTCCGAGCCACGGATTCCCTTTGGAAGTTCGCCGATGTAGGTCAGATGGGATGGATGTGACTTTGCAACCAGGTGTTTACGAATCCCTGCAACAGCTTCATGGTACATATCGGCGTACACGGTCTCGGCTTGTCCGGTTTGAAGGTATTGCTTGAGAAGATACTCGTAGTAGCTGTCACCTCTTGATCCGAGTCGGATTTCAGGATCGGTAAAGTGGCCAGTGGTAGGGGAGATGAAGATCGGGACCAGGCCATCTTGTGCTTTATTGTCATCGAGAACCTTGATGACCTTTTCGGCCTTTTCCCAGAAGTTGAGCTCGCCGGTAAGTTTGGTTATATATTTCATTTCCACTTGGAGAGTGGTTGCTTCGGCGGTTGAGGATGCGCCTCCATCAGCATGGGATACCTTTCCGGCGTTGGTTTGGAGATTGACGGATGCGTATGGAATACCGGATGGGGAATCATAGGCACCGAGAAGCCGGTTGGCTAGATCAACGGCTTTGTTGAGGTAAAGGTCCGGGTCTCGTTTCGGGTCCAAGGCATCTGGAACGAGCTTGAGGTCCTCTTGGAGGTAGTGTGCAGAGAGGAGACCACCGAGCATGCGGATAGTCGTTTCAAAGGTGTTGACCTCGCGGTTGATGTCATAATTGAGGGAGTGCTCAACCCAATCTCTGGCGTGAGCCAGCTCGGTCGTGAGGTTCATCAGCATCAGCGTGTCGAGAGCATCAACAATAATCCAGCCGAGACCTCCGGGGACCATGTTTTCGCCGCTTTTGCTTCGTGGGTGGTAGACATCAAATCCTATTGAATGAAATCATCAGTGTCCGATTCCATGATATCAATCCTCTATCTGGAGAAGGGTCTTCGTACCCCAAGCATCTGTTTCGTATGCCTTCCAGCTTTCTTGCATAACCTTCTTCACCTCTTGTCTCCGCTCTTCCCAATCCACCTCTCCAGACCTCTTTCCGCCCATTCCGCCGGAAAATAGACCAACCCACCATGCCAGCGCCAGTAGCACCCCCAATCCAAAAAACACCCTCTTCCTCCGCATCATCCGTCTCCGTGAGTTGATCCCCTGACTCCGGGTATAGTACGGTTTATCTTTGTACATTGGCAGATCTTTCTTCTGGCCAAAAGCTGCTGCCCAGACCTTATCCTCCAGGTCGCGTTGAGAGGACGTGAACGAGGGGACATTCTTCGGCATATTGAACGACATTGCAGCGTCAGCGGCGGAGTCTGCAGCTGCAGACACAGACTCTGAAACAGCAGAAACGGTATCCGAGACGGCGATAACAGCGCTTTCAACGGCGGGTTGAATATGCGTGGCGGCCCTTTGAGCTTCGGAGGTGATGGTCGCGATGGTTTGCGTGATCGTCTGTTGGCGAAGGAGTTGGAAGGGAAGGGCTGGCTTCGCGCGGATGCTGAAGGGGTCTCGGAGGTTGTTCATTCGCGCATTACGAGCGTCCGGTGAGAGGGGTGGTGGATGGAGCGGGGATAATGGGGCGTGAGGGTAGGTTGAGGGTTGGGAGGTACAGTATGAACTCCCAACGGTCGAGCTGCAAGGTGTCCAGATGAATCAATCTGGAGAACCAAGGAAGCTTCTTCCCGTTATCTTCATGAAGTAGAGAAAGGAGTCCGTATTCCTGATTACAGATGTCGATTTCATGTGAATCAATTCTGGCATCATGGTGCGTGAGAATGAAACTCCAATTTGTTTCATACCAGTGAGCTGACTCAGCAGATGAATCAACTTCCTCAGCCCAACTTTCAATGTAATGTGAGCCGCTTACGTTCAACCGGATACAAACCCTCAGGAACTATGGTCAATCATAGAAATTCAACCTCTATCTACGAAGACATAAAAAACTTCTTCAGGTTACTCGTCGACAACCTAATCCTCCTCTCATGATCCTCCAGCCTCTCCTGTGCCGCGTCAATCTTCTTCAACAAATACTCCTCTCTCCCCTTTGGCAAAATCTTCAATTTTGCCAACCTAGCCAACTCTTTCTCCACCTCCAATATCCTCGTATTCGCCTGTTCCCTCAACGCCTTGGCAACATTCAAATCCATCTTCGCTGCCAGGAACCGATCCCTCGCAAGCACCACAAATACTTCCTGATGATACTTATTCGAGGGCTTCACCAAATCCGGCATTCCTCTCGACTCTCCAATCGTTATCATACCGGCTTTTTCAAGAGCCCGCAAAGACGATTCTCCGTTCTCCTGGAAAAGGTCCGCGAGAAGTAGTTCCTCAAACTTCACTTCCGTGCGCTCGGAGAAAAGCTTGATAATTTCCCACGCTTGTTCGGGTGTCCAGCTTGATGATCTAGGGCTGGTAGCGGGCTGAAGAACGAAACGGGCGAGGATTTCTTCGGGGAATTTCCCGACGTCGCGAGAGATTCGTGCGCGTTTGAGAGCAACGGCCTGAGCGTTGGGATTGGTGTGCTCGTTGTAGGTGATATCGCGATGGCGGCGAGATTGCATGATGTTGTGGTCGTTCGTGAGGAGGATGACATGAGCGTAATGTTCATTTGCGAGATCGGATGCCCTGGAACAAAATATTTGGTTAGATTCTGATGTCTATTCACACCGACAACGGAGCACGACTCACCATTCTTCTAGCTTGCGATACACATTGGTGTTTTTCGACCGGCAGATGTTGTGGATTACCACCACTGGACGGTCGACCGGGCTATCAGGATGTTCCGGATCTGCGTGCTTTTGGGCTTCGAGTGCTACCCGGCGGAGAACTGTTTTTGCGCTCTCCAGCATGGAATTCACCTATTGGAATCTAGTTAGCCATCATTCATGCCACACGCTTTGAATGACACCAACCTCAGAATCCAAAGATTTCATCAAGCCCGAGTTCCTCCCCGTAATGATATGCATGATGAAATCCAACACCCTCGAAATATTCGCAAACACCGGATACCCGAGTTGTCTGGCGACGGCGTAGATAACAGCCGCATCCCCCGACGAGCCTGCGTCCGCAATTGGCTTGAAATCGAGATGAAACACGACACTTCTTCCATTCAGAACCTTCCGAATGGCAAACGCCGTTTCCGCCGGATCTCCCGTAACCACAATCGGTGTATCTTCAAGCCAATCATCCACCAACATTTTTGTCAACTGGTCTTGAAGCTTCATGATCCCGTAATCAAGCGTTGTCTCCAGTTTCTTCTTCCTCTTTTCCGCGGCCGTCAACTTCTTCCCCGTCTTCTGTAACACGTTTTCCGCGTACTGGTCGTGATAGGCCTGGCTCAGAAAGTCGGAAAAATCTTCCATTGCAGGATTGATATTCATGACTGCGCCCATGAGATTATTCGGGAAGCCGGTGATCTTGGCCCACACGAACCAAGCTCTTGCGGTCTCGAAACTCGCTATTGCAATGGTTACGATGACTGCAATTATCGCGGGAACAACGAATTTCGGGTGGTTCATGAGTAAATCCCGAAGCCACCGGAGTTTGGGGATTCGCTCGTAGGAAACACTTAACCGTACTCCACCCTCTTTTCCATAGATGGCTTCCATCTCGTCGACGATGTGCCCATCCAGGCACGCTTTTGCTGCTACCGCACTGTCGACACGTGTAAACTGCACACTCGTGTATCTGGGTGTTCTCCGCGACGTTGGAGACTGTGGGATAATGTCTGCAATCTTGCCATAACGGCTACACAACGCGTAGAGAGCTTGTTGACCAAGAAAACCCGGACCAGCGAGAAACTCAAAACGGAGGCGCTTACCGGGGTACCGGCGAAGATCCGCGAGCCATGGTCCTGGATCGCCACGGGTATCAAAGACTTTGACCTGGCGGCCAGTCAACGGGAAGAGAAACCAGCGCTTTATGGGATGCTGGCGAAGGTGTTTGCTGATTGCTGCGGCGACGGGGGAGGGTTCGGAGAAGGAAGAGGAAGGTTTCATTGTCGATGTGGATGTTGCTGAGCCTGGCTCTGATGTAGTTGCGGTATCGTTCGTTGTACGGCTTGGGGGTCCAGGTCGATATTTCAGAAATACGATGCCGTCCTTCGACCGCGGTATCACATCCAGAATCTCAAAGTCAGGTACCACTGAACTCAGTGTAGGATCTTTCAACTCTGGCGGTAGACATCTTGACTCGACGATATGTTTCACACCCGTCGTCAGGACCGATCTCGACCAAAAATCGAATCTGCCTCGTTTTGTTGGAAGGATATCTACAAACTTGTTAGCATATCACAAGCTACTGAGAAAAGGAAGGGAAATAATTACTTGTAAAACATAACAGTCCTTCGCCCTCTTTCAGAGGGATAAACCCATTCTCAAACGGGCTTTGATCAAAGTTGTTATAATTCGAGCTCCATCGTTGCTGCGTCCTGCATAATATGCTGGTACCCAGTGGCGTACAGCTTCGGTAGGTACTCATAATCCATGACGGGCGTCTTGCTGCTGTTGATATTGATATTCTCCCCCTGGTTGCTCTCCGCTGGGCTGCGTACAAGCGGCTTGTCATCATCATCAACGTTGGTATAAGCTGCCCGCAAACCCACGCACACGCACACTCAAGTTAAAGAAGAAGGAGAAGAAGAGCCGCTCCAGCCAGGCAGCCAGCAAATACAGAAATCCCCAACCACGTTAACCCCGCCGCCGATACGCCATCCCACTGCAGCACCATCCATCCATCCAGAGCCACAGCAAACGTCAGCCCTATATTTTAAGCCCCAAAATGTGGCTACCTAGCCGTTAATAGGCAGCCGTCCATGTTCGTCTGGGCTAGCTTCACCGGGCGTCGTAAGCGTTTGTTTCTGCGTATGCAATGCTACTCGCCGACTGACACCCTTGGCGGGGAAAGTGAAAGAGAATGGAAACTGGTATTGGTGAAGTGGACTGGAACAAAGTGATCACCGGAATAAGTTGATGTGGGATGTCGGTGGTGGTTCTATGAATACTTCGAAACGGTGTTGTACATGTGCACGGTGCGGGGCGAAGCAGGTCGGAGGTGTCTCAGTGCCACCAGTGTTTGCAAGGGGTGTCCTCTCTTCATGATTTCATGATTGGCTCTTGTGACAGACGGATATATTTATTATTCGCTTGAGGGGGATGCTCTTTCCGAGAACGACGAGTCTGTCAAGGAACCACTCTTTATGCTCAAACTGGATGAGCTCGTTCAGCATCTCTTGATGAATCAGGTTTAATCAAATAAACCATTAACTAACGTAACGCATATACAAATCTACGGGCATACAAGATATCCACCTACACATGAGAACATAACTAAACCATCATGGCAACGAAAGTCGTGTAAAAGCGTCCACCCCAAGGAACATAAGAGACAGCTCTGATATCCACAGACCACGCACTACCAGTATGCAGGGTCGATACTAAGCATACAGCCGCCATAATCATGATAACCACCTCATACCTACCTCTTTTCACACCATTATCCACTATCCACCATCGTTATTTTAATCCTCCTTCTTATCCTCCTCCTTCTCCACCTCCTTCTCCGCCTCCTCTCCGCCATCCGCCATCCTCTTCTTCTCCGCATTTCTTTCAACGGCCTCCTTGACCCTCTCCTCTCTCTCTCTCCTCTCCTTCACCAAGTCCCTCCACCCCAAGCCCCGCAAGCTACTCAGCACCTTCCTCATTCCGCCGCCGCTCACACTCTCCATTTCTCGCTCATACGCAGCATTGATGGCCGCGAGCGCGATAACGAAAACCCACACATCTCCATTCTTTACCGGCTTGACCAAGTTCTTCTTCACTGCCAATTTCCACGCCGATACCAGGAACACGCGGAATGAGTATAGGAAGTTTCCGCGGCTGTTATGGCGGTCCAAGAAGGCAAAGAGACCGGAGATACCTCCAGCAAGGAAGAAACGTGAACGCGGCAAGAGGCGATGGGGAAGGAGGGTGGAGAAGAGGCAGAGAAGAGCGAATGGTGTTCCGAGGGCGCCGGTAAGTAAGAGGGTTGTTCGGGTTGTTGATTCACCAAGTGTTGCGAGCGATTTCAGTGGTGATTGAAGCTGTGATCGGATTCGTGGGATTCGGATGAGAGTGTAAATGGCCAGCAGCAACTTTCCAATCCTTGGAGCTTCGGTGGCCCAGTAGTGGATGTAGGTTTTCAAGCAGCTGGGCTCAGAGGGATGCATAAGGGCGCATTGGAGAGATTTGATGGTAGGGTGAGCAGGGCTGACGATGGGAGAGATGGCAGCAACCGCGGAGGGGAGTTTGTTGACGTCCGGATAAAGAATGGGGCTGCTAAAAGAGGGGAATTTAAGGTCGGCGATCTTCCCGAGGGAGTCGACGATTTCAAGGGGAGCCGGCCAGGGAAGATTGGAGGGGTAGTCGACCGGCCGGGGCTGAATGTATTCCGGAGTGAAGCGGGTATATAAAGGCGCGAATTCGGTGGGGAAGCAGTCGCGGTCGAAAACGAAGGAGTAGAAGAGTTGCCCGGAGGTGATCGGGAAGAGAAGCCATGAACCAAACCACTATTTTCAATAAGCATACACTGTGGAAAAACAGAAAGATGCATACCCAGGGCTTATCCACAAAATATCCTTTGTCCTCGAACCGATTATACCAATACTCTGCCGCCTTGACCAACGTGTATACCGCGATTGTCTGCCGCAAATCCGTCTTTGGATGCAGAAGCAACGCAAAGCCCGCCAAACTTGCGGTAATCGAAGGCGAATACGGCGACAAGAACACCTTCGCCGCTCGTGGGTATTTTGTTCGAAAGTCTTTCGCTTCAGGTAGCATCAAGTTTGTACGGAGCTGATGCAAGAACCGGTAAAGCACTCGGTGAATAATAATAAGAACACCGAGAGAGAGAGATGCCATGAAGTTTGGACGAGAAAAGAATGCATTCTTTACCGGCGTTGACCTAATTATCATCAGCACCTCATTCGCCTCAAAATCAGGAGAAAAAACACACCTTTTTGCTCCAATCGCTCCACGACTCTTCAGCTTCTGTACCAACAGCTGATACAAATTCAACGTCACATTCATCGTCACCATGGCCCTCAATCCCGCTCTAGTAGCACTGGGGAGATAGTCATCCGGGTCCGCATCCACCAGCACATTGTGGAACTGGCTGTGACTGGGCATAGCATTCTTGATCGCTGGAATCTTGCGGAAGATGTGCTTGCGGATTGCGCCGTACTCGGGGGAAGAGACTAGGAAACGGAGGACGAGGACAAGGGAGCGCTGGCGGTCGTTGGCAGGAGGGCGGGGGGCACGGGTGCGAGAGGAGGAGCGGGAGCGCGACATCCGGCGGAGCTTCTTGGGAGTTCTGGAGCCATTGGGGGTAGCTGCTGGTTCGGGAGCGGTCGAGGACATGGTGATGCTACTTTGTGTGGTGGTGAGATGGTTTGGAGGGCTTTACATGAGGTGATGGGTGTGGGAGGAGGAAGGTGAAAGTCTGGAGAGACTGGGATGACGTTGCGTCCGATGCACGTGCAAATGGAAGCCAGAGCCGGTGGAGCCGTCAAAGGGGGGAAGGGGAGATCAGCGAGGCACAGAAGAATTATCTTCGAGGAAGAAGAAAGGGAGTTCCGTAGCTCGATAGTTCTTCAGCAAAGTGTGGGGTGAAGGTGTAGACTGCACTATGAGCCGGCCCCACAACCGAGGCACACTTTTAAGCGAAACACGCCCTATCACTCTCGAAGCCGAATCCACGTTTGAGTGCTACGTCTCAGTTGCACACAGAAAGACTGGGAGCTACGAGTATGCTCGATTTATGCCTTGTATCATGTAAATACTTGGAGAGTGGGTGTTACATCCAGGTCCTGATGAACCAAAGACTGGGGCCTGAGTCTTCAACTGCCTGAGTGAATGTGCCCGAGCTATGTATACCAAATAAAAATCCATACTGTATCCCTACCAAAAGGAGGCACAAATGGGCTTCAGTTCAGTTTACTTGCCCACAAGGCACCCCAAACACTTGTTTCTCAATCAAATGACAATGGGGAGTGCTAGAAATGTATCATAGTAGAATGATTAGAGCCTGACACAAACCAACAAGACTCTACATGTGTGTCCCATTGCCATTCCCCAATTCCCAACATGGTTGGTGCATTCGGCGGCACAGGCTCGCTTGGGCGTCCTTGCTCTCAAGCGATCCCACCAGAAGCTCGCTTGCAGCTCTCCCCCGCACTACGCCTTCCATCTTCCCCACATCAGCCTTAAGCGAACCTTCTCCCAGAAGCAACCCAGCCCCGGAAATGTCACTGTCAGCTTTCGCATCTGCCTCAAGGAGGTGTGGAACACAGTTATATGTGGGCCGTCCCCCTCATCTCCATCCCCTGAGCCGGCAGTCTGTTGTGAATCCGAATCCAGCGTTCTCACCTCCATATCCACCTCCACCTTGTTCAACACCAGAATCTCCGCCGAACATTAGCGACCATGGGTATCATTCCGCGTGAAGGCATTTTCAACATGGACTGTGTCGTTCTTCTGTTGAAGAAGTCTATCTTCAACCCGACCCTCACTCTCCCCATCTTCCTCGCGCTCCAATACACCTCGCATGGGCAAAATCTCCTCTCCACCCTCGCCGCATCCAACAATGCGGACATCATCAAGCTGATGTCGCGGTTCAAAGTGCTGGTGGCCTTGGCTGTGGTAGGCCGGGTTAACCATCATCTCAGCAAAGGGAGCATGAACAACTGGAAGAAGGATGTGTTTACGCCCAACAAGGAGATTGTGGTTGTTACTGGAGGAAGCTCTGGAATTGGTGCGGAGCTTGTTAGGCAGTTGACGAAACCCGGAGTTAATATCAAGAAGGTTGTTGTGCTGGATGTTCAGCCGCTGCTTTACACTGCTGGTAGGTTTCCCCAGAAGCTCTAATAGCTATCCATATCAACATGCGCTCTAACCCGCTACATCCAGCTTCCAACGTCGCCTCCTACAAAGTCGATCTCTCCAACCCCGCCGACATCGCCGCCGTGTGCGAGCGCGTCAAGAAGGAAATCGGCAACCCAACAGTGCTGGTCAACAATGCTGGTATCTGCCGCGGGAAGAACGTTCTCGATGCCACCCAAAAGGATATTGAGCTCACTTTTGCCGTCAACACCACCTCCCATTACTATCTCGCCCAGCAATTCCTCCCAGCAATGATCAAGGTCAACCACGGACATATTGTCACTGTCGCCAGCGCTGGCGCGTATGTTGCTGCTCCTCAAATGGTGGACTATAATTCATCGAAAGCTGCGGCACAGACGTTCCATGAGGGTATTGCACAGGAGTTGGTATTGAGGTATAATGCTCCCAAGGTACGTCCCTCCCTTTGTCCTCCGACTTAGGCCGCAATTGACTCCCTCCAGGTCCGCGCAACCCTCGTAACCCAAGGCTACATTAAAACCCCCCTTTTCCAGGGTTTCCAAAGCGACTCAAAATTCCTCCTCCCTGCGCTCGAGCCTGAAACCTTGGTGATCGAGATTGTCGATGCAATCCTGAAGCAAGAGTCTCGCCATATCTTGTTGCCGAGAGCTTATAATTTTATCTCGGGGATTAGAGGTTGGCCCACGTGGATGCAGAATAGACTGAGGGGTAAGACCGGGAAGTTGATGACGAACTGGCATGGGAAGCAGGTGTTGAAATAGAGGGCGGTGGAAATGGATGGGTGAGGGGTAATGGTTTGGAGAATGGTATAGGTAGGATGGAGCCAAGGATGAGAGGAAAGTTTGGAGATGAGCAACGATACCAATTGGCTGGAGTATTGATGTCGGGGGAAGGAACTGTGTTTATTGTGACCATTACCGTATGGGAGGTTAAATTTGAATATGCTTCGCTGGTTCGTCTGCTAAAACAAAGTTGTGAATTGTTCATCAAACCTTCTCCAGGAAAGTAAAGTCTCCTCGTACCTGATAGTCTATATTCTCGTCTTCTGTCACTCGTAATCTACAACAGAAAACTGAACGCGACGCGGGCCCCATCCACAGGCAGCAGCAATTCCGCCGCACCTTCTCCTCCACCTTCTCTCTACTCGGAGACGACACCTTTTCCATCACATTTTTCATCACCTGCCCATCCCCCAACGGTGCACAGCTCGCTATTTTCCATCTTTCCATCGGTATCATCTGCGGCAGTCCTCACTGGACATGTAAGATCTCTCATCCCGCTGGAAGCTACCCAAGCTAATTATCCACAGCATCTCAAGCTTGACAGTTTCCATTCCCTCTATCAGGCTTCTCTACTGGCGTGCCCGGTCTCACTCGTCGGATCCATGGAACATCACCACAACGTTACCCCTGGCTTGTTGGAACTCTTTGGTCTCCTGTTACGCGTTACACTCCAAGCTTCCTGCTGGATACAGCGCATTTTCCTATCTGAGAACCAAAGGATGTTCGGTTTATAGTACATGAGGATATTGAAGAGAGCTCTGGAGGTTGTTCGGAAACGTGGCGAAATGTATTGTCCCAGGTGATTTTGAGGAGTTATTAACTCTCACAAATGAGAGATATATGGCCGTTGGCAGGTTCAAACGGCATCTCGTGATACTCGGAAACTCTGTGATTGGTATAGTTTCACCATACAGTCATCGCCGCTGTATGGCTGATGTTGGGAATAGGTAAGAGTGTGTTCTTATCACAAACACTGTTGACACGGCTTGACGACGGCAAACCCACCGCTCTTGTATCAAAGAGCACTACTAACGAGAATCTTTTGTTCACGAGAAACTGTGTGGATTGAAAGCCCGTTGAAGGTATTGACATGGAACAGCTATCTGGGGACCGCAAAATTGTCTGCCTTTGTGACGAAGAACCCAGTGTGAACCTGGTTATCAACACGCGGTGGGGGCTAGTTTATATGATCGCCAGACAGGAGCCAGTGGAAACACCAGGTCAAGCTTTTCGGAGCCCTGAAGCTCTACAAGGATGTCATTCCTGCGAGGAAGTGGCATTGAACTGTTACGTTCAGTAAGGTGTTAATGTGCTACAGGTAGTAGAAACATAAGATTACTGAGATCTGATTCCAGTTGGGGCGATAGGGACAAGTTGGAAATGGCTGCAATAGCCTTCTCCCTCTACGATGGAAATGGCAGGCTGATATTTGTGGAGTGGATGACTCGCGGCCTGGAGCACTGGGAACGTCTTACCGATGAACACGATCAATACCTCAAAAAGCAGGCAGTTGCCTTGCTCAATAACAATCCCCACGCTACGGCGTTCGGGGCCACAAGTGTGTTTAAAGAACACACTTCCCACTCAATAATCACCATTCGGCCGAGGAGCGATACCGTCCAGTCGGGGACGCGTCGCCCGTCAAAATCTACTACAACCGACGTGATTTCTGACTATATCTCGGTGATAATTGCAGATATTGCGCCGGGGAAGGAAGAATCAAAGTTCCAGAGTGCCAGAAGCCCTTTTAGTTCATGATGGACGACCAGAAAATACAACCGGAAAAGCGTTGGCTATCTCAATACACCACCAGGGATTTTGTATCAAACTACTTCTTGTTGGTGTTCAAAATTGTTAGGAATGGATAATCAGAATCCTATTCAGTTGTTACAAAATGTCCTATTTTTTTTAAACCCAAATACATCAAAGCGAATAAATTTGTAGCTTCCTTGACCATCACCGAGTAATGGTTTATCATTCTCACAAATCTTCAAGTTCTTCCACATACTCGTCTTGGTTATCTCAGCCCCCGTACCCAGGTTTATCTCACAATGATCGCGAACTGAACTCATCAAGTGCGATTCAAACACTGTATTTAATATTTCAAACTAATGACACATTGCAATTCAAACCCCGGACTCTGCAAGTGACCTTCTATCCCCTTGGATAGTACCGAGACCACAAACCGGACCCACGGAAGCATGACACCACATGTAGACAACATGAAACCAGAAAAAAACACTTACTCGACCTATATCCTCTGGAGCAAAAGCATACGGCAGACCTCGTCATGACCCTATGACCCACAGAAACACGGGAGTGGAAAGGAAGCAAAGAAGGAAAAAAAAACTAGAAACGTCAATGCACTACATTTATGAATAGACATAACACAAGAAACATTGGACACGTGTCGATACATATTGAAACCACTTACAAGAAAAAAAAATTAACACAATCCAAGAAACAGATGATTACAAAGAAGCAATCAATCAAAAAAAAAAATCATAAATCGACACTGAGGAAGGTGCAGAGGAAGAAGCCCTCCCAATGCCTGCCCTTGATCCCCTTTTTCTTTGCCACCAACTGCACCTACATGTCGCACACGCAAAAAAAGAAACATAAAAAAACAAAAACAAAGCAGTCATTCTTCATTCATCATTGGTCAGTACCCCGACGTCCTTGCGACGGGTGAGTGGGTCGTTACACATTCGAGGAAAAAGAGAGGAACCAGCGGCATGAGCCACCAAAGGATAAAGGGAAAATCGAGACATGCAGAAAGTCGAAAGCGGTCCAAGAAATTCCCGAAAAGGGTCCAAACCATGATGAATGAAGAAAACAATTGCTGACCAGATGTGGCTGGAAGCAGTGTACACAATGCGAGCGGCGAAGACCCAATGGGGCTGGATGAGAAAGAACCTAAGAAAAAAAAACCAGAAAGGAGACGCCTCGCTTCACATGTCATTCATCCTGAAACAGCTCAGCGCTGAAATCCAAACGTTAGCGATGCTGTCTGTTGCCATGACCAGAGTTGCGTACCCGTCCACCACGTCGTCCGCCGTTGCCCTGACCGTTGGGCTGCGACTGTTGAGCTTGGTTTTGCGGTCCAAATACGGGAACCCCGTTCATTCCGTTAAACGCTCCGTATCCGTTCATCATGGGTTCACCGAGAGAATTGAATCCAAGATTGACACCCACATGACCCATCATTGGGCTACCCATGCCTGGGGGAGGGATGGCATTGCCGCCTTGTCCTGGTCTAAATTGTTCATTGTTACCCTGTTGTCCGCTGAAAGGAGTCCTTGGCATGTCGAAGAACGGAACTGGGCGACCACCCGCAGCTACCAACTGTTGTTGCTGCAAAAGTTGGTACTGCAATGCGTTGGTGAGGTTAGGTCCTCCATACACAGACGGATTAAGGGTGAGCTGTTGTAACGCCTGTATAGTTTGAGGATCCACTTGTCCATTCGGAGAGAAGAAGCCAGGAGAGCCAATGTTTGGAGGGTTAAACATTGGGGGCCCGTTGAAGAACTGAGGCTGGGCTGGGCTATCCACGTTCCGAGGGGCTTGGACAGGCGTGTTGACGCTGCTGTTGTTCTGTGATCTACGGGTGTGTGGGGTCCCGGAACCATTGGTAGGGGCATCCCTCGATCCGTTGCTGTTGCCGTTATTGTTGTTATTCAATCCGTTACGAGTGGACATTCCAACCTCGTCCATCAGACGTTTATAACCTTGGGAGGGAGCTGCCTTGAGCTTGGTCAAAACGTCCCGAATGTTCTTGATAACATCGGCCCGCATCTCTTCGTCGAAGAAGGGCGTCGTCAGGACCTTGAAGATGAGGGTGGCTCCGCAAGACTGATCCTTCAGGATATCTTCCAAAACTGAATTGTTTGGGGAGAAGAACATGGCCCTCAAGATGATATCCCGTGCTTCCGGCTCGTTCTTCTGGTTGATAACCTTCAATACGGTTAAATACGCCACCTTGTGGGTGCAAAGATGGACCAAGTGGGGGACCAGACGAGGTGCGAGAACCGTCCTGCGCTTCGGAAAGTTGCACGTGTCCAAGAACCAAGTGAGCAACAGGGCACCATTGGCATTGGTGGCCAACTGTACGCTATGAAGAGCAATAACAGCAGCCAGCATCCGTTGTTGATTCTTGTTCGAATGATGGCTCTCTAAACAAGCCCTCATCGCCCTAGCTCCATAACGACCCTGAGCAATCTCCCAAAGACGGCTCGTCATGGTCTCGAAGATGTAGTCATTCAACGGCGATGTGAAGCGAAGACAGCATTGTAGAACATAGTTTCCGTACTGATCGAGAAACAGTGCGACGGTGTAGGGCCTAAGGAACCCAGTAATTTTGGCCATCTGGGGGTGCGTTTTCGCAACGTCAATGATCTTTTGTCCAGCCCACGTTCCATTCTTGTGGATACCGATTTCGGCAAGGTGAGGACCGATTTTGTCAAGCATTTTTTCCTTCATTTCTTCAGAACAGAATTCAAACAACTTTTGCACAACCGTATTTCCGAGATAATCTACATTTTTTGTCAAAACCCGTCGTTCAGCATGGGAAGAATAAATGGTACTTACCGCTGGAAAGTTCTGCAATCTCCGGTAGCATGTTCTCGGCAATTTCTTCAATCTCAACCTGAGAACAGTTTCCATTATCGATGCGCTTACGGATATCTCGGAGCTTGGGGGCATCGTGAACCCGGGTATGACTTGGTTCAGGAATAGATGGTATCTCTGGTTTAAACTGATCAAATGCGACTGCGATAGCAAGGTTTCTTCCGATAGCGTCCACTTCCGCATCAGTAGCTCCAAAATCTCGCACAATGCTCAAAATTTCACCTTGAACCTCCGACAACTCAGGGACATCAATGGGGTCAGAAGCCTTTCGAGATCCAGATCCACGATCACGAAGCCCATCATCATTCCCTCCGGTCTGGCCGCTGGGGTCCGAGCTGGCTTGGTCAAATGCGCCACCATTTGGAGTGGGAGTACCACTCGCCGATGAAGGCTTCGCAAAGCCGATGCGCGCAGGTCCAGCTCCGGGGAAAATTTCTCGTCCACTCACAGTATTCTTCGCCTGTATAGCACTTGAAACTTCCTTGAAATTGATAAACCCACAATTCTTGTGAGTCAGAACCCGTACTGACTCAATGGGTCCAAAAGGGTGAAAGATTGCCGTCAAAGACGAGCTAGTGGTTGAAGTTGGAATGTTCCCCAGCCACAGGGCGCGAGTCGGGCCTTCCAGCTGAGATTCCTCGATAGGGACGAGACCGGAATCACCATTGACAGGTCGTTGCATAGAGTAGAGGTTGTACTCAAAATAATCAGGGCGAGGAAGATCAGAGGCCGAAGTCATGGCGTCACCAAGTTTAGAAGGGGTAGCCAGGTAGCTCCTCATACGATTTGCGGGGGGTGTATCCAAGGCACTGACAGTTCGAGCGCGTGATCGACTGGGCGCCAACCCTTGGGAGTACTGTGCCAAAAGCGCTGCGTGTGCCTGTGTCGTAGCCGGTGCCACTTGCGCTGCAACAACACCCAACGAAGATCCACCATACATGGCCAGGTTCTCTTCCTCCTCCTCATCTTCTGCATATTTTTCCTTTGCATTGACGGAGTAAGAACGGATGCGATTGGCCCTGGAGTTTGGGCTGTCCGAAATGTATGGCTGAAGTCTGGAAGTGCTTGTTGCCCGCTCGCCTTCCAGCAAAGTTCCTAGAGGCTGCGATAGTTGGGCACGAGACGTCTGAGGAGTATCAACAAGCCCAAGGTAATCCAAGGTTCTGCCGGCCATGTGCTCCTCATCCTTCGAGAATGTCGAGATGGACGGGGACGGGAGTCCTATGTTGGTGGCACTCCTACCTCGAGTTCCCCATGTGTTACTACCACCATACAGTCCCGATCCGAACGCATTGACATAGTTTGTTGGAGGTGGAATCTGGAGAGATCCCGCCCTATTCCTCGACTTTGAATCCGCACCAGGTACCGAAAGCAGTGATGTATCTTGCAGGGGCGCATTGAACGGTGTCGTCGCTGGGGAAGGCCGACTGGTGTTCGGAATCTGAGAAGGGGGGGGTGGGGTAGGGAGACCAGTGCCAGGGGGAAATCTTGAAGGCAAAGTCCCTGCTCGAGCTCGGCGGATGGGGGTAGTGTAGTCTGTAACTGCATCCGATGACTCGGGAAGTGGATGTTCGGGGATGGGGGGTTCTCGTTCCCTCAAGAGTGATGACGCACTAGAGTTGGATATAGGGCCCCACAGACCAGGAGCACCGACACCCTCTTCCTGTTGGATCTCTCGCGCTCTGTCCACCGTCAGCGTCCACAGACATCACCGTGCGGTGGGAGCGAACACACCTCTTCGAATACAACCTGCTGCCGCTATTGGAACCATCGTAAGATGGGGAGCCTGCTCCCATCCTACTTCCATTCGCTGCGTGCTGGAGGCTGAACCTCGTGGGGTTGCTGGATGAGTTTTCGATAGGGGATGAATTGGCGGTGTTTCTCCCGGACGACGGAGCAGAGATGTTTTGGCCGGACATGGCCTTCAGCTTCCTCGCCGCGTATTCAGAAGATGTCGACATTAGGAATTATCTGTTCTCTCAGTATTAGCTCTTATTCTTGCTGTCATCTCCGGTCTCCATCTCAGTCTCGGCTCCAGCCATCGCAGGGTGATTACCGATTGAAGCCCCGCCAGGAGGAAAATTGTTCAGAGCACGTAGTAGCTGTCGTTTCAAAGCTGACCGAAGACGCAAAACAGAGGGCCGACCGACAAGAGAGGGTGTGTCCGCTGGTCGTGAGAACGTGTAGGCGCGGGGGTGAAGCAGCCGGATCGCTCGGAGAGGAGGCTCGAGGGGTACCGGGATTGCGGATTGCCGGGGGAGGTGGAGAGCGATGACTCGAGATGAAGGTCCTCAGGTGGAACGTCCAATTACTGCAATTAGGGTCTATATAACGCGGCCACCAGAAGGTGTATACACCGAACGGAGGCGTAAGAGTAGCGAATTACGGGAGTTGGTCTCGTCGCGAGGAGGTGTAAGAGGCGAAACTGCAGAGACTGGGTGTTAGGGGCCACAAATGCTGCCATCTTAACCGTGCTTCCGTGACGGGCCTGCACACAAAGCAGGCTAGTACCGGGATCGGATGAGGAACTCACCAGCTATGATAATAGCGGAGGGGTTTTTTTTTCTTTTCGTCTCGATGCTAGCAACGATCACTGGGGAAGTGGAGGTTGTATGAAAAGAGAGGACGTCAGCTGTCGGCGTGCTGCGAGAATGAGCTTGTCCAGTGGCAGCGATGCTCGATGACAGATGCTGGCCGAGGTCGTCGTGATTAAAAGGGGTTGACGGCAGAAGAGAGGCACCAGCGGCGAGGCACGTAGAGAGCACGCGTCGCAGGTGTCAAAAAGGGCCGTTGGGAGAAACTTGAAGCCGATGGCGGGGCAGTAATTGTAGTAAGTTTTAAGTGAAAGAAGGGAAGGATAGTGGGGCAAGGGAGCGGTGGGGGGAGCGCTCGGGAGGAGAGCGAGATGGTAGGGGTGTGGGCGGAGGGAGAAGTGACTGGGGTGGTGGACAATGGCGGCGAAAGGGGAGAAGCGCCGTCCAGCGTCCGTCGAGTGTGTGAGAGAGCGAGTTTCGATCGAACACCAAACTTCGGGTGACACCAGGGAATTCTCCGAACAGGGTGCGAGTGCAGTACTGTATCTGTATTAGACACTACGGTACGGGACAGTCTGTATCTCTACCGATGTTGTTGCGAATGGTGATGTTCGCACGTGGGGTGGGCAAGTTGGCTAGATATATATACTACAATTTCATTCGAGTTTCGCTGAGAATAGTACTTATCATACCCGTGAGTGACTGGTTTTCAGCGACGTGCGCAGTACACAGACCACTCCCCCATGGCACGTTGGGCCTTCGGGCCAGTCTCTGAGCGCAGCGTGAACCTAATCGATGAACAAGGTCGCCTCCTGTGACCGGATTCCTCAGCCAGAAACGTGGGGTATCTACTCTCAGGGAGAACATCAGAACTAGTCCACTCGCCATGATGCCATTGTGATATCCTCCCATCAACGTTGTAGATAACTAGTGAAGCCCCCTAAATGTGATTCTGTATTGACGTAGCCCGAGGACCAGCAGAATACTCGCCTGGATTCGCTGCGCCTAACTTCACCTAGATGCTGGAAACTGTGAGCAAATCGAAAGTCATCGGCTGAAAATACACTCTGTCCCAAATTAGTATCGCGATAACACGGCGTCCAATCGCAGATCCCAGACTCAAAGATCTCGTTTAAGTTTGTACGCGACAGTTCTCGACATAGTTGATTCTGGCGATGCATTCTGCCCTTGAGGGAAGTGACTTCATGGAATCCACCTTCCCATGAATCCCTCCATCGCTTCATCTTTGAGTGGCGCCGCCATGAGCGCCCCTGCTTTTTCGTTCGGCAGAACCAGCTTGAAGGCATTCATCCGTTGCTGAGCATCAAGAGAGGCGGAAATGTGCATACCCGGCACCAGGACGAGCCCACCAAGACTCGGTGCTCCGTAAACATTGCCCGAGTTACTGGGCATCTCGCCTTTCAATCGGACTGACTCCCAGGTTGCCACTGAACTCAAGCTTGGGGTTGGGCGCCGGCTGGGCTGCTCTCCATCAAGATACGCTGCACACATATCACTCGATTGATCCGCTTACATCACATTATCTTCTGTTTGACGAAGGGCAATTCAGGGTTCACGGTAAGTCGATCAGGCTGGTGCATTGCAGGGGGAATTAAAAAGACGAGAGGTGGGCATACTGGCCATACACATCTCATCGTTGCCGCTCTGTCGTGGTTTACCAGTGCGGGCACAAGTTGCTGACTTGCAACAACACAACACAGTCCACCACCCGAAAAACACTACCAGAATACCTGTATAAATATGTAGAAAGCTCTCTTTGCCTCTTTGTCGCTGACAGCTCCCCCAGTCATGCTCAGTCCGATTTGTGCGCAACAGTTACATCCTTCACACTGATTGGCCAATCACAGCCCCCTTCCACCAGCCCTGCAGCAATGGTCTAGTGTCGTTCGCCATGGCCGTGTGACACGAGCAGACACACGTTCGCTGGCTGCCCCGGCCAGTTTTAATCACCATCGTTCCATTCTTCTCCTGCGTTTTCACCACTTCCACCCTCTCTCATCGTCTTGTTGTCTTCGGAGGGCTTTCGTTCAGTCGTTCGTTCGTTACTCGAAAACCCGCTCAGTCGTTCGCTACTTCCTCCGTATGTCGCCTTCTTTCTTCTTCGCCGTTGTGGCGAGCAACCAACCCGCCCACCCCTATTCATAATCATCCCATTTGCTCACACATCGTTCTGCAGACTCCCTCCTCCACCCACTCGTCCTCTTTCCCACATACTTTCCACCCTTCAAAATGCGATCCTTCATTGTCACCGCTGCCGTCGTTGCCAGCTCGTTCCTCGGTGCTCAGGCTTGGGATGTCGAAGACATGTATGCAACCACCTGCCTGGTGTTCTTTGAACTAGCTGACCAAGCCTAGTCCCGAAGCAACCCGTGAGCATTGGTGCAAAGACCAGGTCGCTGCTTGCCCACTCCTGTGCCGTGACGTGGGAGCGGGTGCTCAGAAAAATGATTGTTTTCCGGTTCGTTCCTTGTCCGCAAACCATTGAAAACATACGCTAAAATAACGACAGGATAATCTCTACTACCTTTGCTTGTGCACCAACGGCGTCACCCCCAACTCGACTCAAGTTATCCAGACCATCCCATACTTCACTTGCACCCTTAACCAGGGCGACTGTGTGGCCGGCTGTGGTCCGAATGCTGAATGTTCAAAGGCTTGCAAGGAGACTTACAAGTGCTCTGCCTCTAATCCGACTCTTGCCAACATCACCGCGAGCGCGTCTACATCTGCGGCGACTCCTTCTAAGACCAGCACCGGCGGAACTTGCAACGGATTTGCCTGCGCCGAAGGTACAGACCAGAAGAACAAGGAGAATGGTGCAGGAAGTCTTAGCTCAAACGCTGGTGCTTTCTCGGGTGTTGGGCTTCTTGCCGTGGGCATTGCCGCCTTTATCGGGCTTTAATATGGGGTCTGTGGAAGGGGACTGGTGATGGATTACACCAGACTCTGGTCTAATTTTGAGGGAGTGCGATCGTGTTTGAGTCCTTCTTTCACTCTGGATACCTGTGTACTTGGGATTTGTAATTATTGCTATGGTGTTGATTTGTTTCTCTTTTATTTAGCATGGCACGGTTTTCTTCGCATCTTAGACATACTTAGCAGCACAATTTGACGTTGACTATTTGGCTATCAGGACTGGCTTCGTACCATTGCTTTCACCCGAAGATATTCATGGCATTCAGGCTAATATCGGTTGCTAGGTGTGGCGTCTCTCATTCGGGGTGGCAGGATGTCCTGTCTTCAACAATCAGTACATGAGTGGTCTAGAGCTCTGATTGTCTGTCAGCGAAATTCCACATACTTGGCGAGCCTAGAGCGCCCACAGATTCAATTCTTCAACCTCGCACTCCTCATTAACTCCGCTTGGTTCGCACACTGGCCACGTCCGTGTGCGATGTGGATTACGCACCCCACATTTCCCCCACGCTCGCAGTGCTTGGAGAGCCGTGAGTTCGTTGAAGCGACGTCAAAGATTCATCACTTCTCATGACTGCAATCGACGATTTCTTGACACTGTCGACCCACCTCAGCAACATGTTAGGTCACCGATTCCGACAACGACTCCGGTGAAGGAACGTACCCTAGATCGTTCAAGATGGGCTCTAACGAGATGAAACCGATTAACGAAGCGCCACACTTAAGCTCGCGAGAGTAGTGTACTCTGACTTTAACCCGCAATAGGGTGAAGAATTTTGTCAATGCCATGAGCGCTAAGCTCCGCCATGGCTTTATCATGGAAATCAACGTCAGAGGGATATTGGCTCAGCAACATCTCACAAGTGGTACAACCCCTAGTGCTCAATGACATCTCACTGTGACGATAGAGCTTGGACGTCTCAGTTGTTCCCAGGTTCGGTGGACCCACTATCTTGATCGTCTGTTTGCAATCCTCTCGTCTGTTTATCAACTATTTGGCGGGAGATGTCATGGAGTAAACAAGCTTGACGGGTCATTAAACAATAACTTTCACCTTTCAGCAGCAAAAGGAAGAATCCGGGTTGAATGCAGAATAATTTACCGGGAAACATGTCAGGAGAAAAGAGCATGTTTACCACCAGCCCTCTTCATCACCGCACGATGAAGAGTGCCCCGGCCGGCGGCCTTCATGAAACCTGAGGTCAAACCTAACAGCTACTATGCTCGACCAATGTCATGAAATCACCGACGTCGGGAGTAAATCCCTTGACTGTGACTCTGTCAATCCATATCTGTGCATATCGTGCACAGCTTGACGCTGGCCAAAGTTCTTTGCACAGACTACAGAGTGACCGCTTGTTATTTTCGCTACTTAACCCACCGCCGTCCTGCACTCCCACTTTGGAGGATTCTGGTTTTGTTACAGCCGTTCAGAACCACCACCGCCGCCCAGACCCGGAAACATTCACTCACGCATATACGCTCACTCGAAACTCGATGAAAGGAATACTCCACAAGCCCGCCGATGAGGCGGGCGCGGCTGCTCCGGCGATCATGATCGGTTTGTTTGTGGCTTTTGGTGGTATTCTATACGGGTATGACCAAGTTATTCGTTCTTACTGGGAGCATGGAACTGATGAATCAGATATGACACCGGCTCCATCAACGGTATCCTTGAGATGCCTTACTTTAAGAACCAGTTCTCGAAAGGGTATAAAGATGAGAACGGCGAGCCTGGTATAAGTTCCGGCGAAACATCACTGATTGTGTCCATTCTTTCGGTTGGAACAATTCTTGGTATGCTCCCTCATGAGCATCGTGCTTTGCCTTGCGGCGTTGACCATTATAGGTGCTCTTGCGGCTTCGCCATTCGCAGATTGGCTCGGTCGTCGATGGGGGTTGATTGCGTCATGTCAAGTCTTCAACGTGGGTGTCGCATTACAGGTTGCTTCTACAGAACAGAACATGATGATTGTTGGACGTGCAATTGCTGGAGCGGGTGTGGGTCTTGTTTCTGCCATTGGTCCATCTCTCATCCCCCATTACACTCTGCACAAAGCTAAAAGCCGTATAGTTCCTTTATACCAGTCTGAGACTGCTCCCAAGTGGATTCGTGGTACAATCGTCGGTGCCTATCAGTGGGCCATTACATTCGGAATCTTCCTTTGTGAGTCGTCTCGCGTGGGCAAAAGTTTATCACCATAGTCTAACTGTAATCTTAGCGGCATGTGTTAATCAGGGAACGCATCTACATAAGGACTCTGGCTCATACCGTATTCCTCTCGGTATCCAACATGCATGGGCTATTATCCTCACGATCGGAATGTTCTGTCTCCCCGAGACTCCTCGATACCTTATTAAGATGGGAAAGTACGATGATGCAGTTATCGCCCTTTCTCGTCTCAGGAAACTATCTCCAGAGAATGCCCTCCTCCGTAAGGAAATTGATGAAGTCCGCGCAAGCCATGAGGAGATGATGGGACTTGGAAAGGCGTCTTATGCGGATTGTTTCAAAGGAAACATGGGAAAGCGACTACTTACCGGATGTATTCTTCAGGGCCTGCAACAGCTGACTGGTATCAACTTGTGAGTTTTATTATCCCTGTTATCGTTGCAGGCATACTGACAGCGGAAACAGTATTTTCTACTATGGCACCTATTTCTTCAAACGCGCGGGTATCAAGAACCCGTTCATCATTACTCTGATCACCAACATCGTCAACATCATGACCACTGTCCCAGGGCTTTGGCTCGTCGAAAGAATAGGTCGCCGTGCACTCCTATTTTGGGGTGCAGTTGGCATGTGTATCTCGGATCTTATCGTCGCCTTCGTCGGCCTTGCCGCCACCGGTGAAGCAATCAACACTGTCCTGATCGTCTTCGTATGCCTCTTCATCGCCTTTTTCGCCGCATCGTGGGGCCCCACCGCATGGGTGTAAGGTTTCCATTTCCCCATGTCAACACAGACCACTAACTGGCCTATCACAGTGTCACCGGCGAAATATTCCCCCTCAAGATTCGTGCTAAGGCTCTCTCCATGACCACGGCGTCCAACTGGATTCTCAACTTCGCTCTCTCTTACTGCACGCCTTACCTTGTCGACTCTGGGCCCGGCAACGCCAACCTTGGGACTAAAGTCTTCTTCATTTGGGGTGGATGTAACCTTTTCGCAACTATGTTTGTTTTTTCCCTCATCTACGAGACCAAGGGCCTTTCCTTGGAGCAGGTCGATGATCTGTACCAGGTTTGCCACAAGGCATGGCACAGCAAGAAATATGTCAAGGAGCACATGGGAGAGGGTACCGTGAGCGCGGCTGCGGCGAATGCTGGAGTTGGAAGGGTGGAGGACACAGATTCCGAGAAGGGAGCACGGACGGATCACGTTGAGACGAAGGCGTAGATGAAGGATGTTATAGACCACGGATACCGGATACAAATTTTATTGAGTTGCTCTACTTTAAATTGTGGGTTTTTGCTGATGCTTTATGGATGCTTTTGGGATCTGTTGACATTGTTGACATTTGGGATTTTACTGGGATATGATTTTTTTTGGTGCACTTGGGTTGTGGTTCTTTTTTGATGACATTTTGTGCGCTTAGTCATTAATTTTCAACTCTTTGACGACGTTCTCTTGCGGTGATCGACTTGTCAGCTGCGACTGAAGCAAATACTGGTTCCTGTGGATTTTGGTTATGAGAATACATCTACTGATACATTGTTCTCAATGTGACAGCGAGAGTGTGGTTGGGTTGCGCATACGAGGTCATTCGACAACCCACCAGTCCTCGTTCCTCTTCTCTTCTCCTCTATCTTGGTATCATCCCTTCTCTTCCCTAGAATTTCAATTTATCTCACCCATCATTGCATCTCTTTGTTCCCGCTACATCCTTCAGCACAAGATTGCTTCTAGTTGTTTTAGGATAACCAGGAGAATCTGATTTGGGGTTCAAAGTCCACCAAACACCTTGCTCCATCCGTACTGGGATTTTTCTGATACACCACTTCATCATTACAACTGTGTTTACTGACATCGATCCCGCTCCACAAACATCAACTCTGTCAGTGGCAGCCCCACATCAGTCCTTCCTTCCTTGTTTTCCCTCCTCTGCCTCCTCATAACACTAACACTCTCCTCAGTAGATCACACCACCTCAAGCTCGAACGATGTCGAACCGCCGCCGTCCAACTCTTGTTATAGACCCCACACACAATCCATCTTCCGTTGCAGCTGCAAATGCCCACCCCGACGACAGTGATCTCGAGGATCACAATTTGAGAGGACCGCCATCCGACGACTACCAGAGTAGTGATGAGCGCGAAGAAGTTAAGGAGGAGCCTAGAACCCTGAGTGCACTTCTCCCACCACTTCCTACTCGCCCCCCTCTACATGAGCATCGGCTTTCTCCCCCTCCCCGGCATCCTTATAGCCCCCGGGCTCGATCAGCCAACCACAACACACCGCCTCGTATCAACCGGAATTCTTCCAACCACAGCAATGGGACGGCATCGATTCGCAGCAATGGTATTAATTCACCTGGCAGAACTGCGGCAAGCCAATATCTCGACACCGGAAGGTTCACTCCAGCAAGCTTACATAGATCGTCTCCAGTTCCATTTGAAAGAGACTCCCTAATGCACCCATACGATCCTCACGATGACAGACCATATTCTCCACCAGGAGAAAGGTCCATTGAGATACCTAGAACATTTAACACGCGCCGCATGCGAGAACAAGATCATAGCATGATGGGCACAGATGGAGCAAACGATGAGTACTCAGAGATTCGAGAAGAGCGAACCACAATGCTGTCACCCGATCATCCATCAATCGTTTCTGAACGTGTCGGAAATACGGGGACATCGTCCTCGAGCGGGCGAAATGCAAATTACGACGGCCCCAGCGAGGAGGAGGATCTTCGAATTCCGTCTTATACCGCCCGAACAGCCATGATTCCAGACGACAAGGAGCATCCCATTGGATTAGATGGCAATAGGAATTCCACCAACGTTAATCCCAGAACCTCTACATCTCCCATTCCGAACGAAGCTCGTCACTATGAAGGCTGTATGCTTTGCGATCCGCTTCCAGCTCCACGCGATTCCTTGTCAAGCAGCAGCGACATTTTTGATCAATACCAGAAATACAATCCTCATCAGGATCTCAGCCCTCCCCCGGACATGCCCCTTCCACCTCTTCCTTCAAGATCACCAATTCCACCTGATTTTTTTGAGGGCGAGATTGCGCCACCAGCACAGTTTGTTCAATCTCCGCGACGTGCCTATACTCCAGAGCGAACGAACTCGCAATCAAGCTCTGTTCATTACGAGATGCGAGCTCCGATTTACACAAGTCCAAAACTGCAGCATATAAAGTCTCTTTCGACTCTTATTGAGCGTGATGAAGATCACAGCCCTGGGCTCAGCCCACAGCAGAGTCACGTATCTTCGTTGCGAGCTTCACACGAAAATATGCCTCGAGCAACATACTCGATTTTCCCCCCGCGTGAACCTGAAAATAAGGGACTCGGAATCCGAACTTTCGCCACTCCAAGTGATACCACGGAGGTGAACTTGAGTATGCAGCGACGACCAAGTGCTGGGTCCATGCCAATGGAAAGGCCCCTTTCCAATCGACATGCTCATATGCCATCAATCCAAGGAGCGATGCAATCTGTAATGAAAGGAAATCGGAAAGACCAAAATGAAGAAGTTCCGCCGGTAATGGGGTCCGCATTAAACCAATATCGCGGCCTCAACTCACCCTCCAAAGGAAGCAACATCGGCTCAATCAGCAACTTTGGTAGCCCAGGTGGAGTGATACGTCACCGCGGCCCAGTGGATGGAGCATATGAAATGAGCGATATTAATACATCGAAAACTCTGCCCATCCACGAGCGACAGCAGAACTCTCGGCCGCTGGGCCCATTCCAGGGTATGAAGCGTAGCATGGAGGCTAGGATTGGAAAAAAGAAGTTCAAATGGCTTTTGATTGGCACTGGAATCTTTCTCGTCCTTTTGTTCATCATCTTGATGGTTTCTACGCTTGGATTCCAAAGTATGGCGCAAAAAGCCGTTAACAAAGCTCGGGTCGATGTTTCTGGGGTTACTTTGAGTGATTTCGCTCAGGACAGTGTAAAGTTGGAAGTACAAGTTGCGTTCAATCGCGGAACTTCAGATACCTCAATCCTTCCCAGCGCGTTTCGCGTTTCGACAGCAGGTTCGGACGCATCAAACCTTGGACTTTACGACAGTAAACCGGATCTGGCTAACTCCCGGACAAAACGGAATTACATCCCTGATCATGTTCCAGTTGGAAACTCCCGGAATGGTACTACTAGCGGAGGGACTCTCGGGTATGTCGAAGTGAACCGCAAGATGACCTTAGGTACCAAGCGCCAAGTTGAGGTTGTGGGTAGCGATGACGGTGGTCGGTTTAAGCTCCAGGATACTTCTGTTTGGGAGGCAATGATTGAGAAGCTGGTTTTTTCCGATGATGAATATGAAGTAGACGTCGAAGGTGACGTCAAGGTCCAGTACGGGCTTTTGAAATCGTCTCCCAAGGTTAGGAAGACAGTCAAGTTGCCGAGTAAGTAAACCAGAACTGGAGAAGAATTCGACTAACTTCTCTAGGTATGAACGGAATTGATGCTACAGTTTCAACATTTATAATTCTTCCGAATGACACGGACACGGATTTCCTGATCAGGTTTTCCACAAATTCTGGGGGCCCAACAGTCAGTTTGTTACTGGTAAAGATAACCGTTCGGGCATTGTGCGTAGCTGTGATTGCTGACTTAGTTGCTCAGGCTGATGTCGAGTTTGATCTGCTTTTTGAGGGATACAATATGGGGTCTGTCCTAGCCCCACAATTTCATGTTCACCCTTCTGGGGCTTCTCAAACAACTCTCCAAACCGCCACGGGACGCATCAACCAAACGACCATCAACCTGCTTCCTGGAATTTATGGCCAAATGCTCACCGCTATTCAGAATGACTACGATGGACTACCGCAAAACGGCGAACTTCTCCTTCGGGGTTCCAAAATCACAACAAATGGAGAAGAAGTCCCGTGGATGCGTAATACCATTCAAAAGCTACGGATTCGCTTTGCCTTAGAACCTCCCAACATTGACACCAATTCGAAGTTTGAACTGGCTTTCAAGATCGACGAGGACGGTGAAAACCGAACTGCCCGTGCTGGGTACATCGGGACAGACGCCAGCTTCCCCGTGGCTGGAAACCTGAATGACCCAATCTACTCGTTGCATATCCAGACAATTGATGCTCAACCCGTTGCCCACCTCTTTATCCCATTGGGAAGCATGTCGAAGGAGGATGACAACACATTCCGTGAAAGGACGTTTTCGGAGGCCAAGTTTATCGTCGATGATGGGATGCACTACGGATCAAAATTTTTACTTCCTCTCGTGATGGGCCAAAACACCACGTTACTAGTCTCTGGCGCGGTCAGTGATCGTGAAACAATAAACTCGGCGTCTCCATCGATCACCCATCAACCATGGATTGTTGAAGGATTCGATGGGTTCAAAAAAGGGTCAACTTTAGGCGATTTCCGCTTTCTTGGTTCTGGCTCTCAGGGCCTTGTAATGTCGGCAACCTTAGGGCTTTCTTCCAGCTCTAAGATGAGTTTGTCTGTAGGTTTACCTTTTATCAATGGCAATCATCCAAGACTAACTCCATTGGATTCCAGCTTAAAAAGAAAATCGTCTTCATGTTAACTGCTGCTGGCGGTAACACCGTTGACTTCGGCGAACTTGAAGTCCAATCCCTTGATATCTCACATGGCCGCAACAGTGTCAGCGCGCAAATCCGTTTCCGTCCAGCATCAGACAGCATTGCATACAACGATTTCTTCAGCGGATTACTCGGTGGCCGTGGAGGTCAAGTTCGCGTCAGAGGCAATGGCGCCTATACATCAGAATCCTTGATTGTCGCCGCTGCTACAGAAAAACTCGATATCCCAGCACAATTTTCAAGTTGGAAAGTGGATTTCATTGACAGTATCAGTTTCGTGAGAGCTGGAACAGGGCTTGATGTTGTCATAGGCTTTGTCAACTCATTCGAGATTGATACGGCCGTTACAAGCATCGAAATGTCGGTTCAGGAAGCTAATAGCGTTGGAGGCGGTCGAACTCTTGGAGGTGTTGATAGAGTCCAGATTCCGGAAGATTTGCTCGCCTCCGGGGATTTAAAGGAGCTTCGACTACCGTTTGTGCTTGGGAACAACATAGGTGAGGGAGCGGTGAGGGGATATACTGGGGGGTTGCGGTTGAGTGGAAAGATTGGTTTGAGATGGGGTACGGTGAAAGTTGTTGTAGATTTTGAGAAGGAGGTTACGGGGTCAGACTCAGGTGCGTTTGTGTAATTCCACAACGGAATAGAAGGTGTTGTCGTCATGACCACTCTCTCTTTTGCTTGGATTGTTTGGCGGAAAAGTAATGCTTGTGGAGAGGTATCCAGAGGTTTCATTGATTTGGGTGACGCTACCATGAGCCGGATTAGGTGGATCTCTGTGGCAGATTTGTGTTTTCTTTGTTTGCTCATGTTGAGAGATTGAGAGTTGTTTTAGGTGTTTTTCTGACTTGATACTGATTACATGCGTTTGCTACTTTTGTTTCTCAAGGCGATGGAATGTTTTCATGATGTGCTGCTTTTTTAAGTGCCATTTGGACTCACATGGGTTGTGGATGGATATGATTTTGCTAGTTCATTTTTGTGACCCAGGATGCTTTGTTTTCGTAGCTTTTGCAATCGATTCCTCGTTCTGGCTACACTGTAATGATCCTGGGGTATGGTTGGAGAGTGATTTGTTCGTGATATGCCATGTTTTGAGTGGTTCATGACTTATCATCACGCACAAACTCTCAAGTCTCCCTAGAGAGTTTTTTGGCCCAGTATTTCGTCGTATATCAACAAATGCAGTGTCCTTGGGCTCCGCTCTTGGAACAGGTTCGAGTAGAATTCCATGATTGGCTGCAATCAGTTCGCTGTTAATGTTAAATAACCCTGTTAAAGCTTTCTCATTGAAACTACAATGGTTCATGACACCAATTGATGATCATTGTAGTTGGTGATGCATCTCTTGTAGACTCGGCTATCACCCGGCCTCTGCCGACTGGACTTCTGCCCGCCCACTTTTCACCATCGTCACCGCATCACCGCACGCCCGACCCCCACCAGTCTCCGCTCACCCCCGACCGACCGTGCCATGCTCTCTGCCCGCCTTCTCGCTCGCCAGGCCTCGCGCCAGACTGTGCGGACCTTCGCCGCCGCTGCCGCCCCGACCAAGGGCCCCGTGAAGCCTCCCGTCGCCCTCTTCGGCGTTGACGGCAATTATGCCTCCGCTCTCGTACAGCCCCGCGCACCACTCTCCATTCGACCCCCGCTACGCCGACACAACGCTGACGGACTCAATGCCCCTTTCTAGTACACGGCGTGCGTGAAGACCTCGACCCTTGAGGCCGCCGATAAGGCCCTCCAGCAGCTCAAGGCGACTCTGGCCAAGGACAAGAAGCTCAGCACCATCATTGGCTCCCCTACGCTCAATGCTGAGGAGAAGTCGGCCATCATCAACGAGGTCATGAAGGCGGCTGGTCAGGACAAGGCGGTCAAAAACTTGCTCCAGGTTATGGCTGACAACAACCGTCTCGGACTTGTCAACGGTGTCATCGATAAGTTCAGCACTTTGATGAGTGCGCACAAGGGAGAGATCCAGGCCACCATTACTTCTGCCCAGGTGAGTTGGGGATGGGATAGATAAGAATATAGGGCGGGAGAAACGAGTACTGATGGCCGGATCTCAAACGTACAGCCCTTGGACCAGAAGACCCTCACCCGCCTCCAGACCGCTATCTCCAAGTCGCAGTTCGTTGGTGCCGGCCAGTCCCTCAAGGTTGAGAACAAGGTAAAAACTATTATTCTAGAGATTCAGGGGCGTATGTTGACGAAACTAGGTCAACCCGGAGATCATCGGTGGTCTTGTCGTCGAGGTTGCTGATCGCACCATTGACCTCAGCATCTCCTCCAAGATGGCCAAGATGAACAAGCTTCTCACCGATGCCTTGTAAAGTGTCACCTGTGGCTTTTAATGGTGTTGGGGAGTGTGTTATGTACAGCGCCGGTGAATGGGGGGTGTTTTGATAGAGTGTCAAAATAGTGTTGTCTTCCGTGTTTTATACATTATTTCCCATCAATCATTATCCATTACATTACGCTGTGCTTCGTCACGACCCACTCCTCACTAGCCCGAACAACAAATTGACAGCAACACCGGCCAATACCGCCATACCTCTACTCCCAGCCAAACCACCCCTTCTCATACCAACTTCACGAAGCAATGCAAGTGCTCCCAGTGGCCAAAAGAAACCTTCCACAACTCCACGCAGTGTGTCTGTGTGTCCCTGGCTCCCTTGACCCCCCGTCTCTGCTCCAACCCCCTCTTCAATCCAACGCTCCTCGCCCTCTCTTCCCAGATCCGGAAAACGATCTCTCAGCGCCGCGACTTCTGCAGGTGTAAATCCTGCGGATAGCAATCGATCAAACCCTTGAGGCTCTTCCCTCTGAACAGGCAGAGGTGCCCTAGATTGCTGCTGTTGACTCGATGAGGCCGCGGTTGGAGAAGACTGGTCTGCCGCAGGTTGGAGCGATGATACAGAGACGTGGATGAAGGATCCATTTGGAATGCTTGAGAGAGGAGTGTTCAATGGAAGAATTCGTCCCGCATGGATGTATCTCAATGAAGAGTCCGCGAGGTGACGATGTACTGCTAGCACCCTGGCATTGACAGCGGAAAGGTCGGTATGTGATGGAAGGGAGAGCGGGAGATCGGGAAGGGGTATCGTGAAGCGGAGGGCAAGGGTAGTGGTAGCATCGTGGCTGTCATTTTCCGTCATTGCTCCTCCTCGTGGTCTTCGTGAGCTTCAGGGAAGCTGTTGCGGCTCTTCTTCCGGCGCGGATTCACGGAAGCTCACCCGCGTAAGTTGACATGGCGGCTCTGCGAAATTTTGTTGCGCGCAAGAGCTGTCTGTCAGCGACACCCCACCATCGCGATACCTCCTCCCAAAATCTCACTCATCATGCCTTCCGCCGACCTCTCACAAAGAAATGTGAGTCGCCTGGATATAAGGACTTCATTTCTCAGCTAATATCCGTCTAGATTGTCGGAATCCACGCCGAAACCGTCTCGAACGTCACCTCTACAGATTTCCCTGGCCATTATCCCGGCGAAGACCATACCTGGAACCTCGCAAATTTCAAGCGAAACCTCAGAATCAAGTTCTACAGGAACGAGCCTCTCCATGCCGAGTTTGATGTCGTGCACATTGATGCGTCCGTTGCCAATGCTTTCCGGAGAATCATGATGGCGGAGGTGCCAACTTTTGCGATCGAGAAAGTTTATATGCTGGAGAACACGAGCGTAATTCAGGATGAAGTTCTGAGTCACCGGCTTGGTCTTGTTCCAATTAAGGCGAATCAAGATACCCTGAAGAGGATGAAGTGGTACTCAAGTACGTTATTTCCAGCATGTTCCGTTTGCGAATCCCATCCTTGGAACAAGAGCTGATGAAATTCCTACTCTGTTTAGAAAAACCCCTCCCAGATGGATCAATCCCCTCAGCAACCACGGACGACACCATCGTCTTCGGTATCGATGTTGTGTGCGAGCGGAAACCCAACGCCCCCAAGCCCACTGCAACCTCAACACCTCACCCCGATGATCTCTACGTAAACCACTCTGTCTTTGCGAAAGACATCACCTACTCTCCTGTCGGCGACCAGGAAGAGTCATTTGACGGCAACCCTCCTCACGCCGCTTCCCCAGATATCCTACTCGCCAAACTTCGACCGGGACAAGTCATTTCGGCGCAACTCCATGCCGTCAAGGGTGTCGGAAAAGACCATGCCAAATTTTCCCCCGTTGCGCCAGCATCATATCGTCTTCTTCCTACCATCGAGATCCTGGAGCCCATCCGCTCCAAGGCTGCTGAGCGCTTCAAGAAGTGCTTCCCATCTGGTGTGGTGGAGGTGATTAATGACGAAGCGGTGGTGGTAAACCCGCGCAACGATACTGTGAGCAGAGAGGTGCTGCGCCACGAAGAGTTCAAGGACAAGGTGCGGTTAGGGCGTGTGAGGGATCATTTCATGTACTCGGTGGAGAGCTCAGGGCAGTTTGACAGCGACGACATCTTTCTGCAGAGCATTGCGGTGTTGAGGTCAAAGTGCAATGTGCTGAAGAGTCATGTGGAGACGATGCTGCAATTGGAGGAAGAGAAGAGGGAGCGGGAAGAGGGAGTAGTGGAGGATGCAGAGGATGTGGATAAGATGGATGTGGACGAGTAGGGTTGTAGGGGAGATATATGAGGGATTTGTATAGAATTTTACTGGGACATGGCGTTCACGAATTGATGCATTGCAGGAGAATACACATTTTTGTTCAAACAAATGGACCATTCATGAGAATAGACATCCAGCATCCATCCACGGTTTCGGTTCCCGAGAATCTTTCCCCCCAATACTCAAGGAGGTGATGATCTGTTGTGACCGTGCTGAACCTCCATCATGCTCACAGTAGTGGAAGTTTGTACTCTAAAAAGATCATGAGAGTCAGAGCCAACCAGCCAGACAAGACAGTCAACTTCGGCCACCAGAATTCCGCCATCATGACATCTATACGCTGTAATAGCAGTCCAGTCCTTCGTACCGCCGATGCCGACCTCAAGGTCACCAACCAACCAACCAACCATCCAGGATGCCACGACTAAAGGAATACCACCTCCACCTCCACATACTCACCTCTATTTTCCTTTCTTTCCATTCCTCTCCTATCACCTACCCACCAGCCTGTCCTTGACCTTCCCCTTTTTCGTCAGCCATGAATCGCCGGCTGAGCAGCTCTGGGCTTCCTGGAGGTGTTGCTGATACCGTTTCTTGTCCTCTCAACAACAATCACCGTCCTCTCCGACAGCGTGCCCTTGAATCCCCCCCATGCTCTTCCGGCTGCCTCCCAGACGCCGGCGGGTCACAAATTACTCCAACCCCCATTGCGCGGATCCGCCAATATGTCGAATCACAGTCGGTCACACAACCTGCGCCCATGGATGATAATGATAACTCAAAACTGGGGGCTGGTACACTTGCCGGTATTCTCGTAGGCATTGTGGCTGCTCTCGGAATTTTGTCGCCATCATCGTCTGGCTAGTTCTCCCCCACAAATGAATGTGCAGAGTTCCAATGGTTGAGTTTATACCCGCTCCAGCCCCCATCCCTATCACTCCTGCCCAAGATATGTCTCAATGGGAGGCTCCCCCGCCAGAGCTTAGCATCATTGGCCCCCTGCGGGGATATCATAACACCACTCACCACGCTCCAATCGCTTGGCGCCATCCATCTCGGACCAACAGGTATCTACTATGACAGTATCAGAATTTTCTGGATCCCTCAATTATTCCATTTTCGTGGGGGGATACTTCCAAGTTTCGGGCCCATACCCAACCCCTCCGCGGCAGGGCGTTAGGTTGGTATCTCCTCCTCATCCACTCCCAGGCTGTTTATATAATGGGGCAGTGGAAGTGTCAAGCTCGATGTCTCCTGGAGTGATCTGCGATACATCCACCGCCTCCCACTCCCTCCTGAAACCGTCGATATAGTAAGGCAGCTGAAATTCCAGGCTCGATACCTCCTGAAGTGGGCTCCGATAAGGGGTCATATTATTCCCCACCGCCTCCATCACACCCACATCCACCCACGGGGTTGGTAAACTCAGGGCCTTACTACGGACGGATATAGTGGGCCAACTACACAAGGCAAAAATTGTAGTATTGAAGCATGGAAGAAAAATTTTGAAGTGCCGGCATTGGAAATTTTGTGTATAAATTTGGTGGGCTTTCACTACTTGGGATTGAAACGATAAGCGCTGCGTTTTGTACAAGTTAATGGTTTATTTAATGGAAGGGAATTACTGATGCTATCCTCATTGAATTGCTGTGGCCTAGTCACTGGAAAATGGATTGATGTCTAAATTATTACGATGTTCGTTGTTCTGAGCCATGGAATAGTAAGTGAATTCCAATAGCAACACGCTCGGCCTCGGCCTGATACACACTCTCCCGAACGATTAACGTGTTTTCTTCCATGAACACCGTCGTTGAACTTGAAACAATAAAACGGCATGCGGCATCTACTCCACACCATATGGACTGCAGTTGTACAATAAACTACAGCGCATGCAGAGTAATCACGAGTACCATTCAAACGCATACATCACGGGCCTGTCCGAGGTCAGGAGAATCCTGCCCTCCTAGCCTCTCGGGTTGGGGTCGTCCAGTATATCCATCCACTGCCGAGCCCTCCACGCATTTCTTTTCGGTCAAACGACGGTGAGGTAACTGGTTTTTGATGTCCATGAAGATACTGTCGGTCGATCGATTGCATACACCTGAATAGCTCATCGTCTCGTGTAGCGACATTCAAGTTGTACTAGTACTGGCAACGATACCAAAGCGACAAGGGTGGCATCAGATACCATCACCCTTCTCCCCCAAGCCCGCACTTCCGGAACCACTCACAATGACTCAAATTGTAAGTTCATTTTACCAACCCTCAGCCCATGACAAAAAGTTGACAATGTTACCCAACTTCAGTCTCTCCTTTCATTGTTACGGACGTTTCAACCATACACCGCATCCGTGCCAGTTTTGATGATCCGCGAAGAGAAGAAGCGTAAGAAATTGGAACTAAACCTGGAGGAGACAAAACGATTGGGGATTGTGCTGGGTGGTATCTTTGGAGGATCGTTGTTGGTGGGGCTTTTCCTCAAGTTGTTGCAGATTTGGGAAAAGAAGAAATTGGAAAAGGCGGAGGATACAGAGGCAAGGATTGGGGATGTTGAAATGGATGTTCGATGATTTAAGGTATGGGAAGGGGAAAGTCGAGAGAATTAGTACCCGTGTAGAGTGTTTTTGTAATAAAGCATAGTGATTGGATGTGAATATGCGCACTCTGGTGCTGCGCATGAGTGCCACACGGCAAGATCAGATTGATAAGGTGATAAGCGATCGTCAAGCCACGGACTTGTGGTTCGACCAGCATGGACCTGACAGCTCAGAGCTTAAGAACTCGTCACAACGAGTCTTTGATGCTCCTCGACCACCTCCACGGCACAATCAATATGCCTCGGAAAGCCACGTTACTGCTTGTTTTCATCCACGGGTTCAAAGTACGTTCATTCTCCCAACGAAAATGGAATAAAGCTGCTGACTTTGTTTTGCAGGGTGACGACGATACGTTTGTCGAGTTTCCGGGGGTCTGTACTGCCACAACCCTAGCTCCGCCTTCTGTCTGTCATTGACATCTTTCCGCTCACACTTTCATCTTCCCAGCATCTCCAAACCATCGTCCAAAACGCCCGCCCTGAACTCCACGTCGCAGTCGCCAAATACCCTCGCTACGAAACCCGTGGTGAGCTTCCGGCCTGCGTGGCACGCTTCCGAGAATGGCTCGAGAATGTGGTTATCGACATTGAGGTCTCCGCGGGGACCCCATCTCCCACTGTCGATCCGTCGGTTCATGTCATCTTGGTCGGCCACTCTATGGGTGGAATTGTCGCTGCCGATACAGTGATTTCGATCCTGAACGATAAACCAATTGGTCCCGGAAGTGAAGTCAGTCATCATGGTCCGCAGGATGTGCCGTTGATGTTTCCACATATTGTTGGCATTATGGCCTTCGATACTCCATACCTTGGGCTTGCACCATCAATGTTTGCCCATGGTGCTGAGGGGAATTGGAATAAAGCTACTTCTGTCTTTGGGACGGTTCAGCAAGTTGCCTCCGGTCTGTTCGCCACTGCCGGTGGTGCCGCTGCTTCTCAATCCCTCATCAAGGCCGAAGCGGAGAGCCGAGAACGAGAGAGGAAAGAAAAGGAGAAAGAGGAAGCCAAGCAAACAGGGTTTCTTGGTGGATGGGGAAAAGTTGCTGCCATCACCGCTGCCACCACCGCCCTCGCTGGAGGCGCCGCTGCTGCCTACATCCACCGTGAACACATCACCAACGGGTTTACCTGGGTTTCCTCCCATCTGGAGTTCGTCGGTGCACTCATGAAAGGCGAGGAGCTCAATAATCGTGTTCAGACTGTGTCTACGCTCCCCAATCTGGGCTTCGGAAACCTCTTCACTAGCATGGGGAGGAATTTCGGTACAAACTCGTTTTACGAAGGGAAGGAACGGACGTTTTGTAATATCCCTGCGCAGCACACGCCGTTGAGGAAGAAGTGGTATCGATGTATCAATGAGAGTGTCAAGGATGAGGTCGGCGCTCACGTGTCCATGTTCGCCCCGAAAACAAATCCGAATTACTACGAACTTGCGGACCGCGCGAGACAGCTCATCACGGTCTGGGTTCCTGAGAATGCATTTCCCATCGTGGACGATTACGATGAAGAGGAACACTCCAGGGATCCCAGAAAGAAAAAATCGAAATCACACAAATCGTCGTCTTCAAAACGGGAGAAAGAGAAGGACCGCGATCGAGAACGGCGGCGTGACAAAGACTCAGAATACCGTGACCGTGATTCCCGTTCCGGTTCTGTTTCAGGCTCCTGTTCGCCCCGGATTATATCGCGAACGAACAGTATGGAGCCTGAACTTTACAGTTCCTCGGTCAGGAAATCAAAATCAGACCGACATAGCGGTCTTTCCCGGGCAAACACCATGCCCGCTGATTTTGGCGATCACTCAGATTCATCCTCTCACCGCAAGTCCAAATCCTCGTCACGTCATAAAACGCCATCTCGCACAAACAGTATGGATGTTGAATACTATAACCGAGAAAATTCCCCTGCATCCAGTGACCAGCGCAAATCGAAGTCGCATAAATCATCATCGCGGACCAACAGCATAGCCATCGATTCGGGGTTGGAGTCAATTCGGCCGGGGATTGAAAGGAGAGGAAGCTCGAGAGAGTATGAAGTCAGGGACAGGGAAAAGGAGCGCCGGAAGGAGAAAAGAGTGTAGATGTATGAGTGAGATTATGTGAAGATAATTTGTTTATGATAACTATGATTAGTTGAGGCTCTGTTTGTTTGCAAAATTGTTTTGATGCAGGCGATGTCGTGATGCATGGGAATTTGGAATTTACAAGGTAACGAGGAGTGCTCACAGAAGCTGATGGCATCATCGGGTCCAGGTTGTAGCGGTTTTGTAAGCAAGTTAGAAGAATCCGGAAGTTCGGCGTTGGCCAGACTCTTGAGAACCAACTTTGTGCCCACAACTCGAGGCAAGCACCCAAGCCGAAGGCGAAGTTCCCTGGCTCTCTGCCGACCCGCCACTGTTTCCGCCTTCCACCACAGTGTATTGCATTTGCTGCCTTCCGCGGGTATTTAACTTTCGCTCTGTCTCGTACCCCATGGCGTCCACACTCCGTACTTCAACAACGCGCCGCCTTGTTGCATCATCCCTCTCGCAAACAGCCCCGCTGCCGCCTTTGATCTCCCGCCGCTTACCCCACCTCCGACCCTCCTTCAACTTCTCTCCATCATCCTCCTCCACTCTCACAACACCCACCTCCTGCCACCCCGTCTTTGCTCCCTCTCGCTACAACACAGCTACTACCCGTCAATTCTCATCAACCACCAGCAAAATGGTCGCCGAAATCAAGAAGTATGTTTTTTCCCGCGCCGGAGGGGTTGATGCCTCTGCGCCTCCCATCATTGCCATCACCAGCCCGGTGAGAGCGCAGCCAGCTGACATCTCTCATAGCACCGCCGATTACAACTCCAAGGTTGGCAACAAGGACAAGCTTGTTGTCATTGACTTCCACGCCACCTGGTGCGGTATGTTCACCCCCCCCATCTGTTCCCGCTCGTTTCCCGCTCGTAACTGGCACAGCGCGCTGACCCGCTTCATCAGGACCGTGCAAGGCCATTGCTCCTCAGATCGAGAAGTACTCCAAGCAGTATGCGGACGTTGAGTTCTACAAGATTGATGTCGACGAGGTTCCCGATGTTGCCCAGCAGTTCGGCGTCCGCGCTATGCCCACCTTCAAATTTGTCAAGAACGGCAACGTCGTCGGCGAGGTTGTCGGCGCAAACCCTAAGGCTGTCCAGGCGGCCATTGAACAGCACAAATAAGTGTTTACTGGGTTGATAGTGGGTTGGTTTGTGTTGGATGAGCTAGTGAAAGGGCTTGCTTTGCTACCATATTCCTAAGTGTTTGGGTTGTATCTTTACTTGTTGATCGAATAAAGATTTGTTGAGAACAAGTAATATTTTCAGCACACTGTTTTTCATTCGTGGTTAAAGTTGTAGTTTGCTCAGAAGTCAACTTTGCGTGACTGTTCATGCCTTGCCTATACTGCTTGATTCGCCATACTATACGAATAGGGCAGTCATCGCATGTGTATGAGTCTTACTATGACTCCGATATTACTTCTCGAGTTCTTTCATCGAGCTGAGATTCTTCTAACGTTGCCCGGATGGGGGAGTGGATGCGAACGCCGGGTAAACACCAGTCCGAACCCACACTCGAACTTGGTCCGTGCTATGGTTCAGGTTCCCTGAGCTTCCCCGTCCACGTCATGACCTATTCCATCCTCACTCGCACATCCTCTGCACACGTCTCTTAAACCCCCCCGTTCCTTCTCCCTGGTCTATCTCATCTTTACAATACCGCGTCTGAGCTTGAGGATAGTGCCACGCGAAACGCCTCGAAATCCTTTTACGATTGACTTTATGGACACCTTCCGGAACAACAATACCTATTACCAACGATGGCCAGTCCGAATAAAGAGGGCACAGAACCCATGTCAGTCGAGGAGGCGTTGCGAATTCTTGAGGTATACTCTCAGTTGTCCCGACAGATTTCAGCTAGAGAAGCGGGGCTGACGAATTACAGTTTGAGTACCCCAACTTAGACAGTGCACTGGTCGCATCAATATATTACGATACCAAGGAACTCGACTCCGCGCGCGCTACTCTTCAAATCCTCCAGGGCGAAACAGCTGTTGACGATGATGCGACAAGCTCCCCCAACGGCCGCGACTTGACAGGCGCCGCATCCGAATGGATGTCATGGACCTCTGAGTCAGATCAAATCACACAGAGCATGGCGTCTTGTATGCTTTCAGAAGACAGTTCTATGTCCGGTTCCAGCTCCGGGGCATCATCAGACCTTAGTCGAGGGATCGATCCAACGCGTGACCCGCCCGAGCTCGTTGCTTTAGCTGGAATGTTCCCGACTGTCAGCAAGTACTCATTACAACGCGCGTTGATGAGGTGCAACAACGATTACAGCCGCGCAGTGGACGAGCTCCTGAACAGAGCGTACTTGGAGACGGATGGTGTTGGAAGAGGAGTGGATGGCTTTAGTGAAGACCTTGTACACGCCAACGGGAAGAATGGGAAGAGGAAAAAGGGAAAAAAACAGCAGTTTGCACTGTCCAGATTTGCCAATGATGTGGATGGACTTGATACAGCCCCGCAGAGCCCTGGGGGTAGCAGATGGAATGCTATGGCCGATGAGATCCAAAGGATATCTCGCGGCCTGCAATTACCAGAGAAGACCGTTCGATCAGCCTATCATACTCATGGGAGTAAACTCGCCCCAACCATTATGTACCTTTTGGAAAAGTACGACAACGGTGGAATGGGTGATGAAGACTCCGAAGAGCATTACGGCCAGCTCGCTGATCTTGCCGACGAATTTGGCAAATCTGTGAACCCAACATACCTTGACAAGCTGCTGCGTATGTGTAAAAGCGACAAAGCTGCTGTCTTTCATCTTGCCGATATTCTTAGCCAATATCAGCCTCCTCCTCCTCCCATTATCAGCACCACTTCAAAACCTGGCGTACCAACATTAACCCCAGTACGCTCACCCACAACACCAACCTCTTGTTCCTCCGGAACACCCTCAACTCGGACTCCAACAACACCAACCTTTCACCACAATTTAGCCTCGTCTGACAAAGAAAACTGGCAAAAGGTCACCAAAGACTCCCGCACCACACCCTCATATCTCCGCCCTACAAACTTTTCCAACACCTCCGACCTTGCTTCTCACTCCAAATCCCTCCGCAACTCTGCCTTTATGCAAGCCTCTGAAGCCTACAAACGCTCCAAATCCGATCGCCTTATGGGCGGTGCTGCCGCATACTATGCCGAACTTGGTAAAGACCACGACCGCCATTATAAAGAACTCAATAACCTTGCTGCGGAGCAACTGGTGTCGGCAAATTCGTCTCCGTACTTTTTGGATCTGCATGGCGTCACGGTGCAACAAGGCGTGAAGATTGCTAAGGAGCATACCACAAGATGGTGGGTCGAGAGTAAACCGGATGACAGGAGGGGGATCAAGCCACTGGTCATTGTGACCGGTATGGGAAGACATAGTAAGGATCATCAACCGAAGCTCTTCCCTGCGATTAAGAAGCTGTTGGAGAGAGATGGCTGGGATCATAAGGTTGATAAGGGCCAAATTATCGTGTATCAAAAGAGCAACAGGAGATGATTGTGCATAATTGTGTTTGGTGATGACAAAGCACTATACCGGCGTTGGTGTTGGAAGGCGTGTTTGTCAGGGTCGCGATTTTCTTGGAGTTTTTTCTTTGGTCATGGCCCCTGTTTTTATGACGATTTGGTCCTTGTGACGGAACGATTCTTCTTTTCTTTCTTTCTTCACGGGGACCTATGTAAAGGCCCTAGTCAGCGTAAAAAGGATTCCTGTCTCGCGGAGAGCGATTGGATCATGTTTATTGTTATCTCACGGCGACGAAGCATGCTACATTTTTATATATTTTCCCGTACTACACACGTATTATACCATGTAGCACAGTCATTTCAGATCATGTCAGTTACATAGCAAAGCAATCCAAGCTCATCTTTACCCTCCTGATCTTGCTTTTTGTCTACGTTGACTTACAATCTGGAAGTTTATATAGTTAATCCTGTAGTCGTACCGATTATAGACCTGACACGAATAGATTTTCTCTGGACAACAATCATATCTGTCTTGACTCCATCATCAGCAATCACTGATTTGACTTGCAAGAACAAAGATGCATGCCAAATACTGCATATAGGACGATACCTTTTGAATGATTTTATTAGACAGCTCTGAGCGTATATATATCATACTGTTGCATTGTAGTTTACCTGTTGTGCGGCTCGTGGACACGACGTGCGCATGTTCACATCAACACAGTCAATCCATTTGGTCACCAACTCCGCTCACACCAGCAACGTCTTCCTGTCCATGCCATCAATAGGCGCCTAGACAATTCTTACGACTACCTTACCATCCAATCGTCCGCTCTTTCCGGCTCCACCTCCCCCGCCGCCGCCCTCATGTCGAATCCCTTCACCCTCAACTCCAAAAGCGACAAGCGACCAACGTCGTCCATCTTCTCTTCTCCCGTGAACGGCAACGACGACAGCATATTCTCCTCCTCCTCCGTCGCTTCAACCCCCTCAGCGAACCCCTTCTCGGTTGACTCCCCCGGCGGAAACCGATCTCTGTTTGCCGGCGCTACACCAGCCCTCAAATCCGCCAAGTCCGCAACGTCTGGACGCGGATCGCTGTTTAATACCAGTGGCAAACCATCTACCCAGCTTCCGCCGCCAACATTTGCGGGATTTGGGACGCAGTCCAGTGGAGGAAGCAGTTTGTTTGGCAGTTCAGCACTGCGGAGCTCTACTAGTAGAGACGACGACGAAGACATTTACAATGACGAGCTGGATGAGTCGTACGGGGTCGATCCTCAGGATGACGACGAGCAGATTCCGACTGATGAAGATGAGGATACCGGAATGTTTGGCGATGAAGAGGACTATGACGATACCATGCAGGACGGCGATGACATTGATGCGACCCCGACGAAACCTTCGGCTGCCCGGAAAGAGGAGTTTGTTGCAGAAATCTCCGGCCCAGCCACAGAACCCAAAGAGCTCATCCTGCGGACGGAGCAGCTGATGGAAGAGCTTGCTGGTTTGCTTGGGGCTACTTCACCAAACAGTGACGACGAGTACTCGGATAGTGATGTTGACATGGATGGTCCTCAAGCCCTACCTCTCGAAATAAAGGAAGAACAGATCCGCAAATACTCGAAACAATTCTTAACGGCGCTTCAACAAGCCGCCCTTAAGACCGGGGGTCGCCGTGATCCCCTGGCCATTGCCTATCACACCTGCAGTCTTCTCCTTCCGCTTCACCATTCCACAGCTAGCACGGCTGAAGTGCTGCGGAAATGGCTTTTTCACTCTTCGCCGTATCCCAGCGCGGCAAACCTCAAGAATTTCAAGACTTTCCATCCCAATTACGTTTGTTCCAGCGATTTTTGGCCCATCGTTACACATTTGACGCTTAGGGGTGAGATTCATGAGGTCATCGACATAATCCATCGTGGAAAGTGGGATTTACTCTGCAAAGACACCCCGGTCTCTTCAGCTCCTAGTTTTCAGGCATCTGCGTCTGGAAAGGCTTCCAAGACGCGATACACCAGCACTGAAGTTTCCGCCATCAAACAGGCCATTTCACAGTTTCTCTTTGTTCTCCAGAAGACACCTGGGAAAGGGCGCAACTCTTACCTTCCCCCCCACCAACTCTTCTATCCGCCAAACATTACACTCGACTCTCCCGGGACTCCAGCTGAATGGCGCATCTACCGAGGCAGTGCCATCAAGGCCTGTTCCGAGCTTCTCGGAATCCCTCCAATGGACCAACAGCGAAAAAAAACCGACGATGAGGATGAGACCGATGACAGCTATTACGCACCAGCTGCCAGTGGCTTTGGATTCGGATCCAGCTCTAACCAACCTAAAGATAGTGGATTCACCTCTCGCAAGCTCCCCGCAGAATTCACCCGTAACCTCCGCGTTCTCTACGAGATTCTCCAGGGAAATCGTGATACCATTCTCTCTGCCTCAGAAACATGGCAAGAAGCTGTGGTTGCGCTCACGACGTGGACCCGTGAGGTTGACGATCTTTCAGATGAGGACGAACAGGATGAGAATTGGGCTTATGATCCGGACACACCATTAACGGAAGGAGATCTTTACATTGTGCGCCAACGGCTTCAAGACAGGGAGTTGGAGAGGCTGCAAAATACTTTTGAAGAGCTCATGGAGGCCGGTGACCATCCATTAGATTCAACGGATTATATGCAGATCGGAGCTGCTAGTGCAATTTCCCTGGACCCTGAAATAATCCAGGAGATTGCAAAACACTCTCTCCTCGCCGCATCAGCTGTTGTAGAGATTGGCGGTTACGCAGGTTGGGTACTGAGGGAAAAGAAAGAGAGAGAAGGCGGCAGGAGCAACATGTTGGATGAGTTTGAAGAGGATGAGATGCAGTTGCTCGGTATCTCTGCTAGCGACATTCGTGGCGACCCAGAAGGCATGAGAATGGCAGTTGAGAATGAGAATGTTCTCCGCTCTTATGTGGCAGCACTGATGGGCACTGAATGGATTGATGAAGAAACGGATGTGGAGGGATGGGAAATCGCTGCCGGCGTCATGGGCCGCATCGAAAATGGTCGAGAACTGGCTGAACAGGTTTGTCTCCAGACTGTCCCTAATGTTTGCAAGAGCACAACTAACATCCTCTACTCAGCTTCTCCCACAACTCCCACCCTCGTCCCCCTCCCGCACATCTAAACTCATCATCCACTGCTCCACGACCCCTCACCTTGCCTCAACTGCCTCCAAGATTGCCTTCACCTTTGCAAATTCCCTTCCACACAACGCATTCGGTCAACGGCTCCACTACCTCTCTCTCTCATGCTCCGATACCGACGAAGAAGACGAGACAGTATCAACTGCCCGTCATCAACTCCACGAAACCATCCAACACCTAATCCAAAAATGCCTTTCCCTGCGCAGCGTTTTCCCAAGCCCCGATGACGCCGATGAAACACTATCCAACATGCTCTCTTCCCCGGCCGCCGTGGAATCAGATACCCTGCGTATAGAACTCGCCGGATATGCCTCTCTGCGGCGCTGGTTCGAATCTAAGGATGTAAAGGCTCTTGTCTCCGTCATCCGTGCAGCCGGTGAGCAAATCGATGGTGGAATCTGGGACCGGGAGTGGGGCTGCAATGTTGAGCCACGATGGATTCCAGGCCTGGGAAGGGAGTTTGCTGAGGTTTTGAAGAATGGAAAGGAGGATGCTGTGGGTGAGATTGAATGTTTGGAGGTTGTGAGAGTGCTGGGAGATTGGGAGGCTACAAAGGGCGAGATTATGTCGTCGGTGGAGAGAGAAATGGAGAGAGGTGATGGGATTGGGATGGTGAGGGTTCAAAATGGATGGGAGAAGGGATTGAGGCTAGGCGTGTCGAAGAGGTTGGCGAAGGTTTGGATGATGAGTTAAGAGATGTTGGGGTTGGATAGTGAGGGGATTGGATTGGATATGCTATATCTTAGAATGGATATTAGTGCTACTTGAAAGCATTAGGGGTTGTACTAGTACTATACTATAGCTTTTCCATCTTTTTTTTTCATGAGAAATTAATGCAGTACCTGGCAAATTATGCCTCAAGAATGAATTTACCATTGTGTTCGTTACATTTGCAAGATCTTCATCAAACCCGACTCTAAAGCCTCATTCCTACAGATCCAACGTTCTTATCTCACCCGTAATCTTGCACCTCCTCCTTCAGCCCCTCCATGGAACTACGCATATATCTCGCCAACCCCACCCCTTTCAACCTACCCTTCAAACTTGGTAAATCACTCTTCAACCTAAATCACTCCACCAGCATAGATACTTGCTGATCAATATGCTGTACACGAATGTGTCGAGATCCGATTCCTCCCACTCCCGGTTCCGCATATGACCAACACATTTCCCGATACGGCCGGAGACGAGGAAATCGCACGCCGCACTGTCTTAGTGGCGGCGCTTGTGGTGGTATGTACGGAGATGATGTGCCGAGGGGACGATAGTTAGGTGGATTTGTAAGGGGTCGTAGAGGTCGCGGAGGGTTGTGTATGTAGGCTTGGGTATGGTTATTACGGGCGTATCTGGTGAGCTAGCTGGATCGATATGCTGGAGTGAACAAAATATAGCAAGGAGAAAATGGTTCTAAAAAGGTGGGGCACGAACTGTATCTATATAGTCTACTGTCAAAAGTCATGATGCCCCACAACTGGGTATGAACTACATGAGAGAATAACATGATTTCACATGCACAAGCGTCGTGAGAATCTAAGATCAAGCCTTCACTGGGTAGGAGCACATCAAATCATACAATCAAATCAATCTACTACCTGGACAGTCAATCACACGACGATGAATACTTGATTGGGTATAAAAACATCATGACCTGTTGTCGTGTAGCCATTGGATAGAGATGCATTCACTCATCATCACCCGACCTCAATGTTACAGCAATGTTGAAACCCCCAAAACTCAGAAAGTAAAAACCAAAACCATTATCAAACAACATCGCTGATGCAATCCATCATAGCTAGTCTTTTGAACTCGCTCGCAGAGAGAGAACTCGTAAACCGATCGTAACGCTCCAATGTTGAATGTGCAGAGAGAACCATCATTTGCGCCGTCATAATCTATCCCCACGTTCCCATGCGTCGCCATCTACTCTTTCATCTACGCTTCTTCGCAGGATTCCCCTCATCTACAGCTTCGGGATATGAATGCTTTTGCTAACCATCAAACACCCATGGATGAAGAAAACCATCACTGCAGGGTGCATCTCAAATAAACCCTCCCCAATCGTTCCCCAAGGCAATTCCTCCAGAATCCATCCCTTGTTTGCCCAAATCGCCATTAGAAGCACAATGGAGAGCGTCGTCGGGATTGGGGTTCCCTCGAAATACTTGCTCTTGCCTGTCGCGTCTTTTGGGAGCATCTGAACAGTGACATTGAAGCGTGCGAGACGGGAGAGGCCGCAAAGGACGAAAATAGAGAGGACAACGGTATCAAGGAGGGTGCGGAAACCGAGGGCAAATGCGCAGGACGCTGGAGCCATGCCAAATGAGATCTATCGGGAAACAGCATTGAATTAGTTCCGGTACAAATGATTCGCCCAAAAGCGGTGGGCAGATGACGTACCAGGTCAGCAAGAGAATCTAACTCTTGACCCATTAAACTTGACTTCTTCCTCCATCGTGCAACTTTGCCGTCCATGAAGTCGAAGAACAGGCCGAAAGGCATGAAACCCATGGCAAAGAACAAATATGTCAAGTCCTGAGGATCTCCGAGACAATAGCGGAGCGAGGAGAAGATGCTCATAGCGCCGCAAAAGCCTTTGAAGAACATTTGTATCAGATTCCGCTCCAAACCGCCGGATAAGGCCAAACTAATGAGGTTGCGACTCACCATTGAGCTCTGTAATCATGTCGGCAACATGGAGTGATCTAACGTCTCAAAACTTAGCCATGACTTCAAACCGGTGATTGTATTGGTTGGGAGGAAAGCACAAACCGGATCATAGAGAAATGGCGGCTATCTTCGACAAGCGGAAGTGGCGCGACCGGCTCATGATCTGTGCGGGTAGACACCCGGGAAGTCAGCAAGGGACCAGTCCATCACGCTGGAAGTAGCCTGCGACTCACCACCAGTCGCCGGTGTGGACTTGTCAGATCTACCTCTTGTACGGCGTTGTGCCATCGCAGCAGCTGGAGGGGCAAGAGGCGGGCGGAGGAAAGAACAGGTGTCGGAGGTGGTTTGGGGAGCGGGCCGGAGCGGGAAATGAAGCGGGTTTGCGGGGTTTGATAGCGGGAGCGGGGGCGCAGTGTTATTTGGGTGGTTCTAGCGGATAGACGGATGGGAGTCGAGTTGGGGGAAAGAGCGATGGGGGGGAGTAGGCGAAGAGGGCGTGGTGGTTGTGGTGGGCGGGGGGAGGCAGAAGATGGTAGTGGTAGGAGGATTTGAGATCCTTGACGGGCTCAGGTTTCAGGATGTCATCTGGTGACGCGATGTCGCCCACCACCACCACGCGCAAACAGGCTTGCCATATCATATATCCATGGATGCTGATGCGCAGATGCAGACCACCACCACTTCACTCATCTGAAAAAGCCTTCTCAGGAATGAATCTATTTGTTTTCAAAAAGCGGATTTGTTTTAATCACACCCACACAACAACCAAGTAGAACTAGACACTCCAACACAATCATTTTCCTCGTATTCAGTGTATCTCTTCCGCTAATGACCATGACAGACTAAAAGTATACCCCCAACGCCAGATTTTTTTTCTTCAGTAAAAAAAAACAAAACGAACCCAGTAAAAGCAAAACAAAAAAAGTAACGTCATGACCCCAACGCCAGGTACGATAACGAAAACCGCGATACACCAGTACAGTCGTACTATAAAGCCATCACATTACAAATTCCCATTTCCCTCGCCACTTTCAGTTCATTCAATCACACGCACATGTACGCTCCTCGATCAACTCATACAGAGTTATCTCCAATCCGAGCATGATATATCACTGACATGAAAATCATCTCCCTGTAATCTGCCATCCTTTCGCCGGGTCAAATGATAACCACGGCAATCCCTCGCTCTCGCAACTCTGCTTCCAAGCTTTCTCAAGCATTTTTTGCGCCCTCTTATAGTCCTTGTCACCACCGCAATGCTTCCAGCGGAGATAGTTAAGATGAAACCGCCGTAAATTCGGTGCCTCAAGCTCTTCCACCATCTCGTGGCATACTGTGTCTGTATACAACACGATGTCCCGAGCACTTTGATAAAACTTCCGGATGACTTCACAAAAATGCCCTTCTTTTTGCCACGGGCGCTCGAGTTCTGCTGAATAGGGCTTCTTGTAGCAGTCCTCCGAGAGAGACCAGTGGATTGTTTCAAGAGCAGCAGAGGGTGGTAACAGAAGGAGTCCGGCCATAAAGCCTGCGGTTGTAACGAGTTTGCAGTTGCGAACTGCAAGATGGCGTAAGGATTTGAGGCGCGGGGCGATGAGCTCAAGCGTGCGGTCTGTGATTTCTGCGGAGGCAGTGAAGTCGATGGTTTTCAGTAGCTCAAATGCAGTGTCAAGTTTTGGGGGTAATCTCATCCATCTCGGGACAGGTGTAAGAAGGGAAGCAAAATCCTCGTATTTATTAGCAACGCCGCCTTTGATGACGAGTTTCCGGAGATTTCGGAAGCTGCGAATGGTATCCCAAAATCGAACCACTACAGCGCCTGTATGAACTTCGTCAGAAAGAACCAGATCTCGCAATACGTTGTTAATCTCCACTCCAGTGCCTGGGACCCAGGCTGAGCCAATTCCACGAAGACCGCCAAAGACCCTGCCACTCAAGGCGACGAGGTTAGGACAGATTTCGAGAATCCGAGCGATGTTGGCGGCAAGTTCTTGGATTGGGATCCTGCGATGGTCGAGGGAGCACATGTCGCGCATTCCGTATCGCTGAAATGCGCGGTCTGGGAGACCGAGGGTCTCATTTTCGATGTGGATCTTGCGCACTATCAATGCGAGCTCAGGGCGACTGTTGATTGTCGAAACAAAGCGTGTGATTTGTCTGTGTGTCTTCAGCTTCACAATCTTATATAAGATTGGTTCGGCCAATAGTCGGAAACGTGTACAAGATCCAACGACACCTCGAAGATTGTGATGCATTCTCTTGTTGAAATCGGACACCCTTTTACACCCAAGGCGGTCACATACAATCCGATCAACCTTTTCAAGAACCTCACTTTCCCCAGCTACCTCCTGAAAAATTTGTATCAAAATCTCGGCAGGTAGCCAATGGAAAAATGACTTCTTCTTTTGCTCCTTGCGTCGCGGATGAAAACTGTCTGATTCTTGAAACTCTCGACGTTCCTGGGCAACATTTGCTTCCATGATGAGGCGGTTTAGGTGCTCGTTGTTTTTTCGAACATCAACGATCTCCAAGTGGTTGATTTGGTCGTATCGGTACACAGCGCCCTCCCTAACGGCGTACTGGTTGCCTGACAGCTTGGGGAAAGTCACCGTTTTATACATAAAATCATTCCCAGACGTACTCTCTGACTCTGGTCGAGCGGGTTCAAGCGAATCCGGACGTTCCAGCTCTGAAGGATCCGACGAGCTAGTAGAGGGTTCAGGGTCCCAGTCAGGTAGTGGTGAAGCATTCGAAATTCTACCAACAGTATACGCCGATACATTACATTCCCCTGAATGGATTTTGTTGCACAGCCAACAGGTGGTACTCGCAGGCGACCGATGTGCTGATGTTGATGCGCCACTCGAAGATAATAGCGAAAACTGTTTAACGGACGATACAGATGAACTCGCTTGGATTGGTTGGCGTGGGGGTGTTGAAGGTTCGCGGGAGAACTGTATCTGTGGAGATTTCTCGGATAGATCAATTTGACCAGTTGGATTGAACGATCCCCGTCGATGCGATTGATAAATTCCGCTGTCAAAATTTTCGAACGTGCCAGTGCTTTCGGACGAAATTTTGCGCGGGAACTTTTGGTTTTGGGGAGCATGCGCAGGTTGTTTAGCCTTCAATCGTCCCGGCTGCTCAACTGGAAGTGATGTCTCATGGCTCTCTCGCGGTGCTGGGATGCGTGTCTCTGAGCTCCAAGTAGCTGAGTCGATGACTGAAACTATGTATTTGTCTTCATTGCATTTAGACGGCCCATTTGGTTGTTCCAGAGCCTTTGAATTCTCATCCATGTCGTTAGACGATGTATCGATACTACTGTCAGCCGCCAGTGCCCCATTCTTTGCTGAGCAAGAAACAGAGTTGGTCTTTTGAGAGAGTTGTGATCGATTGACACTTATCGGTGCCTGACGACTCAAGTCTTGAGCTTCTTGTACATTTGCAGCACGAGGATCAGAAAACGGTGAAGACTGCACTACACCACCCGCAGTGATGTTGACAGGCATGATTTCTTCGTGTGTCGACTTCTGAACATCCAAGACAGGACTGATCAGTGGATTTTGAATCAGTGTTTCCTAGGCAATGTCAGTTTCACAAAATATACGTAATATTTGGTAAGGGGCCCAAAAACCTTATCTTCACCTCCTCCAGAACTAGATAACTGAGGGGTTGTCACCGCGCCGGGTTCGGACAACTCACAAACTACACTTGAAGGCGAATGCAATGGCTGTGTAATTCCCTTTCTTCTCAAATGTGGCGGTAGCTTATGGTTCATTGGCTCGTTACAGACAGTCCCAGAAATCCCAGGAACAATGGCCGAGTTCTGGGGCGCAGACCTCATCGATGACGATTGAACGTTTCCATTTGGCGTCAGTGGGAGAGATTGGGCGCTCGTTCCAACCGATGATGACGCTGCATGGGCGACGGCATTACTCGGTCCCGATGTAGGAACGAAAAATAGCGGCCGTAAAAGCTGTTGATCGGGTTTATCACCCTGTTCCATGACTCGCAAAAGATGCATATGCGCCTGAACCGTCGCCGGGTGGACTTTGTGGTTGTGCTGAGCGTATAATATATATGTTGTCCAGAAACGAGAAAATACTCCTCGTTGAGATCGTAAGAGTTCTTTATCCATGACATTGGGACACTTGGTGCGGTAAAAGCAAAAGCCGCTGCGGTGGCCACGGTGGAAACAAGAGAAGCAGACATGGGTATTCCATTCATCGGGCTGCGGTAGGCGATATCCCGGGTAAGGGGATGATGGAATTTCGGCGCCTTGAGAACAAGATACATGTGGATGTTGATGCAATCCGGGATGAGCGGTATGACCAGGTGATGGAGAAGAGATATTGTGGGACTGTGGAATGTTGGCAGTCGAGGTAACATACTGTTTTGATTTTGCACGAGTTGTATGGTGCTGGATGTGGCTTGATGGAAACGCTTGTTGAGGGAGTCGGGTTTGGTGAATATGGGGCTGTTGGGGTTCTGCGCCATTGATCAAGTTCGGTGCAAACAAGGGCGATAAGACCCTGGCGCGCGAGGATTCAATTGGAGCTTCATGAAAACTCGAGACCGATGAGTGTCTTGAAGATGATGACCGCAACCGCATCTTCATATCCTCTATAAGATCCAGCTGAGCGCCAAATGAATCCTTGTCAACACCAGCACCATCCTTGATAAGCTTTTTTTCCGGTTCATCGATGCCCTCGATTTTGTCTCTTGACGGCCTCGGGGCCATGATGCCGTCTACACTCGAAGGTGGGGTAGGAAGTGGGGGAGAACGAGTGTAGAGCTGGTTATCGTCGCTGTTGGTCGGCACAGAAGAATTGTCAGTGAGAAACCGATTTGGAGACGTGTGAGGCGTTGGGATGGATGGCGGATGGTCCGCAAAGTCGTGTGATGATGCATTGTTGAACAGTGCACTGTCTCTAGCGCAGAATGGTTCGACATTGGTGTTGACTGTTGGGCTTCTTCCATGAGCCAATCCATGCGGGGCAGTCGGTGCAAGGGATTGTGACTGGAAAGGATGTTCAACTCTTGCAACGTTCCATGAATTTTCCACTCCATCTACCATTGCTGAAGGGAGCGGGGATTGAAGATATGTAGCCAAAGCTGCATAGGGATGAGTAGCGAGAGTTAAGGGTTCTGGGAGAGGAGTATGCGGTATTGAGATCACGTCGTTTTTTCTCGCAACCGTGTCTTCGCCAGGAGGCAAGACCTGCTCTGGCTCTTCTGCACTAGTCTGGTGCGTGGTGGTATCGTCAAAGCTTTGCGAGGCATACTTGGTTGATGGCGAAACGCCCAATGGCACGGGCCTTACGACCAGGGTTTCCGGGGTTGTAACATCAGCCCGGGTTCTAGATATCGATGATCTTCGAACCATTCCACGGGAACCGACTGTAGATTCATCAAACGGTAAATTTTTCGTCGATGAACACTTTTTTGGTGTCCTTTTCATTTCAAGCGGCCGGGATAAATGTATCCCGTTTCCCTGAGGATAATATACCGACGGCCCCTGCCATCCGCTATGAGACATGAATACAACAGGTGAAAGAGCAGCGGGGATACACACATCAGCAGATAAATGCCGCTTTGGAGGTATATATAGTTGTTTAGAGGGAAGCGGCGGCCTCTGTCGTGGAATTGGGGGTTTGTACAGTTCGACAGCCATGGCCTCCTGATTCGCTGCACCGTCGATTTTGGAATCCGAGGCTGCCTCTTTCTCGCTTTTGCTGGTAGACTCAGTATCCTGTATGAAGTCAGCTGATAGTCCCTTACCATGGCAAAATTGATAAAAATGAAAACACCTTGTCATGATCCCTTGACCCATCAACATGCACGTCCGTATTCCCGAAACCTGACGCTGAACAGGGGTCCAGAGGTTTCTTCTGCTGCTCATCTGCCATGTCCCGGACCTTCTTTGTCGAGGGCTTCGCGCGGGATTTCACATACTTCCGTTCCTCTGATCGTCTTGCTGTGTCAATAACATTTGCGCCGTTGCCAACGGATATAGAATGATCTTCTGGGCCCTCAACGCCCTGGGTCTTTAATGCCGGAGAAGTAGCACGCCGTTTCGGTCTTGTGAGCTCCGTGGCTTCTGTATCAGCCTTAGGTAACCTGGCCCCGATAATCTTGCATTCCCATGTGGAGGGATCTCTGTAATCAGGCAATTGGACAGCTCCATGCACAAGCGGGCAGTTTGGCGTCCTTCTACATCCGGCTGTATCCTCCAATCAGCGAAAACATCCTTATTAAGCTTGGAACCACTCCAATATTTTCCCGAACGTACCTTTTAAACTGTAGTGATCATAACAATACGGGACCTTATCTGATTTCTTCAAGCTTCCATCCCAATTTGTGAGCCGCGGACGATGTTCGCGGATACAGGCAGGCCGCGAACACTTTCCTATAAGCGCATGTTTTGTGAGCAAAACCTAAGTTGAGGACCAGGGAACATACACAGGCGTGTTCCGCAGGCTCCAGGCACATGAGTTAGAACATACCGTATATGAGAAACATATCGCAGATGGTCGCGCCGTTCGACCATAGCCGGGGATCATTTCTCTGAAGCATCTCTACCGGTTTAGGTGGGGCATTGCGCACATGAGGAAGATTTGGTGCCGTCATGTTGAAGATAGCGGGAAAGCCCGCTATCTGGAGGGGTAGTGAGGTGGAGGCGGAGTGAGAGAATGTCGAGGTCGGTCGGGAAGCGGGGTCGAGCGGTGGCAGTCAGAGGGGAAAGTGAAAGCCGGACGATGGGGTGAAAGGTGAGACGGAAGTGGCGAGCCGGCGCAACAAGGAGGTGGTTGACAGTAGATGTGACGGTGGTTGAAGGGAACGCTGAAAAGTGATGGTGAGGAGGCAACAGCAGCGAGCGAGCGAGATGGAGATGGGTAACGCGCAATTCAATAGATCGAGGGTTGGTCGAAAAGAAGAATGGCGATACACCGGTCGAAACGACGGATCATGACGTAGCGGGGAGAGAACTGGAGAGCGGGGAGGTGCGATGGTGGGTGGTGGTTGTGGTGGTTGTGATGGTGTGGATGGCAGATGGATGGTTTTCGGAAGAGCTGAGGATTGGTGGTGATTGTAGTTAGGTAACACCAAAAAGCGATGTGGTGGTGGAAGGGATGGGCTCTGAAAGTTTGGTGAGGGTGATGAGAGATGACTGGCCAGTCGGCACCAGAAGCTTCCCGCTGTGCAGTAGTGGGATCGCTTAATGTATATGTACTCTATGCGAGCAACAGAAAGGTGCCGGTACACCTGTACAAGCAACACCTGAAGAGGTTGATGAGCTCGTTGATGGTGAGTAGAAGGCAGTTGATACTTTATTCAGAGGAGCCATGTCCACCGGTACGTCCAGCAGGCAGCGTGTTCACCTGTACTCTTGGAACAGACCCATGGACGTACCCATTCTACTCTGGTGGGTGGCGCTCTCTGGTTGCTACGCACGACTCTCGGACATGCGCAGCAGGCTCCATGTGCCCCAGGTTGAGCACGCACTGTCATTACTGCAATACAACTGATATCGATGGCTCAAAAAAGTTTCCCATGCTGAGAATAACCAGTAATTCCCGGTTCTGCACGCAGATTTTCTACAGCACATGGGACCCATGGGCCATGCTGGAAACAAAACCTTGTATCCATCAGCTACCTAGGTATGGTTTCCCAATGGAACACCCACGAATCCAGAAGTCGGGCACAGGCCTGGTAGACAGACTACGCTGCTGAATCGTGATCATATATAGAGTGATATTCTGTGTACATGTTTTTAAGCCATGTCGAGCAAGTCTCCATACTTCGGCAGTGTTGTTTACAGAATGATTGTAGGAAGGATTACTATTAAAGTACATTTATATGTATTGCCCCCTCCCCCCAGCCTCTACAGGCTCCAACCGATACCCAGGCACCTCGACGGCCCGGGAATCCCCGACCTGTCCCGTGGTCGGCATCTCGTAGCATTTTCCTGTTCCTGACGGTATCAAATGATCCAAACCTCTCGTGTCCTTCAACCATGCGCTCTCTCCATAAGCCGACAATTCTGGGCGTGGCCTCTGCACGCCATCAATTTGCGGAACACCACTCTCGGGACCGTTGTTGTGGTTGTGTTGAGCTTTTTCTCTTTTTCGTTTCCGCAAGACGATTACAACGACGATGATAATGACGATTGCGCCGACGCCGCCGACAGTAGAGGAGGCAATTATTGCCACGGTGTTGGAGTTACCGGATGAGGATGACGGGGGTGGAGAACGATCAGCCATCGGTATTGAAGATGTTTCACCTGACCCGGAAGAACCATCTTTTTTTTTCGTGCTTTGAATGGTTATTTTGGGGAATTTTAAAATGCTTTCCAACTCTGGATCGGTGAATCCTCCATCAGGAGGAGATATGACTTTGGCACCACCGTCAGGACTAAACATATTTCATTAGCTTCAGTTTGCGCAGCGGTGACAGGTCGGGGTGGACATACCTTCCCCCGATAACATCAAGGATGAGCTGCGGAACCTCGTATTTTTGGTTGGGTTTATATTCGGCCTCCCACACCAATGTGTTTGCATTGAACAGAAAGATATTGTTTGATCCTTTGTCGCACGTCGGACTGTACCATGGCCCTATCACATTTCTCCCTCCCGACATCAGAATGTAGTTGTCGCTGATAGTCGTACACGAGGGAGTCGCGCGGTTTTTTGGATCCAGCAACCGGTTTGAGGCAACACCTACGCTCGTGGGGAGCTCAACCCATTGCATGGATGGGATGTTGAGAGCCCAGACACTTGTGTCCATTTTTATGGACTCCCGGGTGTAATTCACGTCATCAGTTGAAACCCCACCCATGATGATGAGTTGGTGAGATGAGTTATCTTGAGCGGAGATGATGGTAGCGCAGTAGGCTCCACGGAAAGGGGGCGCAGGAGAGCTGGAGGGAATCTTGTGGCCGTACCACTTTCTTTTGCTGGTAGAATAGATGTAGATTACTCTCATATCGAGCTGAATATCCCATGCCGTTAACTTTGTGGGCTGGACAACGACGTGAAGAAACTTACCAACTGGAACTCCCCCCCTAAATTATCCGGGGTGAACATGTCACCACCCACCGCAATTATAAGATCGTCCGTGTCACCCACCGGTAGATGGACAATTGGGATGCTTCTCATTCTCCCATGCGGTATCGTTTCATTCCACCACATCCCAAGATCCTTGCTGTAGACCAACATCCCCTGATTATACGACAGCCATTTGTTGACCTCCCCGGCCTGCCATATATCCCCACCAACAACGAAGCCCTTCTTCTGCCTTGGGATCCAAACAGAGCCTCGTGAGCCTATTTGGAGATTCCTTGTTTTGATTTCGGGAAGAAAGTCTTGCTGTTTGACACCTTCAACTACTTTCTTCCATTTTCCATCTTCCGAGGGTTCGGAGGAGGAGGGAGTGAAGCGGTACCGTTCAGATAAGGGGAATGGGACGGGGTAGGGTTCCACGGCACTAACCCGTGGCCAGCCGAGCATATAATCCAGCGAACCCTCCTCCACAGGCCACCATACGGAGCCCTGAACACTTGGTACTGTTTTGGGAAGCGCAGTGGCGGGGGCATATTTGCTGATATCGGTGTGGAGGGAGAATGATTTTGTGGTGTCGATGGTTCTCATGAATTTGGAGGGTCCAGTGTAGTTGGGGAAAGGGCCTTGGCGGGACCAAAGCTCCCATCCTCCTGTGATGTAGAGTTTTCCGTCAAGATGTCCAACTATTTCAAGTGTCAGCGTACGTGCTATAGTGAAGATACTCGAACGGTACGGGGGGGCATACATGTTTGTCCGCTTTCTGCACACAGGTGCTTGCCAATATCTGATAGGCCAGGGCCTTGTGAATCTAAACTCTGTGCTGTTGTCCCTAAAACCCATCCCGCCGCTGCAATCACCAAAACCACCCGGTTCAACCTCCGTAATCTGCCCGAGTCCATGCAAAGTTCGAATAGCCGTGTCTGGCGACCGGTGTCAGACATTGTCTCTCGAATGTTATAACTTCTCCCCAAAGATCGATTCAGCAATTCTCAACTCACTCCAAACGGTACTGGGGGATCCTGATGGTGGAAGCCGTGCATAAGAACCCCAAAAACGAATGCCTCACGCGGTGCATAAACGGTCGAAAATTAACAGCGTAGGGATATCCTATCCCGTAGGGCGGGGCCGACAAAGAATATGTATGAAACTCCAAATCTAGACTTGCACGGGAGGACACCACGGAAGCGCACGCCGTGCGGTGGGCGCTGCATGATGTGGAGGACTACATAACCGCCGAGCGTGGGATGCCCGTTGACACAGCCAACTAGTTATTTTGAGTCTCCAAGCGAGATGAAACGTGAACGGTGACAGGCCAAAGACCCTGGAAGAGAAGGTCAGAACAGGTCAATCAGCCGGGATGTAGGAACTATCGGGGATAATTGTGTCGCTAGAAATATGGTCTACATTGTTGATCCCCAGTGTAGAGTACCGGTGGAAACTTCGGCTGGTAGACGGCATGAAATGATGCCCGGTAAATAGGTGGGCGTGTAGAAGCCATCCTCAGGTAAGTCGCTAGAAGCCCTTTGGGGTGCAAGTACGATAGGTATTCTACAAGATGACTAATCTGGACAGGTATGCAACATTACTCATCGCCTTTCAGAGTCAGATCGACGAATAGGCACACAGCCACAAAACTGTTTCTCGAGATGTCAATCACTCCCTTAGTCTGAGCCCTACCCAGACGCTATGGATCTACCGGTATGGCGCCAATACGCCCAGATACGATCCAGGGAGAATTCCGTCTCACAGATGCAGTAGACGGGTAGCTCTCCCTCACATGGTGATGTAATTGGACGGAGCTGTGGACTCGGGAGCTCAGCTACAACCAAGCACGCGTGTTACTTGCCCCGCCAGGCATCCGGCCTCCTCTTCCATAGTTCTGTCTCTCTCTCCCTTCATGTTTCGTCGTCTTCCACGCCCAGCAGGATGCCTAATACCATCAATTCATCGTCGTTTGCTCCAAAACGTCACTTGTGCCCCATTGCCGCCTTCGACAAATGAAGCTGACCTTCTCAGGCATCCAATACTCCAAGCATTGTGCGAATCACCGGTCGGAGCGCCTCCGTTAGATCTGCAACAAGCAAGAATCTCGATCCGAAAGCAACACCAAAGACTCGAGGAAGAAAGAAAAAGTCTTCTATCCTAGAAGAATCTAATACCAGCCATGTTTCCCCTACAACCTCCATCGCAACACACCCCGACCTTCCTTCTCCTTCCGAAGCTCAACACAAAGTACTGACAGCTCTTCTGACAACATCCTCAAACATTGTCATCAATGCATGCGCCGGGTCAGGCAAAACCACGACGATCCTCCTGATGGCATCCGCCGCGCCGCACCTCCGCTTTCTTGTATTACTTTACAATCGCCGCCTGATGGTCGAAACGATTGAACGCGTGGAACGGTTGGGGCTGAGCAACATAACGGTTATCAATTACCACTCTCTGGGCGTGCGCAACTATTCTTCGGAATGCGCTACTGATATCGGGCTCCGCCGTGTGGTGCTTGATGATGCGCCGCTTCTATCCGGAGCGGTGCTTCCAGAATGCGACGTGCTAGTGATGGACGAGCAACAAGACATGACACCATGTCTAAAACGCTTTACGGACAAGTTACTCCGGGATATGGATCGAAGCCCGAAGAAGCCCCCGGTACGAGTTGTGGCACTGGGGGACGAGAGGCAAGAGATGTATGGATTCAATAACTCAGATTCCCGGTTTCTCACCTACACGGCTAAACCAGAGGTGTTTGGGTACTTGAATGATCATTCATGGGTGGAAATTGATCAACCGCATTCAAATCGTGTTACCCAGCAGAATATTGATTTCATTAATCAACAAATGCTACATCCGCCCCATGGTGGAAGGAGAATGTATAGCGCGAAGCCATACAATGAAACGGACCCAAAGCCACGGTATGTGGTAACGGATACGTGGGATACGCCATTGGATGAAGTTGGAAGATTACTGGACATGGGGCTCCGATATGAAGATATCATCATTCTTGCACCTTCTGTTCGTGGACGATGCCCAATCATTCGCCTCATGAATACCCTCGCTCTTCTCAAGTACCCTGTCCATGTTGCGGATTCAGACATTAGCGAAGTTAACCCTGAAGTTTCGAGAGGCAAGATTCTTGCCTGCACCTATCACCAAGCAAAAGGGATTGAACGGGAGGCCGCCATCATATTCGGCTTCGATATCAGCTATCATGTATATTACCACAGAACCCATGCTCCGATGATTGCTGCCAGTAACGCACAATACGTGGCCGCGACTCGAGCAAAAAAGCATCTTGTCCTTCTCCACGACCAAAGCAGGCATCCGCTACCATTCGTAAACATGGAAACTCTTCCCAACAGTTGCGACGTCATAGTCACCGATCCACCAAACGCAACCGCAGCAATCTCACCACCTGTAGAAAAATCCCCGGAAGAGATAGTCCAAGAAGCATCACTGCCCGTGGCTCACTTCTCCGTCACCTCCCTCACTCGAAACCTCCCCTCCACCGTCATTACTGCCTGCCTCCGACATCTTGACCTCCACTGGATCTCCGATCCACACTTTGCCCCCGTCCCGCCTGGAAGCGTCAAAGATGCCCACAACCTTACCGAAGGAATCTCCGAAATCACTGGTACCGCAGTCCCGCCATTATATCAATACTACAGCACCGAGAACCTAAACCCTCTTCGCCGCAACTGCACCCTCATCTCCACCGCCGTCTCCGTACTCCGCCAACCCATCGAACGAGTCTTCAACCTCCCACCCTTATCCTCAAGCTCCAGCACCCCCGCTTCATCCTGTACCGCTTCTACCACGAGCATCAGCGCCTCTGGAACAAGTTTCCCCGAACCACCCCACCTCCTCGCTCTCCGCCGGCGCCTCCGCGAAATCTCCGCTAAATGGGAGTTAACCCACACTCTAACAACCCCCGACATCCTCTTCCTCGCCGCCATCCACTCCGGCTCGCTCTCCAACCTCATCACCAAACTCCTCTCCATCCCGCTCACCAGCTACAACTGGCTCAACAAAACCGTCGTCAGCGACATCTTCTACACTCTCCGGCGGGTGCTCCCTAGCCGCGGGCTCCGCTTCGAAGCCAAACTCCTCGGCACTGTCAAAGTCACTGGAGCAACCGGCAAATCCGTCTCAGCCGTTGTGCGAGGAAGCGCAGATGTGGTTAAACGTGGGAAGGCACTGTTGAATGGTGAGACCGAGGCAGACAAGGTTTGGGAGATCAAGTACACGGAATCGTTGGCGCCGCAACATGTATTACAGACCGCGGTTTACGCGGCGTTAATGCAGTGTCCGCCGCCGAAGAGTGCTGCTTCTCCTTCATCATCATTATCGTCAGCAAATTCCTCAGAATCGGAGTCGACGGCGCCGCCACCCCCGGAAGCATATCTCATTAACGCGCGCACCTCCCAAGCCCTGAGGATCTCTGGTGACTTCAATGCCGTTGTCCACCGTCTTGTGCGCCTGAAAACAGGCGTTGATACTGGCGGCCTCGTGGAGCATCTCACGAACGAGGAGTTCCTGGATGAGGCGAAACTGGATTGGGAGAACTGGGAGAACGAGGTTGGGGTGCCGAGGTGGTTTAGCCAGGAACAGAGGGGGTGGAAGATGGCGGTTGGGTGGAAAGGAAAGAAGAAGAAGGGTGAGGGGGAGGTGGTGGGTGATGTTGAGATCCCCGGGGAGGAAGTTGTAGTGACGGCGGTTGAGGGGCAGAAACCGGAGACGGTGAAGAAGAAGAGGGGGCGGCCGAAGAAATCTCAGACGATAGAAAAGGTAACTGAAGTCGCCGCGCCAGAGGAAAAGAAGGAAAAGAAAAAGCGAGGACGGCCGAGAAAAGTTCCTACGAGTGCACAGCAAGAGAAGCAGGAGAGAGAAGAAACTGGATTGGTGGAGACTGTGGTTGAGGGGCGGACGAAAGAGGGAAGGAAGGTTCCGGTGAAAGTCACCTTGCCAACTGGGACGGATCCGGATGAAGTTTTGGAGGCCGAGACATGAGAGTGAAGAGATTGGGAGGAGGGAGACGGGCATTGGGGGATAGATGATTGGCAGATGTATTGGCGCTGTCGACCTGGATGTAAATGACTGTATGAATCTGTATTATTACTGCACGATAAGTGGGCTGTATCACATGTAGAGTAAACACCCTACAGAAAGCCACATTGGAACCATAATGACCCCAAGGAATGTGAAATACCTATACCATTACTTACAAATACTTCACACTTGCCCCTCTTCCGCCTACCTTCCCATTTCCAAAACATCAGAATATGCCGTCCATCAATATACAACCACCGCTCAAAAGACAAACCAAACCAATGCTTGTGCGTGTGCTCGTTGGCAACACTGTCTACCGCAATCATCAATCCAGGATATCTTCGCCTCGTTCCACAAACGTCATAACTCTAATCGCCAAAGCGCTATGCAAAACGAATTCGGGGTTCATCAACATTTAGCGACAGGGCGAAGGTACTCAAGCAGGAAGGAGAGGGATTTAGAAGTCCTCCTTGCCATACTTGTTGAACTTCTCGTGAAGCTCCTATAATTCCGTCAGCATCCGCCTAAATCACATAAATCCAGCAGAACCCTCTCTCGACCCTCAAGGAGGATCGAACCACGGGGATGGTTTCTGGAATGGCTCATACCTTGGGCAGGTTGACGTTGGGGATGATAACGGAGTGGAGGGCCGACGGGGCCTCCTTCTCCTTATGCTCCCACCTTCCCCAGTTGCGCTTGCCGAAGGTGTCATCGGCGTGCTTGGAGTCGGAAGAGGTAGGGTTAGAGCCGAAGTAGAAACCAGCACCACCAATGGCAACAGCCATGATGGAGCCAAGGATCTAGGAGCAAATTGTTAGTATATATGCCTTCAAATGATTCTTAAAATCCTCGTCATAGGTGGTCTATTCCGGCGCGGTGTTTCGGAGAGATTTCGGTAGTCATTGTCATTTTGGCCGGTCGAGTCCAGCTCCAATCCCGTCGCCCTCATCAACCACACAGCCCAATTGCTCCAATCCACATTCCCAGACCCCAATCCTCCATCGTGGAAAGCGATTGTGGCGTCCATTGCGATGATTCCAGCGTGGTTGACCGGGGTTGCATGACGACACCGAGGATACCGACTAAGACCGACGTTGACAAGACATGACCAACCATCTCCCTCTTCACCTCCCACACCAACGTCGAGTTCCCATGCCATCAAGGCCGCACATCGTAGTCGGGTAACTCACGAAAAGCTCAGGGTCGCGCTTCGCGCCCTGCTTGAGGGCCTGCTGACCAGCGGCGTTGAGGAGACGGAGAGCGGGCTGCATTGTGCGGGGTTTGGTCTTTGCTTTCGATCGTCGGGGCTTGTTGCAAGAGAGCTGTAGATGTCGAGCGGGTAAGTTGAGATTCGTGGAACTTGCG
>ML220112.1:195200-228100 GCA_004786065.1 Ascodesmis nigricans
GGGGGGTTGTATGTACCGGTGTGAAGTGGTGAGTGGAGATGGATGAGAGGATGCGGGACGAGGGATAATGATGCGGGAAAAGCAGGCGGGACCGGGAATGGGTGTCAGACCATGAAAAAGACCCACGGTCTGCTGGAACTTGGGAAGTGTGGCGTTGCACCCACCAGCCACTTACCGAATTTACAACCACAATGACTATAGCGCCAACCGACGGCCCGAAGCCAGGGCCCAGGAACGTTCTCTGAGGTTCATACAGAATTAAGTCAACAAAGTGACAAGTCCAGCCCCAGAATTGTTTGCCCCTGTGGCCCAGAGTATGGCATATAATCAATCAATCTTGAAAAAGCTGTAGTTATCCCGTCAGACCAGTATCTAATTAACCCCCAGTCCATTTATTATCACCATATGTTGCATCAGATCCATTTATCATCAACCAATGTATCCGTTCCCGGCAAGCTAAATCCCAAACCACCAACTCCAAAAACATCAAGATAGTATGAAATAAAAAACGTCGAGCACCTGTCACACCCCACATTAACACCATGTAAACACGGGGTCTCTGGCCTTCACAGCCTCCAGCCGCTCCGCAATAACCTTTCTCTTCGCCCCATCCCCTGCCGTCAACGCACTGTACCCCAAATCGCCTTCTGCCTCATCATCACTAAACCATAGCCCTCCGAAGCTTCCCCTCCTACTACTCCCACTCCTCTTCCTCCCCGCCCAAGCTTTACCAGACCGAGACCTCGAATCTGGTCCATGGTAGCTCATTCGAGGTCTACTAGCCTGCTTCATGTTCCTGTTTCCATTTCTCACATATCCAGCTGGTTCATCGTCGTCGGAGAACGGTGAGTATACGCCATTACCGTGTGTCATCATCGGACTAGATTTACTTCTCGCCCCAGCGCCACCACCGAGTCTAACAGTTGATGGGAGTTCGGATCTCGGAGAGAAGGCGCTATCTAATAACAAATCTTGATTTGTGGGTGGCGCAGATGCGGGGATAGCGGCGCCAATGTCCATCTCGTCCGTATCATTGACAGAGGGGCGACGGTCAAAGTAACCGGAAGGGCGTGGGGAGCGGCTGTCGCTTGGCGGAACACGGAGAGGTACAGCGACAGGGACTTCCATTTCGTCGTCCTGTGACGCAACGTCAATACTTTTAGTGATAGTGGCGGTGGATAGTAATGCTTACCCAAACGTGCACTCTCGTCCTTCGAGTTAACTCCAGGGGGCCTTGATCGGGATCTTTCAAGGTTTCGACGACGTTCCAAGCCTGACCTTTCAGTACGGCAAGTTGTTTCTGCCACATTCGCTCTTTAAAATCCGAGTCCTGCTCAAATAGTGTTTTCAACAACGATTGAGTTTCCGCCCACCATTTAGAACTAGTCAAGATTGGGAGAAAGTGATCTCTCGTTTTCTGAGAAAAGGGTTGACCGATAAGGGATACTGGCAAAAACAGCCATCCAAACGGAAATGATCGCCATTGGTCGGGGTGCTTCCATGGGAATGCAAGGGAATTGTCAATGGCGCCAATTTTGATTGTTGCTTGTCGTCGGTGCGATGGAGTGGCTGATCGTGATGACGGATTCATCTGCTCTTGTACCTTGTAAACATGGGATGGAGCAGCTGGACGAGCCAATGGCTCAGCGGACGGTGGTCGCGAGGTTGAGGCATGAGAACTTTCACCATGGAGTGACATTGGCTTGCTATGGATGGAAACCTCACCAGTTTCGTGATCAACCCGTACCATCCAGTTGTCAAGGCCACGGTCAGTGTTCCGCATAATGTAATCGAGGATGACTAGTTTCTCCAACTCCTCGCGGAAGTTTTGCTTCAATTCCTCTGTCCAGGCGAATTTGCGAGCACCTGGTGGAGTAGACGGATCTTCCGCCTCCAACTCTTCTTCTTCATCGTAGTTCTCAGAATTAGGTCGACAGGTGTATTTCCATCCAGATTTCCGCTGATTCCTAGAAGATGTATAGTTGTTTGATGCGTACTGATCCGGCCAGGGGTTATTGCGAAGGAATATATTCGCATCTTGATAACCTTGTAAGAACACTTGAAAGCTCCCAACTTTCGGTGGCAGCGGCTTTTTCCTCCTATAGAAATTCCGGCGATCCCAGTAGTCGTAATGAAAAGCTTTGCTCGAGAGATGAACAACATCAGTGTAGGGTACCATATATGTCCGCAATTGACGATCGAGCAAACAAGCTGCCGCTTCCGAGATGTAGCTGAGATTGGGGATCAAGCAAGCTCTCCCAAAAAAACATGGGAATCTATGCTCTCGATCGTTAACATCTTGACATCTAACTCCACAACAAAGATTCACCCACAATGTCCGATGCAACCACTTCATCATCTTCGGATTCAACTTCCCGTAAGGCTCTTCATCCTTTGGTTTGAAGACAGCCACGATTTTCCCTTCGCAATCACGCATAAAATAACTTCCAGAGCTACCTTGTCTGATCAACTTTGGATCAATCCCCTTCCTTATTGCCTCTCGCACATTATCCACAACATCATCAAATTGCTCTTTTGTTGAAATAACCACATCCTCCGGCGGCCCCTCTGGTATGTCCCCCAACGGCTTGTGTGCTAGTCCTTCCGGTGGCACAAACACAGAGTACAGGATCTCAAGTGGCGGCTGATCAGCATGGGATCTCCCTTTCTTGAACTTGAACTTGTTCGCGATTTGGTCGGCCCATTTTTCAAGTCGCGCATTGATGACCTTGATGTCGACTGCTGATGACGAAGAACGCGAGCGATTAAAGTTTGGTGCTGCGGAGGAGGAGTGATGACGATTGGCAGAGGGACGAGAAGGGCCAGCTTGCACAATCTGGTGGTGTGACGGGAGAAGGCGGTCATCTTCGTCGTCGGAGTCTGTGAGGTCGGCTTCTTGGGCAAGACGCTGGTAGCCGGGCGTTGGTGGGTCGGTGCGCGGCATTATGGAGATGACGGGACGAGAGGGTTCGTCGGGGAAGGAGTCAAAGGATCGGCGGGGTGACTGTGGAGTGGAGGTGTTGGTGCGTGAGGAGCTTGGTGGAAGCTCTTCGTGACGTTAGGGAGCGGACAACCAAGCTGAGTGAGCTCCAGTGTTGCTCAAGCCATTGACCAATGAGAGACAGCCAGCCGATCGACGGATGGAGATAATCACGTGCATGTTCACTCACAAGTTCTCACTGCGAAAGATTGGCTTCAGTGCCAGCTTCATTTCAAAAACATCGACAATTCATGATTTTCAACACCAGCATCAACGTATTTGTGCAGAACCAACAAGTGACCAACTTTCCCATTTCCATCAACTCCACAGTAATACACGCAGGAAAAAAAAAAAAGAAAGGACAACAGAGCTTTTACAAACCCGAGACAATGCAACAGTAGCCTAAGACACCTAAATAACTATGATGAAAGGGGAATAAAAGTAGTAAAATGATTGATGGATATTTTAATCCTTGTGTTCCTCCTTACTCTCCTCCTTTTGATGCTCCTCCATATTCCCTGTATCACAAGGCGATGGGGTGGCGAAAAGAGAAAGTTTGGAAGAACGAGGATGAGGCGCCGGAGGAGGAAGACGACGAGAGGAGATAACAGTGGTGTGTTTAGTACGGGGTTCAGAGGTAAATGTATCGAGCTCTTGGGCGTCTGTGGCATCCTATACCATGACGTGGTTGAACAAGAAAGAAACGCTCTCTCCATTGTGGGTTCGGCGGCATGCTTCCGCAATCTAAGGGATCAGTTAGCCCCAATCTCACATATCTCTACCGTTTGACTGTTGAAAGCGCTGGGGAACTCACGGTTGGAGCGACGTCAATCGTCTCGATCTTTGAGCACCTTTTCCTTTTGTCCTCATGTGGCACTGTGTCTGTGACCACCAACCGACTCAACCTGCTCTTCTCAACCTTCTCACACGCATCACCAGACAAGATGCCGTGTGTCACAATAGCAACCACCTCCTTGGCACCGTTCTCGACCAGTATCTCAGCTGCCTTGCAGAGGGTTCCGCAAGTATCGGCCATATCATCGACGAGGATGGCAACCTTGCCAGCAACATCTCCAACAAGTGTCATGCGGGAAACTTCATTGGGGCGGGAACGCTCTTTGTGGATGAGAGCAAAGTTGAGATCGAGCCGGTCGGCAAGGGCGGTAGCACGTTTGGCGCCACCGGCGTCGGGAGAGACAATGACGGCGTTTTCGTGGTCCAGGTTTTGACGGATATAGCGAAGGGTAAGGGGTTCGGCGTACAAACTGCGGACAGTCAATAACCATAATCCAATTTCCAAGTATCTCTTCCTCTCCGCGATCCAACGTGGAATTCAGGATTGACTCACTTATCCACTGGGACATCAAAGAAGCCTTGAATTTGGCTGGCGTGCAAATCAATAGTGATGACATGATCACACCCAGCCTTCTGCAACATATTTGCAACCATCTTCGCCGATATCGGCGCACGGCTCTTGTCCTTCTTGTCCTGTCTCGCATATGGGAAATTGGGCATAACCGCCGTGACTCGTCTTGCGCTTGCCGTCTTGCATGCCTTGATAATGATCAAGAGCTCCATGAGGTGGTCATTGAGGTCGTCGCCGGGGCGGGTCGTTTGGAGAATGAATACATCTTCGTCGCGCACGGATTCTCGCATGATGACAGAGGTCTCTTGGTTCGAGTACTTGAAAACAGACATGTCAAGAAGGTTGACGCCGAGACTAATGGATAAGTTAGCCCGGGCTGGTCGTGGAGAAAGATTGATAATGTTCGTACCGGGCAGCGACTCGTGCGGCGAGGTCGTGGTGGGAATTTCCCGTGAGAAGTTTGATAGAGTTTCCTTCCATTGCGGGCGGGCGATTGGCCGAGGATACGGGCGGTGGATAGAGATAGAGGGATGCGGAAAGCGGTGAGTGATGTGGATAGTGGTCGTTGTCGTGATGGAGTCGCAGAACAGCGGGGCAGCGGAGGGGCGCATGTCAACTTTTCGTGCAGGGTTCACCCGGCAGGAACCGCTTGGGACATGGCACCGCACCACTGGCGACACACGCATCAACACCCAAACTTTAACCCAATGCCCTCAGCAAACGGTACTTGTACATATATGTAAGTGTCGATGGATAAATCCCCAGATCCAGAACAATCATGCGAGCAGTATCTTGATCACGTGATTGAGCGATCCGCAGATGGGACTCCGAGAACCTCCCTCCCTCACTTTTATGAAATATCGCCACATGGAGCCAAACAGATGAACACTAATAGTTGTAGTAACACACTAAAATTCATCTTGTTACTTGAAACCTGCACCAGAAACCGCTTTCGCCGACCTCATCTTGCTTCTTAAGGGTGCTAACTCCTTTGCTGGTCTTCGCACTAGAATTCGCCTCAATGGATTTCTCACTTGTAATCCCTTTACTATTTCCAGGCTTGTCCGTAGATTTGACCTTGCTCTTTTTGTCACTTGCCTTGCCTGTCTCTCCCTTGATGCCGCCACTATTCGTTTGTTGATTTACTGTCCTGTAGAGCCCGATAATGGGCACAATACTTCCAATCAATGGTGCTGTCTGTAACCGAGCCATCGGAACTTGAATCACTGACATTATGGGGACGGTTCCGATACACCGACAGTGTGCACCTGATTGATATGACTGCAGTCTTGCAAATTCGTACGCCCATTCTTGCAGGTTGTAATCATGAAGGTTGGTAGGTGAATACAACCTGCATTCTGGCACGAGCAGGTCGTCTTTGCCGCTGGTTTATCTTTTGGAGTCTTCACAAGATCCTTTGATGACATGCTTGATGCCTTCCCGCTGCTGGGTTTATCGGTCGCCTTTACAAGTGCAGTGGACGATGATTTTGAACTCTTTGCTTTATTAGTCGATTTCAAGGTCCCACTTGTGTTTGACGGCTTGCTGGACTTGGAACTCGAACTCGAACTCGAGCTGGAAGACTTCTTTGCAGTGTCCGATTAGGTTGATCCGGGGGTTTTATGAAGCGTTAACTCCTCCCCAACGGCGCTAGACGTGCTTCCAGATGAATCTTTTGGCCCATTGGAAGAGGCTTTGGGGGTGGTGACTGTATTAGTGAGAACGATCTTACAAAGATCTCCCGAGGGAGTTCGCTTTTCTGTGGTTATTTTGATTGACTTTGATGAGGACGAGGAAGAACTATTGGTGGTGATGGGGCTGGCTTTAGTTCGGCTACTGCTACTGGTTCGCTCTTATTTTCTTCGGTTTCCTCATAGTCTTCATTCTCCTCAAACTCACTCTCCTCACTGTTCTTGTTGTCTTCGTTCTCTTCGTTCTTCACATTGTTCTCGTTCTCTTCGATCTTTTCGCCCTCCAAGGTCTCGTCGTTCTCCACGTTTTCAGCGTTTTCGTCATTAACCTTGTTCTCATCATTCTTCTCTATCATTTCCATCTTCTCCGTCGCCAACTTCTTGGGAAACATACCACTTTTCCCTAACCTCGCCGGAGCCGTCGCCATTGCATAATTCCTTGTTGTCTCCGAATCACAGTGACTATCGTAGCCCCCGATAAACGGGTTCTGATCCGGCATTCCCGATATTCTGAGTGCCTTTAGTCCGGAAGTGACAATATGGTTATTGCCCCAAGGCTTGTCATTCTACTTGGGTATATTTTCGAAGTTGCCGGCTTTGTAGTTGTCGAGCCAGCCGCGGACGTCTTTGACGCGGGAAAGAATCTCAGTGGCCAGGGTCATGTCGGCGCGTGCTTCAGCAACGTCTTGTGCTTGAAGGTAGTCGCGGAGGAGGCCTTTGAGAATTTTGTCGCTGATGTGCGTCATTGTAGGCTGTGTGATTGTGGAAGTAAATAAGATATATGTCGTCAGAGTTGAAAGGGGAGTGTGCTGATATGAGCCTGGGGTTATGAAGTTCGGAACGATGGCACCAGTAGTGTGAGGGAAAAATTATGAGATCTGGATATGGTGATTCTTATGGGGAACTGGGCTCGGCATCTGAAGACGGTCGTGTGGGGGCGAAAAATGGAACGAAGTGATGTTTCTGAATTGCGACTGAGCCATATTCAATATCATCTCACGCTCATTACCTCTGTTGTTTTCGATTCCGCGAACTCGGTAACATCAATAGGAACGTCGAATTGAAAGTATCACAGCATCGATTCATATCCAGCACTCTTGTAGCCGTTCAATCATGAGGTGGATCGTAGAGTATCAGATTCAGGGAGCCGCCATTTCAACAGCTTCTAGAGACGAGTAACCCGTTACTTCACAATAAAAAAATTATAATGGTTAATTATCTCCACGAAGCAACCGTGAAGCACTCAATAAAGAAGAAATCACCATTGTATTTATTGTTCGGAATTCGGAATGACTCAAAAACAAAAGATGTGACGACGCCGACAGGACTCGAACCTGTGCGGGCGAACCCAAGAGATTTCTAATCTCTCGCCTTAACCACTCGGCCACAGCGCCTTAGTTGATGGTAGACATAAAATACAACATTTGTCAAGGTATACTTACAGTAAACTGCATTTCAAGCGGACTTCTCCGACAGTTTTCCCACTTCATCCCAGCATTTGAGTTCTTTGCGTCTCTAAATCTAAAATCTAATTGGCCATTCACCGCGGTTGTTGTAGATCCCTATTGGTAGACCCACATGGCTGTCACACCAAATTTTCCCCGCCATGCGCTGCTCTCCATGTCACAACCTAATTCTCACTCCACCACCGTTCTCGATCCAGACACCCACCAGCGCCTCTGGCGCATCCACCACCAGCAGTTGAAAGATACAAGAGACACTCGTCCAGGGCGTGCAAGCGCTGATAATTGAACTCCTCTTGTTCTATCCTGCGCTCCTCTCGAATCATCCGCCACCAGCTTCAAGCAATCAACATCATCCAGCACTTCATTTCTCGAATCACAGACATCTTGGTACGAAAGTGCTTATCGGACAATCATCAACAGCCTGTATTACAAGCCCTACTATCTTGAGAAATACAAGATACCGCTTTAGCCACCGATTTCCGCATCCACGCAACAATGGCAGATACGAAGAGCATTACAAGCGTCACCGCAGAACCTGCTCGTGGAGTGGCCTCTCCTCCTGCGTCCCATGCGATACCAGTCTCGACCAACACGTCTCCAATCACCAATGCTCGCCGTGAACTCTTCGCGTACCTCCGCACACCCCGATTCTACCTTGTGCTCCTCCTCGGCCAGGTTCTCTCCCTCTGCATTACCGGCACCAATACGCTTTCAGGCCTCCTCGTCTCTCGCGGCACTAGCATCCCAGCCTTCCAATCATTCTTCAATTATGTCCTCCTCAACGGTATCTACACCGGATATACGCTCTATAAATATGGGTTCTACGGCTATCTGAAGCTCTTGAAAACCCGCGGGTGGAAATACTTTATCCTTGCCTTCCTCGATGTCGAAGGAAACTACTTCGTCGTTTTGGCTTATCGGTACACCACTGTTATTTCCGCACAGCTCATCAACTTCTGGGCCATCGTCGTGGTCGTCATTATCTCGTTTGTGTTCCTCAAGGTTCGGTATCATTGGACACAGGTGCTGGGGATCTTGATTTGCTGTGGTGGGATGGGTGTGCTGCTAGCGAGGGATGCGAAGAGCCAAGGTGGTGTGTCGAACGGATTGCCGACGGAGCTGAAGGGAGACCTGTTTATGCTCCTAGGCGCAAGTCTGTATGGCCTGTCGAACGTTGCCGAGGAATTTTTGGTATCTAAGGCACCTCTTTATGAGGTCGTCGGACAAATCGGCTTTTGGGGCATGATCATCAATGGGGTACAGATGGGGATTTTTGATCGCGGAGCTATCGAGAGTGCGAACTGGGATGGGAAAGTCATCGGCTACATTGTCGGGTTCACCCTGATCATGTTCTTCTTTTGTAAGTTACCAGTGTTGGGTAAAGGACGCGTGGAAGGGATTGTATGCTGACTTGACAGACTCGACGGTTCCTGTATTGCTGAGACTTGCGTCTGCTGCCTTCTTCAATATCTCGCTGTTGACGTGCAATTTCTACGGCGTTGCAATCGGTATTCGAGTGTTTGGTTACGTCCTCGACCAGTTGTACCCCGTTGCCTTTGTCCTGATCATATTGGGTAGGTTTATAAATCAAAAACGTAAACGCATGATATTGACTTCGAAATAGGCTTGGTTATATACTTCACCTTTATCTCAGTATATGGCGAATCTAAAAAGCCATGGCTTGGTGAGAATCAAGAGCATGGTGTGGCTGGCATCGGGACTGCGAAGCGGGATGCTATCCGGCATGGGGAGCTTCCACGAACGGATCAGTCAATGGCTGAGCAAGCTTAGGCATTCAATCAGCTCAAAGATCCCCGAGAAGGTATCACGAGGAATTGTACCAATGTATTGATTACGTGTTCCGTGTGGCACGAGAGAGAGTTTTGTGTTGAGAGAATGTGATGTTGATTGATGGAGGCAGATTAGCATTGTACTTCCAGCATTGCTGGGAATGCTGTTAGTATCAAGCGCTACTCTGCATCCGTGAGGTTTATGAGGATGTTAGATAGGGAGTCTTGTGGTGAATGAAAAGAGATGGTTGAAATGTTTCCAAACATCAAGTGATAGACTATGAATTTGTTGCCAAAGTGACCACAGACATGTTTCACTTCCCATGACTCACGTGCGTGGAGTTACCCCACACACATCACTCGACCTTCTCCAAGCTGCAACCCTCACTGACGTCTTGAACCTCTCCCTTTTACGCATTGTTTCCTTCACGACCATGGCACGCCTAGGCCTTCGCATTATTTTCTTAGTCGGTATGCGCCCAAGTTCTTCACTTCCAACTTCTTCCTCCACCCTACTGCTCACTGGCAATCGTTCTGGTAACTCTGACTGACCACTAAGCTCCCTCATAGTCTTCTCCTTTACCGTCATCCTCTTTTACACTGGCTACCACGTCCAGCAACAATCCCTTTCTGCTATCCGCGATGTCATTCCATCCCCACCGGAGCCGCCGCCTCCACCAGCCCCACCATCCACGATACCTCCCGAGCTCCACCGCTCGTCTCTCCTTCGACGGACAGCCTACATAACAGCGATAACCAATCCCGTCGACTTTTGCAATGCTGTAATCCTGTTCGCAACCCTCCACCGCACGCGGTCAGACGCCTCCAGAATCCTCCACTACCCATTATCCTGGGACACCGAACGTAGTCACAGTCGGACCACGAAGCGGCTATTCGAAGTGTTATCAATTCGCTACCATGTCGAGTCTCGTGGAGTCGAGAAACCCGGCCTTGGGAGTGCATTTTCGGAAACGGAATTCTCCCGGGTTCTCTTCCTCGATTCACTGGGGATCTTTCAGAAACATTTTGATGAAGATCTTCTTGCGGATAATGGTGCTACTAGTGGCGGCGCATCATTGACTCTTGTCCGTGATCCCACAGAACCGGGGAAACTATGGGATGGGTGGGTTCTGTTGAGGCCATCTTTAGATGCTGCGGCCACAGTTCAAGGCCACCTTGACGATGGAGTGAATGCCGGGGAAGTTCTCACCAAGCTTTATTCACAAAAGGCGGAGATTCGGAATTGGTATCCGGTGGTGCTGCACCTGAGGCAGATCCGGAAAAGGTGTCGAGAATGCTGGGACGGCAGTGGCTGGGATGTGGAAAAAGTGTTAAAGGAGACGAGGTTTCTCAATTTCCGGGATGCAGAGGTAAGGGATGTGAATAACGTGCTGGTCGGAGACGCTAGAAGGAAGCCGGGGCCAGAGGGAGTGAAGGAAAGAGAGGTGTGGGAGATGTTGAGAAGGCGGTGGGCGAAAGAGAGGGCGGAGGTTTGCGGGCTTGATTTGCTTGCTTAATGGCAGCTGAGCAGGTGGGTATATCCTAGGAAGGCGTTTTGGGCGTTTTTGATTATCAATTCATATTTTGGGCCGACGAGAATGAGGGAAGTCAACTGGCTTGCGTTATTTCATGACAGGATATCAGTGCATTTGAAGAGGCTGGTTTGATGGATCGAGGCACTCGATTCAGTTGGACAGTTCGAATCGAGCGCATCGACGATAGGACAACTCTAAACGACGCGATACCCCTCTTCGCTCAACTTCACCCCACTATTGGTTTCGTACACCCTCTATGATTGATTGATTGATTGATATCATTTAAGCCCATGCGTCCCTTTGGGATATGGCGCGTCAACTACTCTACAACCTCCACCCTTCCCCTCCCCTTTTCGTTCTGCTTCTTACAGGCTTTCTGTATACATAGAAATTTCGTCCACTGTCAACCCTATTTCTCGCCGACCCTTCGCGCTGGCGATGGCCGCCTTTTGAGTTGTGCTAGCGAGCTGCTAGGCACGTTCTCTCCTCTTCCTTTTCATTATTGTGTGTGTCACCTCCCCTCCTCCCCTCCGCACTCCGCTCTCTCCACTCTCCGTTCTCACCGCTCTCCGCTTTCGACGCCTCCTACTCCCCTCCTTCTTCCGTTCCAGCTTCTCCCTCTCGTGCTGCTCCCACCCCCACTCCTCCGCCTTCCTCTCTCTCTATACCTGGATTGATTGATTGATTGATTGTAATCATTTAAGCGCATGCGTCCCTTTGGGATATGGCGCGAGAACTAACATACAAACCACTCCCTTTCCGCAGCGAAACGCTGCTTCTATTCAACAGACTCTGCTTCATCCGTTTTCAACCATTCTCTCGCCGGCCTTGCTGCCTTTGCAGTGGCCGCCTTTTGAGCTGTACACTGCTGTGCACTTAGACTCTCCTGCATCCACCGGTTTCTTCTTCCCTTGCTTTTCTATGCTCACATCTCCTCCTCTACCCCCCCATTCTCTCTCTCCCAACCCCATTCCTCATGCACCCGCTCTTCTTCAGCTCTGTCCTCTTCCTCTGTTTTTGGCCTGCCCACAAGCGTTTCCTCGATGAATTTTAGGATCGCCGGGGTGGCCCTCGGTTCTGCGAAGATTGTCGACAATGCATGCATCTTCGTGAACCCGTCTTTCTTCAGCGCGTTCCAGAGCTCCTCTTGCTCCCTTCTCCATACTCTACACTCCTTAAATAGGTGGTCTCGGGTCTGGCGTGGTCTGTCGCACCACCAACATTCGTCGCTTACTCTTTTTCCTATCGACTTCAGGTAGACGGCCGTGACTGCGTGGTCTGCCGCGAACCTGTAGTATTGTACGGCCACCTTTTTCCGAGCTTTTGCTGCTATTGAGTCCATTCTGGTCGATTTCCTCAGTTTATATCGCTGGGGGTAGTACTTTTGGCACTTTTCCCCAAACCACTTCTGTTCTTCTTGACGTCTGGCTTCGTTGACGAGCCGGCTAATGTGGGCTAGTGAGGGTTTCTGCGTCCCCCGGGGGTTCGGGTTACAAGTGGCAGCTTCTTTTGCTGCTATGTCTGCTACCTCGTTGCCTATGATGTCTTGATGTCCCGGCACCCAGTGCAGGTGTACCTCGACTCCCCTCTGTCGCAGTGTATCGTAGCTTCTTCGGATTTCATCGGCCCTCTGTTGCCCTGGCCCTGGTTCCGATGACTTGATTCTTGGGCCAGGGCAACAGAGGGCCGATGAAATCCGAAGAAGCTACGATACACTGCGACAGAGGGGAGTACCTGGCACATTGATTGATTGATTGTAATCATTTTAGCGCATGCGTCCCTTTGGGATATGGCGCGAGAACTAACATACAAAGCGTCCCCTTTCCGCAGTGTTGTACTGCATCTACTCAAAAAACTCTGTTTCATCCGTTTTCAACCATTTTCTCGCCGACCTTGCTGCCTTTGCAGTGGCCGCCTTTTGAGCTGTACACTGCGGTAAACTGCGGTGTACTTAGACTCTCCTATGCCCACCGAGTACCTGGCACACTCGGTATTCTGCTGGATTTGGATTTGCATTGTTTCACAACAAATATCAAGTTAGGCGCTGTGGCCGAGTGGTTAAGGCGAGAGATTAGAAATCTCTTGGGTTCGCCCGCACAGGTTCGAGTCCTGTCGGCGTCGTCATTAATTTTTCAGGTATTCTGTTTTTCAGTCGCAGGAACGGGGGAGGTCTTAACTGTTTTCGTCAATATATATTCCTTATTCGGACAAAAATGACCGTAGACGACGAAAGCAGCGCGAGATTGAGGCGCGCGTATATGGTCGTGGTTGAGCAGCTCAGAGTACAAATGAGAGTATAAGCTCCACAGAGCTATGACTCCATGTATAAGCTCCAAGGGTGTGGGAGCGCTCAGGGACCATAACCATCCCTGAGCCACGGAGATATTGTTTATACCACAAAACACAGGTTATGAACACCTGAAATAACATCGCCATACATGTTACCTGGATACTGTACCAGGTGTTGACTCTCTGGGGCTCCACCAATACCGCCAAGCTCGGCTTTCTGACTCGTTGATTCAGTACCCCAGCCGTTTCCTCACATGCCCACACGTTGATCGCCACTGGTTGAACAGACCACCCAAATAGTTGATAGTACGGTTGAGATGCTCAACACTGGCGTCTCTGATATACACTTTGATGGCGCTGCAGTGAATTGAGCCCACGAGGTTGACCAAGCATTGATCATCGCCGTTTCGCGTTTGTGCTCAGTTCTTACAGGATTTCTCAACGTCAAAACCCATGAAAGGCGCCCGCAAAAAAAGGTTTTTCAACCACACTGAAAACGCGGGGCCCAGATCACCGGAAAATTGAATTGATTGAGTATAGATTGGCCACCGGAAACCCCCATCGGCTGTCAATCGTGGAGGCCGGCCGCTGACTTGGCAGGGTTACTTGAAAAAAATTACAACATTCAGCGCGGGGCCGACAACCCCGCCAAACTTTTCTCTTCTTCTTCCTCCGGCACCCGCTTCTCCTCCTCCTCCTCCTCCTTCCTCCCTCTCTCACCACTCTTCTGCTACATCTCCCACCCCATCCCACTCCCTCCTCCCCCCAATACATCCCTCTTCTACCTACTCGCATCTACCCCTTCAACTCGCTTGCCTTTCTCTTGTTTCAAGCACGCCTTGGCGAATCGTGCCTGAACCCTCACGTCGTCCTTTTGTTTAATTCCCCGCCATCCGCCGCAAGCATTCTCTCCTCAACAAAACTTTACGACAAGTCCTTTTCTTCCCTAAATAAAATGGCGACTACGAATGGGAGTGCGGTGATTGTCCCGCATGCTCCGGTGACGGCGCGGGCACTGAAGGATGATGGGCGGCCCATTGAAGATGAGCGTTTGGTGACAATTGAGTTGGAGGACGGAACGGCCTACCAGGGTTACTCTTTCGGAGCGCATAAGAGCGTTTCCGGAGAATTGGTTTTCCAGACCGGTAAGTCGGGCTTGCACGGCTCAGCAACAAGAATGGGGGGCTGACTAGCACTAGGAATGGTTGGATACCCCGAGTCCATCACCGATCCGTCCTACAGGGGCCAGATTTTGGTTATTACCTTCCCTCTAGTTGGCAACTACGGTATGATCACAAAATAGCCTTGACCCTCGACAACACGACTCACTTCAATCTAGGTGTTCCGTCGCGAGAGAAGCAGGACGAGCTGCTTGCATCGCTTCCGGCGTACTTTGAGTCAAATCAGATCCACATTGCCGGTTTGATTACGGCATCATACTCGGGAGAGGAATACAGCCACTACCTGGCCGAGAGCTCCCTCGGAACATGGCTCAAGGAGCAGGGCGTTCCTGCGGTCTATGGCGTCGACACCCGCGCGCTGACGAAGAAGATCCGGGAACAGGGTGTGATGTTGGGGAAGATGCTTTTGGCGAAGAAGGACTTGGTGGCCGCTGGCGAGCCAGAAGATGGTCATGACTGGCGGGAAGACTTTGAGACTGTGGAGTGGGTGGACCCCAATGCGAAGAACTTGGTCGCTGAAGGTAAGATTTCCCCAAATTTTTGGGAGAACCATTCCCTGACCGTCGCCAGTGTCAATCCGCAAGCCTCAAGTTTTCTCCCCGCCCGCTGATGTCGCCTTGAAGCGTCTGGATGGGTCCCCCGTGCGAGTTCTTTGCGTCGATGTCGGCATGAAGTTTAACCAGTTGCGATGCTTCCTCAGGCGTGGAGTCGAGGTTAAGGTCGTTCCGTTCGACTACGATATCAATGCCGAGACCGAGAAGTACGACGGTCTCTTTGTGAGCAATGGTCCTGGTGATCCAGCCATGATGCAGGGCACTGTCGAGAACTTGAAGAAGGCTTTGGCCGCCGCGAAGACGCCTGTTTTTGGAATTTGCCTTGGTCATCAGCTTCTGTCTCGGGCGGCTGGGGCTCAAACGAAGAAGATGAAGTTCGGTAACCGCGGTCACAACATCCCATGCACCAACCTGCTCTCCGGGCGCTGCTATATCACCTCCCAGAACCACGGTTATGCTGTCGATGCCGACACTTTGCCCGAGGGATGGAATGAGCTCTTCGTCAACGCCAACGACGGATCGAACGAGGGTATTTACAATACCAAGAAGCCGTTCTTCAGCGTCCAGTTCCACCCCGAAAGCACCCCTGGCCCGAGAGATACCGAAAACCTGTTCGATGTCTTCATCAATGCCATTAAGCGCACTTTGAGCCCCACCAACCCGGATGCCATGAAGTCGCCTGTTGAGTTCCCTGGCGGTAAGGTTGAGGACAACATTCGCGCCAACCCCAGGGTGAAGGTGAAGAAGGTTCTTGTTCTTGGTTCCGGTGGTTTGAGCATTGGTCAGGCTGGAGAGTTTGATTACTCTGGAAGTCAGGCCATTAAGGCGCTCAAGGAAGAGGGCATTTATACCATTCTCATCAACCCCAACATTGCCACCATTCAGACCTCGAAGGGTCTTGCTGACAAGGTGTACTTCCTCCCTGTCACCGCCGATTTCGTCCGCAAGGTCATCATCCGCGAGCGACCGGACGCCATCTACGTCACCTTCGGTGGTCAGACTGCGCTGTCAGTTGGTATCGAGCTCAAGGATGAGTTCGAGTCCCTTGGTGTGAAGGTCCTCGGTACCCCCATTGACACCATTATCACCACTGAAGATCGTGAGCTCTTTGCCCGCGCCATGGAGGAGATCAACGAGAAGTGCGCGAAGTCTGCTTCTGCCTCTTCCGTTGACGAGGCTTTGGCCGCCGTGAAGGACATTGGATTCCCTGTTATTGTCCGTGCTGCTTATGCTCTGGGTGGTTTGGGATCAGGCTTTGCCTATAACGAGGATCAACTCGTCGATCTTTGCAACAAGGCCTTTGCCGCCAGTCCCCAGGTCCTCATTGAACGCAGTATGAAGGGCTGGAAGGAGATTGAGTACGAAGTTGTCCGTGATTGCCGTGACAACTGTATTACGGTCTGCAACATGGAGGTGAGTGATGTTTTCCGAGCAATATCATAAATGGCTGAAGCTGACCCGTATAGAACTTCGATCCCCTTGGTATCCACACCGGTGATTCGATCGTTGTTGCCCCGTCGCAAACTCTTTCCGATGAGGATTACAACATGCTCCGTACTACCGCCGTCAATGTCATCAGACATCTTGGTGTCGTCGGAGAGTGCAACATCCAATATGCTCTCAACCCCTTCTCAAAGGAGTACTGCATTATCGAGGTCAATGCTCGTCTTTCTCGTTCCTCTGCCCTTGCCTCCAAGGCCACCGGTTACCCGCTTGCGTTCATCGCTGCTAAGCTCGGCCTTGGAATTCCTCTTAACGAGATCAAGAACTCGGTTACTAAGGTCACTTGCGCTTGCTTCGAACCGTCTCTCGATTACGTCGTGGTCAAAATCCCCCGTTGGGATTTGAAGAAGTTCACTCGCGTCTCCACCCTTCTCAATTCATCGATGAAGAGTGTCGGAGAGGTTATGAGTATCGGAAGAACTTTCGAGGAAGCTATTCAAAAGGCAATTCGGTCGGTGGACTACAACAACTTGGGTTTCTCCGCCACCAATGCCCTCATGTCGATCGACCAGGAGCTCCAATTCCCATCCGACCAGCGACTCTTTGCCATTGCCAACGCTATGCATACCGGTTACTCCGTGGATAAGATCTGGGAGATGACTCAAATTGACAAGTGGTTCTTGAACAAGCTTATGGGATTGGTCCGCTTCTCCAAGCTCATGGAGAACTTCAACACCTCGAGCATTCCTCGTCCGCTCCTTACGCAAGCCAAGCAGCTCGGTTTCTCCGACAGGCAGCTCGCCAAGTTCTGGGATTCTAACGAAACTGCCGTCCGCCAGCGTCGCGTTGAGTCTGGCATCATGCCGTTCGTCAAGCAGATTGACACTGTTGCTGCGGAGTTTCCCGCATTCACCAACTATCTGTATCTGACCTACAACGGAGTCGATCACGACATCGTCTTTGAAGACAAGGGTGTTATGGTTCTTGGATCCGGTGTCTACAGAATTGGTTCTTCTGTCGAGTTCGATTGGTGTGCAGTCCGCGCCGTCCGCACTCTTCGCGAAAAGGGAACCAAGACGATCATGATTAACTACAACCCTGAAACCGTGTCTACCGATTACGATGAGGCTGATCGCCTGTACTTCGAAAATATCAACCTCGAGACCATTCTTGACGTTTACCAGCTTGAGAACTCGAGCGGTGTTATCATTTCCATGGGTGGTCAGACCCCCAACAACATCGCTCTCCCTCTCCATCGCCTGAATGTGAAGATTCTCGGTACCTCTCCGGAGATGATCGACTCCGCCGAGAATCGTTACAAGTTCTCTCGCATGCTTGACAGAATCGAAGTGGATCAGCCCGCTTGGAAGGAGCTTACCAGTCAAGCTGAGGCCGACGAGTTTTGTGATAAGGTCGGCTACCCGGTGCTGGTGCGCCCGTCTTATGTGTTGTCTGGAGCTGCCATGAACACGGTCTACTCGAAGGACGATTTGGCTAGCTACCTTGCGCAGGCTGTAGAGGTTTCCCGCGAACATCCTGTCGTTATCAGCAAGTACATCGAGAACGCCAAGGAGATTGAGATGGACGCTGTCGCAAAGGACGGAAAGATGATTATGCACTTCATCTCTGAGCATGTCGAGAACGCCGGTGTCCACTCTGGTGACGCCACTTTGATCGTTCCCCCGCAAGATCTTGATGCCGAAACCGTCCGCAGGATTGAGGAGGCCACTGCTAAGATTGGAAACGCCCTTAACGTTACCGGCCCTTATAACATCCAGTTCATCGCCAAGGATGGTGAAATCAAGGTTATCGAGTGCAACGTCCGTGCTTCCCGATCTTTCCCCTTCGTCTCCAAGGTCATGGGTGTAGACCTCATCGAGATGGCCACGAAGGCCATCATGGGCTTCCACGTCGACCCCTACCCGCCTGTCAATGTTCCGAAGGACTATGTTGGTATCAAGGTTCCGCAGTTCAGTTTCTCGCGTCTCTCTGGAGCCGACCCTGTCCTTGGTGTTGAGATGGCCTCCACTGGTGAGGTTGCCTGCTTCGGTCGCGACAAGTACGAGGCCTACATGAAAGGCCTGATCTCTACTGGATTCCGCATGCCGAAGAAGAATGTCCTTCTTTCCATTGGTTCCTTCAAGGAGAAGATGGAGCTTTTGCCGTCTGTTAAGAAGCTTCATCAACTCGGATTCAAGCTGTTCGCCACGGCTGGAACTGCCGACTTCATCCAGGAGCACGGCATTCCTTGCCAGTATCTCGAAGTCCTTGATGACCAGGGTGAGCAGAAGTCGGAGTACTCTTTGACTCAGCACTTGGCAAACAACTTGATTGATCTTTACATCAACTTGCCCTCCGCGAACCGTTTCCGCCGTCCTGCCTCGTACATGTCTCGCGGATACCAGACCCGTCGTATGGCTGTCGACTATCACACTCCGCTTGTCACCAATGTGAAGAATGCGAAGGTGCTTATCGAGGCTATTGCCCGCCACTACGATCTTGCTGTCAGCGCCCTTGACTCGCAGTCCAGCCATGAGACTACCATTCTCCCCGGACTCATCAATATTGCTGCTTTCATTCCGGGTGTTGCGACTGAAGGTGATGCGGACTTTGAGAAGGCTACGAAGGAGTCTATTGCCGCTGGTTTCTCGATGATCCGTATCCTCCCCATGGGTGTTGGTAACAGCATTACTGATGCGGCAGCTCTCAACACGGCTCTTAGCAACACCAAGTCTGCGCATGCGGATTTTAACTTCTCTGTTGCTGCCACTTCTGACAATGACGCTCAGCTTCGCGAACTGACCAACAAGGTTGCTTCTCTCTTCATTCCGTTCAACCACCTTTCCGGCAACATCAATAAGGTTGCGAAGGTTACAGGCCATTTCGGAGTCTGGCCGGAGCACAAACCCATCATGACCGATGCGAAGACCACTGATCTCGCCTCGATTCTTCTGTTGGCCAGCCTCCACAACCGCAAGATCCATGTCACCAGTGTTACTACCAAGGACGATATCACTCTCATCGCGCTCTCCAAGGAGAAGGGGTTGGCTGTCACCTGTGACGTTTCGGTTTATGCATTGTTCTTCACCCAGGAAGACTTCCCTGAGTGTAGTGTTCTCCCAACCGTCGAAGACCAAAAAGCGCTTTGGCAGAACATGAACATCATTGACTGTTTCTCCATTGGAAGTCTCCCGTACCAGCTTGCTCACGACCTAAAGCAGAAGCCTTTAGCCTCTGTTGGTATTGCTGATGCTCTTCCTCTGCTCTGCACTGCTATCTCTGAGGGCCGTCTCACTGTTGCAGACATCATTGCTCGCCTTCATGAGAACCCGAAGAACATCTTCGATCTTCACGACCAGCCTGACTCATCTGTCGAGATTGAGATTGGCCGTCCATATATTGCCGAAGAAAGTGATGTCTGGTCCCCACTTGTTGGCCGTACTCTCAAGGGCGTTGTCAAGAGGGTTACCTTCCAGGGTAAGACCGTTGCTCTCGATGGCCAAGTCTCTTCGGATGGAACTCTTGGAAAGGACTGGTCCGCTTGGATGCCGCACACCGTTGTTCCTCAACTCAGCTCTCCGTCTATCGCTCAATTTGACTCCTTCGACCGCCAGAGCCGTATTGGAATCACCAGCCCTTCTATCAAGGCCAATGCTCGTCTTCAATCCCTTTTGAGCGAAGGTGCCGGTGGCCCACTTGCCCTCCCTACGCCTGTGGAGGCTGCTGTCAATCCCCTTGGTATCAGCTCCGAGCAAACCGTCTCGCCAGCCCTCCAGGCTCTCATTCAGAAGGAGTCCAACTTTAAGCGCCGCCACATCATTAGCGTCAACCAGTTCGATCGGTCTGACCTTCACCATCTCTTCACTGTTGCGTCTGAAATCAGGCTTGCTGTCGAACGTTGGGGCGTTATCGACCTCCTTCGTGGTCGTCTCCTTTGCACCATGTTCTACGAGCCTTCGACTCGCACTTCAGCTTCATTCGATGCTGCTATGCAGAGGCTCGGCGGTCGTGTTGTACCCATCGCTGCCCAGCACTCCAGCCTCATGAAGGGAGAGTCGCTCCAAGACACGATCCGCACTCTTGCTTGCTATGGTGACGCCGTTGTGTTGAGGCATCCTGATGAGAACAGCGCTGCCATCGCTGCCAAGTACTCCCCAGTCCCTGTGATCAATGGCGGTAAGTTTATTATCAATATTGTGGAGTTCTGTTTCTAATCATTTATAGGTAATGGCGCTCTTGAGCACCCGACTCAGGCTTTCTTAGACCTGTTCACTATCCGCGAGGAACTCGGCACCGTCAATGACCTGACCATCACCTTTACTGGAGATCTCAAGCATGGCCGTACTGTCCACTCTCTCGTCAAACTTCTTGAGCACTACCATGTCAAGGTCCAACTTGTCTCGCCTGTTGGTCTTGATCTTCCCAAGACTGTCCGCGACAGTTTGTTGAAGAAGGGCATGATCATCAAGGAATCTCGTGATCTCACCCCGGAGATCGTGGCCGAGTCTGATGTTCTTTACTGCACTCGTGTTCAAAAGGAACGGTTCGACGACCTTGCCGAGTATGAACGTTTCAAGGACAGCTTTATCGTCGACAACTCTGTCTTGAAGCACGCTAAGGCTCACATGGTTGTTATGCACCCGCTGCCGAGGAACAAGGAGGTTGGAGAGGAGATTGATTATGACCAGCGTGCGGCATACTTCAGACAGGTATGTTGTTCTGAACTCACATCCTTGATCCACCCGCTGATGCAGTTTCGACAGATGCGCTATGGTCTGTACTGCCGCATGGCTTTGCTTGCGCTTGTCTTGGGTTAGACTCGCAGAGCGTTGTTGTGCGAATGTGTGGATTGTGGTTAATATAGGTGTTTCGCTATGCATTCATTCGGGTTTGCTTTCATCGTTTATCTAGGATTTGGTTTGTCAAAAGTTGTTTTTCTTTTATCTTCGCTCTTGGGTTGTGTATGTAAGGTTTTTGGGTGGGTTTCATTTTTCTTTTTTTTCCTTCTAGGATTTTAGCCAGTACACTGTGATCAAGACATCTACGTTCTTCGTCGTGGATGAACACAGGGTAGCCGTTTATTTCTTTTTCTTTCTTTGGGTGGTGTGTTTTGGTCTTAGGCGTATTATGTTTTGTGGTATATCATGGCGTGGGTGATCATTGCATTTTTTTGCCATTGCATAGGGGTGTATGGAGTTATTTCATTTTTTCTGTAGGTCGTTGGGTGGCGTTTTTTCTGTTTTGGTTTGGTTTTCTATTTTTGGTTGCATATGGGATTCGGCATCTTGGGATCGGCGTTTGGGCTTACAGAGGACTTAGAATTCGACAACACTCATCGAGATTGAAAGAGTTGAGGAAGTGGGTCTGGTGGCTGAGGAATGGAATAGACATCGATTGTGGGAGTAGTTTGAATCCACCGAATGGTTGTTTTATCTTGCCCTCTCGCTCTGTTGGTGCTCAGTGCTACCGCCGTTTTCCATAAAAACAGAACCTTGGGAGCTTCAGTGACGATAACCCTTTGCCTTTGTATCTTGAAGCATCAGGACTAAGTTCTCTCCCCTCGTCGAACCGCGTTCGCGTGCGCACTCAGCCCTGCGCGCTTTAATCCTCTCAACGTCATCCCGTCCCGTTTCATCCACAGATCCACATCAAAATTTCTTAATATCCCGCACCCACAATTCCCCTCTACCGGGTTGGTGGTCGAGTTATTACCGCATCCCCCCAATTCCTCGTTACCTATCTCCCAGCTCACGGAACCCAGCTGACAGTATCCAATATAACCACCCCGATAACAACCATGGCAGTTTTCTACCTCGGCATCAAGCTGGATGACGATCTTGATGACTCTTATAAAAACACTCCCGTTGGTACATCCACAGGAAGACGGATATCTAGCCCAGTACTCTACGTACGTACCCACATGGGAACAACGGCGATAATGACGATAATGGCGATCTCCCGCTGGCTGTGTGTGGATCTTGAGATGGTCCCGCGGGTCAACTCCGTAACGTTAGTTTACTGACACGTTTGAGGCCCTGGAAGGCTGGATGGAACTCGGATGGGGATGGTGGTGGGAATTGCATGTGATGGTGGTTTTCCGAGATGCTCCTACTACTGCGATGACTCTTGCTGTTTCTATTACACCTTGGTTGATGGTCGGGTGTTGGGGTTGAGGTGGAAGTTGGGGTGTTGGTGAGGGAGGTGGGTGACGGTGGATGTGTTGCGCAAGAGATCAACGATAGGAGTGCCGTGGTTTCCAGTTGCTTTATCTATGGGGACCTTGGGAGGTGGTGATGGGGCCCGTGTTTTCCGCGGACGGAAGGGCATGAGATGTGAGGTGGATGGTGAAATAGGTGGAGAAATGGAGGTGTAGGAGGAAGGGAGAAAGGATGTGGTGGGAGGGAGTGAGGTTGGAGGTTGCGGTGATGGGAGAGGATGTAAACATGCATGCGTACGTTGCAGTGAGATAATAAACATACTGTAGATTATTGTTTCTTCTGATGCGCTCAGAGTAGTATGGTGATGACGCAGACTGAAACGATCATCGATTCTTTGCACCTCGCAGCTTCGATTCGCGGAAAAGATCCATTTGACGAGTTCCTTCTCTTTCGCCTCCTTCTCGGCCTGAAGAAAATCTTCAGAAACCGATCTACCCCCGTGAGTCCGAGTTCCGTCAACCAAAACTTCCGTTCAGGCGAGAATGGCAAACGTCCAGGTGGAAGCCCAAGACAGAATTGCCCTCGACTTGAAGTCATGAGACTGGTACAAGAGATGAATATCTGCTCTCTTGAGATCCGACTTACATTGATCCGAAGATTTGATAGAGTTGATATAACTGATCCTACCTCTGGATTTGTGTTTTTTGTTGATCAAACGGGCATGCAGATTGAGCAATAGGAAGTGGGCTTGTGTGATGGGTTTCGGTAACTAGTGTTAGGGGTTTGTGATGAGTGCTTGCATCCGAGTACACTCCTCATCTCCGATTCTTCAGCGGATAGCTGCAATTGGATCAAAGCAAAGGAGATGGCGAACTTTCGTGGTATGAGGTCGTTTCCATGAAAACTTCTCAATCGGATGCTATTGATGTCTTGTGTTCATGAATGACTCGAATGGCCGTCTCGCCATCATAGAAATTCGACATCTTCACGCCTTGAACGCACCCGATAACCCTCCGAAAGCATGAGAATCCCCCATCAGTCGTGGCTGACAAAATTATTGAGTGGTTGTTAGCGGTGTCGCATAGGGGAGCAACCACCTGCCGTCCCGAGTGCATCCGACTCGTGGCGCGGGTCGTGCCGGTCCGGCGCATTTTCGTGTGCTTTGTTACACAGGGCGAACCTAACAACAACGACATGAACACCACCAGGACCAACGCCTGTGATGGATGATCAGTGATGATGTCGACAGTGGTTATGTTCGGACTTTCAGATGAAAGAAACGACAGAACAGCGAGGTCCGAGAGATAGTAAGGTCACAGAAACACCCGATGGCTTTGAAGTTGATAGTGTCTGTGAAGTATGGGAAGCCATTGCAAAGGAGACGTTGATGTTAATGGCTGCTTGAAGCGGACGAATAACCCACCGGCCGCCACGCAATGCTAAAGCAAAAGTTATCCAAGCACGGCCTCCTCGCATGGACCAGTCATTCTCATCATTCTCAGCCCCTACGGATCCTCCTTCCTCTCCACAACAGTGGATGTGTCACTCGCTTGGTGCCGGTGACCCACGGGATCGGACCTTGCGTGCCAGATGCGCTCTGTGCTCCACCGACTTCGGCCTCCGAAACATCCACAGCCCTGCGAGCTGCTCCATTTTTAATTATTTCATTCCATGGTCCCGTGCTGAGTTTGGGGGGAAAGGGCATATATACCTCCTGGGGCCAGCGGGAATCCACTCTTTCTTCACCCTCATTCCAGCAGCTACAGTAGCAGCACCGACTTAAGTATCAGCAAAACCTACTTCCACCTCTTCATCTTCATCTCTCACTACATCAACCAACCACCATATCCTCTACGTCTTCATCACAACCGCTACGATGCTATCACTAAAAACAACCTCACGGACACGGCCAGTCATCTCCAGCGTCCTCCGTTCGAATATCTCCCAGTCCATCTTCACCAACACCTCCAAATGTGGCGCCAACTTCTTCCTCCAGCACTATCCTCCAACAATAACCACAAAGAGGGCAGCAGTGACTGTTAGCACCGGAGCCACAACCCCATCCCTCTCGTCACCCAGAATTCCGAATGCATCAACAACCGCGAAAACCGGCGATGCCCAGCAGATGGTCCGGGCGAGGGCTATTGGTGCTCTCTCTGACGCAGCAGCATGGCCTCACCCAGTGTACACACCCGAGCAGATGGATTCGATTGTGAGTTTGCCCTTGGGACATTGGTGTCAGCTTTGGTGAGATTTCGTACTACAGATGCTGACCGGATACACTGCAGACTGTTGCCCATCGGAATGCACAGAACTGGTCTGATTGGGTCGCCCTTTCCGCAGTCCGCCTGCTTCGCTGGAGTTTTGATCTCGTTACAGGTTATAAACATGATCATGCTGTGGCACTCGGCATGAAAGATCCGGCAGCCGCGAACCAGAAATACGCAATGACGGAGGATAAGTGGTGCATAAGATTCATCTTCCTCGAGTCTATTGCTGGTGTTCCGGGTATGGTTGGCGGAATGGTACGGCATCTTCAATCTCTGCGCTGCTTGCGCCGTGATAACGGCTGGTATGTTCTCAACTCTGACTTCCTTATCAACGTCTTTCCTAACATGAATAGGATCGAAACTCTTCTCGAAGAGTCCCAGAACGAACGCATGCACCTCCTCACCTTCCTCAAATTCCGCGACCCCCCAGCCGGCCCTTTCATGCGTCTCGCCATCCTCGGTGCCCAAGGCGTCTTCACCAACCTCTTCTTCTTTTGCTACCTCCTCTCCCCCCGCACCTGCCACCGCTTCGTCGGGTACCTTGAGTCCGAGGCTGTCATCACCTACACCCGCGCCATCGCGGATCTCGAAGCCGGAAAGCTCCCGAAATGGGAAAACATGAAGGCCCCGGCTATTGCCAGAGACTACTTCAAGATGAAGGACGGCGAGGACAGTGTGTTGGACTTGTTGAAACAGGTCAGGGCTGATGAGGCGAAGCATTGTGAGGTTAACCATACTCTGGCCAATTTAGACCAAAAGGTTGATGTGAACCCCTACAACGCCGTGTGGAATGGTGAGGGTCCAAGGCCTGTGAAGGGGCTGGACTGGGTTAAGCCTACGGGATGGGAGCGCGAGGAGGTCGCGCCTGCGAAGAAGGCTTGAGCTATGCGCCCTGTCCTGAAGAATAGGTCGTAGCGGGAGAAAAGGGAGGAGCCTGGATCAATGGTGCGGGTTTTCGGCGTTTCGCGGTGTTCATGGCGCTTGTCAGGACCGATCTGCTTTTCCTTTTTCCTCATTATTGTTTTTTTTTTTTTTTTTTTCCCCTCCTGGTGCGTTCTTGATATTGAAAGTTTATTGTTTTGAGCTTGTTGTCTTTGATTACATCGGCCCTGGCGGCGTCTCGGATTGAAGTTGGCGGGGTGATGATCGATGAGCGGGGATTAGATGGCAACACTCTCATACTCTTTATTTCTTTTGTGTTTGGGGGATTACGTGGTTAGAGTATCTCGATTAGAGGTATGTGCGTTAGATTTCATTGAATATATGAGTTATTTGATATAATGATCTTGCCAACGTGATATCTGTTGGGAACGGGGAACACTCGGGGCTCCATATACGATTCAAACGCCACCGGATGAGCAGATATTCACGGAGTCATCATCACGTAGGTTGTATAGATTTTAATGACCAATCGGCTTCTTTTACATATTATTCTTTGACCTTGTAGACACGGTTGAAGGGAAATAAAGGATAAATTTGAGCCATATGGAACAAGAGAGAACATTGCCTCGGCGCCGCGGAAAATCGAGGCAGGAACATGAGGATAATAGCAATACCAAAACAATGAAAGAAGGAGAGATGGAAGAATGTGAATGGAACGAGAGGAGAGAACGGCGAAAGGCTGAGAAAAAGAATATAGACCCTCAGAAGAGAGGGGTGGGGAGATTCAGGGCCGGTGACGGGAAAACGACGGAGGAAAAACAAGATGAGCAAAGATACCAACAAAACGGCAACGGATGAACCTCCGACAAATGGTTTCCGACGAATGAGCTCTCCGGCGATAAGCTGGTTGTTGCAATGTTGGTCTCCGCCTGCTGACGGAGGGAGCTCGTCGGTGCCAGTTTTTGACTGGGAGACCTCCGATGGCCCAGCATTGAATGGGGAGCGGGGTGGTGGAGAGGTGATAGGGGGCGAAATGACAGCGGAGGGATTAAATAACCAAAAGAAACGATAGCAAAATTGCAATAGAGGAAGGTCTCCGCACGCGGAGGGGAGAAAAACGGCCATACCACAAACCGTAATCTTGTTGAAGTATCCCGTTCATCACTCGCATAGTGGGCGTGGTTTGAACAGGAATGTAGAGAAAGTCTCGTCAGTTGATGACACAGTACACAGTCGAGGGGAGTTGAAGTGAATTTGAGTGTGGGGCACTCATTGGATGTGAATACTGTTGGAGGGACACCGTCCACTACACCAGCAAAAGGCATGCATTGTGTTGTCGAGTCTGGATATCTGCCCTTCAAAAAATATCATGGCAAGTGAGTTCACCAACTAAAGACCCGTTGCGTTCAAGCTCGCCCAACCCAGAACGGTGGCTGAGAGTCGGAATATCCGCAAGAGAAGCGAATCAAGATGTTTGTCATCCAGTGAATGTTGATGATCCGAGGGATTAGTTAGCATTGGTATTAACTGTTGAGGCGAAACTGAGTCGAGTGGGGGAAATCAAGGTGTAGATGGATGAAAAGGAATGGCAGCAGGGAAGATGTGGTACGTTGACAGCCTTTGAACCGGCGTACGGGGATGAGAATGAGAATGAAGGATGGAGGAGCTCTGTTGTTGGAGATGAGGAGGAGTGAGGAAATACCAGTGGGTGACGAGCCTCGGGGGATGGTGGAGGTACCAGGAAGATGTTGGAGTAAGAAAGAGCGACGAGAGGAAATCCGGTGAGAGTAGTAACATGTTGCGGAATAGTAACGGGGAAAACAAGGGGGCGGTAATAGATGAAATATGATGTCAGGACCCGACTTGTTGAGGAAATTGAAAGGTAGATTATGCTACTTACTTGGACGGAAGGAAAATTTGGGGATCAACAGAGTTATCAAACAAAACCCGCAAATTGCAAACGCCAACTCCCGATCGCAAAAGATAACCATGAACGGCATTTCGGGGACAAGACACGGTAAATATTCGGAACTAGAGAGAAGGTGAAGAAGAAAAGAAACGTGCAGTAGCTGACGACATCTGGCGGTGGTCTTTCGGAGTCCTGAACACCGTCAATCTCCTCGTATCTGAGAAGAACATGTCATAGATCCACCACACTGCCTCACTTCACATGTATCATTCATTGGTTTGGAATTTATCATACTATCCCCTGGATAATAATACGATAATGCATTGGTTACAAATGGGAGTAAAAATTTTTCATCCTGACTTTCCGGGAACATGAGTTGGACCGACTCGGAGAGCATGTTGTCATGGCTAAGCTAGTTCTGATTCTGAGTCACTTACTGTAGTGGTGTAGTGAGTGGAGCTTCTTACTGTCTTACAATATAGTTTGGGATTAATAAACTGGAAAACCGTCTATGAGGTCGGAGGAAGGCATCAGCAGGAGTTTTACAGTTTGTATACCTCGGAGAGATGAACGTGAAAATCACGCTGAGAGTTTCCTGGCTGAAGTTTCGTTACGTCTCAACCTCCAGCTGCCATCGTCATGTTCCGATCTTGGAAGAAGAAGATCAGCCGCAACCCAGATCGTGCATCTTGTCCCATCCGAGCCATTCCAACGGGAATCCCAACAGGGGAAACACAACGGGAAGCTTAATCTAACGATACGGCAAGGTGGTGATCGGATACTGGGATGACACAGACCACTAGCTTGATCGTATGCTTGTTTCCCGGAGCCCGGGAGCCCAGGCCCGGAGAAGATTCGGAGGTCGGAGGCAAACGGATGGGTAGAGAGGTGAGATGACACCGTATGGTGTGCGGTGGTGGATAATGATGTTCATGAACGTGAATCTTCATACAGGCTGGATATGTGAAACGGATTAAGGGAGGGACTATAGTGAATAGAGCGTAAGCGGGGGTAGGAGTGGAGATACCCAGTGTTGATAGATTCTTTCCGCCGTTAACTAACTGAACTCGGGCCTTTTAGATGCATTCTTTCTCTCCTGAAGTCGCTACAAGGGCGACTGGATGCTTCTTGTTATCGGGGTTTCCGCATACTGCTTCCTGCTCTCTCAGGTCTGGACAAGCTCCCCACCACCATCACCCCCCGATTACCCCGCCATGATCATCACCGACCCCATGTCTGCCGAGCCGTCATCCCAATCCTGTCACTCACGTCAAAAGCTCGCCGCCTTCTCATCCCTACCCATCACCGCCCAAAATAGACTATCCAGAATCGCCAAATGCCGCACCGGGTTTTTGGCGATAGTCGAGCAGTGCCATGTTTCACGTCAAACTCCATCATGCACATAACATGCGGGCCGGGTCGTGCTTGCTGCACTGTTCCTGCGTCGAATTGTCATAACGTCGAGAAGGTTATTGGTTGCTTTGGTTGGATCTACCCATAAAGATGCATCTGGAAGATCATGCCTGAGCATGTGAAAACATCAAGTGTGAATTCATTCCACACCATTGACTCCACTTGACGGGATAAACCGCATCGACCGTTGTCTACAACGAAAAGAGATACTACGGAGATGATGGTGTAGTAGCTGCCATGTTTCACCATGTCGTGAGAGGATGAAGATTTTCTGGATAATGGAGGATATGTAAAAGACATATGCATTCTTTTTTAGTGTTGAAAACTTGATTTAGCACTTGACTCTAGTGAATTCTGGGATAGAGACTCGATTTTCTGCTAGAATATCCATCACTCGTGGATGATATCATGAGAGAGAACAGTCAAGGGTTGACAGCAATATAAAACCATGAGCGCAACTATGAGCGCAATCAGGAGGGCTGATCCGATTGAACGGCAGATGTATCTGCCTTGATCTGTCTATCCTGGCCAGTGGTTCCGAACTGTTTACAGCCTTACAGCATCCCGGGGCTCTGAATTTGAAGTCACGGTGCATGGGGCCATTCCGTTGCGAGACCGGTGACGGGGGCCGGAGAGCGGGAGCACGGGAGAGAGCTGTCGGATGAGCACAAGATGGAGACCGAGGAGAAGTACAGTAACTAGATTGTGATTGAATCAAAACACATTGTACTGGTACATTATGATATTGGATGCTGTTGTTGTGTCGTCTGGTCGGGAGCTTTCACAGTTCATTACAATCATGCAATAATCATACTTACCAGTGCATGCTGATTGCCTCGGGCGGTCTCGGAATGGCGGGTTCCGGGCTCCGCCATGCACCCCGCTGTTCAACGGCGCATGTGACGTCCAATGGTGCACAGCTCCCGCTTGCACCTGCAACCTCTCCTCCATCACCAAAACCAGCTCCAACACAGACAAACGGCAAACCACAACTGACGTACCCGGTCACCAACCGACTGCACCGCTTCGAACCTAAGCCTCTACCCCTCAATCCACCGAAAAAAAAATATCCTTCCACTCGGCTTCCGGTCCCGCGCCCTCCCCTGTACCCCACTGCCCGAATCCCACTCCGATCGTGGTTACTCAGTCGGGAGGGCCCTGCTTCCTTCATCGACCACCTCATTCATCCTTCTCACGTCTCTGATCCCGCATCCTCCCGCTCCTCCTGCACCACCGCAAGCAAAACCCCGAAGTTTCAGGTTTCCTCTCTGTGACTTCTTTCCTCGTCTGCTCTCGAAGCACGCGCGCGAAATCGTCACTCCTTCTTGGCTCATCTATTGTTCCTCCGGAATCATTGTGCACTGTGCGGGCAGCTGCGAGACTCTCCGGCCCTGACCAGATTCTCACATTCGTCTGGTCCTTGAATCATTACCATTACGGAGTCGTTCGTCAAGTATAAGAACCAACCCCACCATCTGCAATCATGGCAGGCACCACTACCCCCAGCAAGGCCGTCTCTCCATCATCACCTCAATCTTCCTCTTCCACTGCAAAGAAGGAAGGCAACCGACCATTGACTCCTCAGCCAAAATCTGGGTCTACTCCTTCACCAAAGAAAGAGAACCCCTCCCCAGAATCAATAACCCGCGAAACGGAAACCAACCTCTTTGCTATTCCCTGGTCTCCACGAACTCACGCCGGTATCCCACCCCCTACTGAAGCCAACTCACCTCTTGCTCCCCAAGCAACAACCTCAACCACTGTCCCTTCGACCAGCTCCTCTTCATCCGCTGCCAATTCAACCACCTCTACCTCCTCAACAGCTTCAAAACGCAAAGCTTCTACACCATCAAACGCTGGGGATACCCCGAGTCGTAGCAACAGCGCCGATCCTACTTCCGCATCCACAACAGCTTCGGCATCAAAAAAACGACGAACATCATCCACTGGACCTGAATCAGAAAAGCCTTCCAAAATGAGCTCCGAAAGACCCAGATTGAGTGAGCAAGAGAAGAAGAACAACCACATTGCGAGTGAGCAGAAGAGACGGTTAGCGATCAGGGAGGGGTTTGATAGGTTGACGGAGATTGTGCCGGGATTAGAGGGGCAGGGTCGGAGTGAGAGTATTGTACTGAAGAAATGTGAGATTGGATGCATGACTGGAATTAAATGGGAATATCCTTGCTGACAACATGATAGCGGTTGACCATATGCGGGATGTCCTCCAAGAACGCGCAGAACTGGTTCAGCGGATTGAAGCGCTAGGTGGTGAAGTACCACCGGAGCTGAAGCAGGTCTAGTACGCCATTGCTACTGATACATTCAAAAAGGAGATGCTGGTTAATTTCCGATGGCGTTATGGGCACGTGCGCAAGAGTGTTTGACGAATGAAATGTTTTGTCTGATTCTCTTTTCTCCCCTTCTGACAGATTTCTACATTTGTTTTATATTTATATTTTTCTCTTTTTTGGAACTGGTTTTGTTAAAGATATCATTTTTTTGTTGTACATCTATTTTCTCTTATTTGTTCAAATGGGCTCGGGTGTTGGTATTTTGCTTTTCCTTGGCGGGGTTGTGGATGTAGTGGTTGATAAATGATACAATAACATTCAACACATGCATCTATGATGCGTCCTTGAAGCACGGAATACAGTGAACTTGCGACGGTTTGGTTTTGGGCATGTCAAATAAGGTGTATCATGTGATTTTTCCAAGCATTGCATTAAATCACGTTTTCCAAACAACTTGAAGATTGCAATTTGCATCACCTTATCTGAATTGCATTAATCAGAACCCCATCAATCACCAGAGTGGCAGTTTTTACTTACTTGGAAAACAATGGCACATTTCGACAGCTTCATATCCGGGTACGCCACGGCGAAACCGGAAGGCATTTTATCATCAAGCACTGCGGGAAAGTGTCATGTTTCGGGCTTTGGGGTTTGGAGGCCAATTTCTCATGTAATGTACTCGTAAAAGCTGCTTTCTAGCTCTCTGAACCCGAGTACTATATATAAGCTCCCACAACGGCGATCAGTGATTATTTCCAGCAACACAATAAGTATCCAAACATCAACCAGCATCATCATAAAAATCATTATCACAATTTTCTCTCCCCCACCCTCCACACCCTCCTTCTTCTCTTCTTCTCCACCGTCCCTATTTCCGCCCTCCCCAAGGCGAAATCCAATCCGCCCAAGCAACCATCACCACCACCCACCGAAACCTACACCGTTACCCGCGCTGGTACAGCCCCCGTCACCGGCACCACCCACACCGCCATCCTGCCGCCGCCGTTGTGCTCGATAAACCCATCGAACAACAACAAGATGACGATACCACCACCCCTTCCAAATCAAAATGGGACGGAAGTGATATATACTCGCTCCCCATGGGTGTTAGTAGGAGAAGTATCGATGAACCATATCATATGATGCGGTTGCGTGGGTGCTCGGGTTGCATTTTGAGAGAAGGCAGTATCGCTCGATGCCGTCGGTGATGCCGGCCGGGTTAAAGTGGTGGGATGATGAGAGAGTGACGAAGAAGGATTGGCCCTGGGTTAATGGGGTTAGTTATGTTTGGTATGTATTGGAGAGAGAGATGGTGTTGGGGGGGGGGGAAGTGGATGGGATACTGATAAGTTGAGATAGTGAGGCGTCGAGTGGGAGTCCGCAGCTTGCGGACGTCCAGGTATGGTCTTCTTCCTTCAGAATTCTCATAATGATAGTAATTGCTAACGCAATACTCTAGGCCGTAATCTATGCCAACCGTGCCGGAGCCGACGCCATCATCGTGACTGAATACCCCATCACCGATAACGCGAGGAACAAAGATTGTCTCAGTAAGCCCTCTTCCTCTTCCTTCTCCCCATTCTCTTTTCCACTACCGTTAAACATAAACTAACTCTCCTCCAGCCCTCGGTAAGCCCCAACGCTTTTCCTCCCCCAAAACAGCTCCCTCCTAACCACTACCT
>ML220112.1:238208-354657 GCA_004786065.1 Ascodesmis nigricans
GGGGGGGGGTATTATGATTCTTAGTAGGGTTTGCAATCAGAAGTAACTCTTATGGTGTCAAATCGGCTATTCACGAAGGCCATATCCACCTTCCCATCACCACCAATCACTCACTTTAACCAATCTTTCACCAATCCTGAAGGGCACAGGGCATAGGTCACCACCTCACCGACGTCACTCCCCCTCCTCCTCATCTCCACCGCACCCCTCACCACGCCATGTCCTCCCCACACCGCCACAATGTAATCCGCATCTACAAAGAGCTCGTACGCCATGCCACCCTCCCCGCATCCCACTTTTAACCAACACTCCTCTCCCCTCTTTCCAGCTCTGGCTAGGCCGCGAATATCCCCTCGGGTACAAGTACTTCCGCGACCGACTGCACAAGGCGTTTTCCGCGCGGGCGGGCTTGACGGATCCGGCGGAGATCGAGAAGGGGGTCAGATTGGCAGAGTATGTGAAGAAGGAGATTGAGGCGTTGTATTATTTGAAGAAGTATAGGGCGTTGAAGAAGCGGTATGAGTGATGGGAGGTAAGTGGGTTATTGGGGAGGGAGATGGTGGAGATGGTGAGGAAGAATATGGCTAATAGGGTTTAGGTGGATGGTGGGATTCAATGTTTATGTATCTAGTCTGCGATAATACCCATTCTGCGGTTACAATACTTCGGACGTCTTCGGTTTCTCACCACCACCACGGTCCTCCCCCTCCTTTCCAACCCCCGTCGCCGCAACCCCCGCCTGCCACACTACACTCGTCCCAGCCATCACATCCCCCACGACCCCCGCAACATTCCCCGTCGTCTTTCTCACCCCATCAAATACCCCCCTCGCCTCCGCACCCTTCTCATTCTCGACCACCGCAGCCCCCGCCTCCCCCACCGTCCCCGCTACCGCTCTCACCGCCTCCCCAACCCCTCCCAACGTCTCCACCGCCTCCACCACCCCCCTCACTCCTTCCCCTGCCCCCACATTCTCGCCAACCCACCCCCCCGCCTTCCTCCCCGCCCCTTCCACCGCCCCCGCAGCCCGCTCCGTCGCCTTCTTAGCCCCCCCACTCCTCTCTGCCACAGCATCAACAACATCATGAGTAACATCTGAATACCTCACCTCCTCCGCAGCTTCCACACGCTCCCGCCGCTGCACCCGGCCCCGCGCGTATCCGCCGACTGCATCGACAACCGACGCCGCGGCGGATTGGAGGCTCGACACGACGTCGTCGGCGTCCGCGGCGAGGCCGGTGGTGAGGAAGTTGTACGTGACGAGGAGCTGCTCGAAGCGCAGGGAGGAGGAGGGGTCGAGGAAGGCGGGGAGGGTGAGTTCCACCATGCCGGTATCACCAGTATCATCGGTGTCGGTGGTTGGAGGGGATGAGGAGACAGGGGGAAGGGGCAGGGTGATGAGGTAGCGTCCTTCATCTTTCGCGTGCGCGCGGACTTGCGTGCTGGTGGTGAGCGGGAGAATGAAGCCGGCGAGCTCGAGGAGGAGTTTTGTGTCGTTGCCGGTGGAGGGGAGGGGGGTGGAGACGGTGAGGAGACCGGAGTGCAGGGGGACGCGTTGGGAGGAGGAGGGGATGACTTGTGTTAGGGTTGCGGAGGGGATTGTGAGGAGAGGTACGGCCATTTTGGAGTTCGTGGGGTGGGGGTTGGTTGCTTGTGCTGTGGATGTTGTGGATGTTGTAGAGGTGGATGATGGGTGGGGAATTTTTGTGACAGAAACTCGAGTCTTCGTGAAGAATATTTTGAAGTGGTATGTATCAAGCAAGTTGGAGAGAGGTATCGGTACGCGTCCTCTATTGTTGTACCTTGAAACTGGCCTTGAGCAAGCTAGGACCCTGACCTTGTGGGAGAGCGATATGACGTATGCCTAGCATCGGAGTGAGAAGGTGTGAATACGACCTTTGAGGAGCACGCATCACTCAACAGTATGGGTTTCGGAACGACTATGAAACGGTGGAAAGCATGGTGGATGAGGGCTGGAGAGACCTCGTAATTGTAAGATGCTGGTGTTAATTCAGAGACATCAGAGTGTACACAGTCATGGAAATCAACAGATGTGGTGGCAGAACAAGTAAATTGATTAGAGTCTCATCAAATAACAAACACCCCCATCTCTGATAATAATTCTTCTATTTGATGAAGAACGCCCCCGACTTAAGGCAGCTCAACCTCCCACCTCTTGACCGCACCATCCGCACCCGCACTCACAACAGTCTTCTCATCCTCCCACGCAACCCCGTTAATCCCTCCCTGATGCGCATTCCTGAAAACCGCATTCTTGACCGGCCTGTCCACACTGTACACATACAGACTGCAATCCAGACTACCACTGACGACATGGGTACCCGCGCTATTCCACGCAATGCTCTCCACTCTGGCATTGTGGAATGCCCACCTGGTTGTTTTGACCGCATACTCGCCCGACGACTGTGTTTCGTAGAGGACGATCTTGCCGGATTGTTCTCCCACGGCAAAGTATTGACCAGAGGTAGAGTAGGAGAGGGATGTGGGCGCAGTGCGCGACGCGGCAAGAGTGTTGACCAGCTTTACGCCGGAGGAGGAATAGGTGAAGATACGGAGCTTGGAGTCTTGGCCGGCGACGGCAATGTGAGAGATTGCAGGAGCAACCGCGAGAGCAGTAGGTGTGAAAGACAGTTTTTCAGTCACTGTTGGAGTGGATGAGCCGGCTGGGTAGATGCGGAGGTCATTGGCAGTGAGAACGACCGTGGAGGAGTCCAAGGTTGCGATTCCCTTTGGTTGAGAGTCCGTCGGGATCGGAGAAGAGGTGAATGCGGCAGCAGAAGGATCGAGAGATCGGATGGTATCATCCCAGCCGGCAGAAAGAATGGACTTGTCGGATGCGGCAAATCCAATGACACTGTTTGTGTGTGAGGTCCCGTCAATGGCGGTGGCAGTACCGTCAGAAGTCCAGCGGCAGATACGCCCATCAAAGGAACCAGTCACAATGGTGTTAGAGGGCCCAGTCGCCAATGCTGTAATGGTGCCTTGGTGACCAGAGACAGTGCGGGTGGGAGTATCGGAAGCCGGGTCGATATAGTTGAGGTCGCCAGAGAGCGAGAGAGAAATAATGAGCCCATTAGCACGAGGAGTCCAGACAACACCAACTTGATGGTCTGGGACCGATGGCGATCCTTCAGGGCCAAATCGCCAGGTCTTTACAACAGACTTGCTTGAAACATCCCAGACTTTGACACTCTGGTCGGTAGAAGCTGTTGCGAACTGTTTCGAGTCCGGAGACCACGAAACCGCAAGGATACTTCCCCTGTGATGAGAATCGGCGTCTTTGATTTCTGAGACCAATTCGCCCGTCTTGCCATCAAAGAGGAAGATTTTTCGGTCAGCGCCAACAGACACAAAGTGCTCACCATCTGGAGAAAATGCAACACCGTGCACAAAGCCGGTATGAAGACCTTTGTGCAGCGTGTTGAACTTGAACGGGGCTCCATGATAGAAGACAATGGTCTGATCGTCAGACGCAGTCGCAGCGCGATATGGACGTTGTTGGCGGATAGAAACGGAATTAATGACACTGCTCTGGCCCGTAACCTCACCAACGGAATTGCCGGTATCAAAGGTGATCGCAGCGCCGAATCTGAAGAAAGTCAGTTCTCGAAACACCGCCGAAGAAGTACCACCCATACCGCTCCTTTCCTTCCCCGACCGCGATGATGCGTTTGCTTTCGCCATCCCACGCAAGATCCTTGATCGGCCCTGAGATGATAGGGAATTCGCCTTTGGTGTTCAAATCTTCTCCGGCGCAATCCCACACCCGGATTTTGCCGCTGGCATCGCCAGACGCGACGTAGAATCCGGATGGTGAGAAGCGAGCAACGTTGGCGTTCGCGGTATGGCCAGTATACTGGATACCATTTGCTGGATCATCGATAGAGCGGATGAAGACGGATTTGCCGGACTGAGGAGATCAGCCTCGGCGGTGGTGTTGGGGTAAGGAGACGGGAGTGCTGACGGTGTAGATGATGCGTTCGCCTTTATGGTCAACGGACAGCTGTGTAGGCGAAGCTCGAACGCCAATGGGCTGTGGGGAGTAGGTAGACACTGGAAAACACGTCAGGAAGCTGCAGGGAAGCTGGAAGGCCGAGATACTGACATCTCTTGATGGACATGATGGCTATGGGGTTGGGTATCGTTGATGGTTGGGAGAGGGGGAGCTTCGAGCTAGGGTGTCTAATGTGAAAGCAACAGGCCCCCACCGATCTGCGGGGAAGGAGCCCCAGCTATCAAGGACCAATTCATGCCATGTCACAACAGGATTTCAACACCACAAAGAGACTACTACCAGCAATAACTCCTAATGAACGCTTTGTTACTTCCCAATCCCCTCATTGGGACATACTATGGGTACATGTTGCGTATATATCAGGAACATCTCATCCCCTTCCTTCCCCTCCACCCGCAACAGATGAAGGGATCCTCGAAACAGGGGTATCGCAGTTTCTCCGTCGTCTATTACCGCTCACATACCCGAAGAACAATCCAAATGAACCATGAAGAACCCCAAGACGCCGTCCAAAGCAAAAACATCACAATAAGTCACTCAACAACAGTGAACGCCATGATTTTTTTTTTTTTTTCGTCCGCCCAGTCATATTTCCGTCATCGTCTACTTCCGCCGGAACGAGCAGCCCTCTGTGAGGCGTGCCTTACCACCGGTTGGCTGGCACAGAACAGTTGCACACGAACCGCAGACGACAACTGTCTGAGCGTGAGAGAAGACGGTAGTGATGTTAAAGCAGCCGGGGCACTTGACGTCCATGAAGAAGGACCTGGGGGCAGGGACAAGGGTCTAAAAACAATCAGTCGGATGCCTATGCTTTGAGATGGATTTAACGCATACCTTGAGCTTGTGCTTGCGCGCTTCGGCAGCGGGGGAGGGGTTGAGGAGATCTTCAGCGAGAACCTGCAGTATGTCCGTCAGTGTCTGACCACAAGATCTCTATTATCCTCATGGGCGGGTGTGCCAGCTATGAGGATGAGGACGGAAGTCGCTGTCGCGTGCCGTCGCCACTCAACCCCAAGCTGCCTCCACCCACGAAAGCTCCCATCACGACAGTAAGAGCTGCTTACCATTGCGGCGAATTAGCTGAGCTGCGTGGTTTGTATCTTTAGATTGATATTGAGGGTGCTCGTTTGGACGGCGGATTCACGAAATGACAGAAGACGGCGGATTCGGGCGGGTTGAGACGAAGGAGAGGTGTGAAGGTGTTTTGTAGGGTAAGAGCCGCAGAATTACGCCACATCGACTCATCGCGAATCACCCGACGATTGATGCACCGTGCTTACAAACAAACCACTGTAAGTTTTCCACTTGAATGATTCCAGACCCTGCACGAGTATAATGGCGATATTATGTGAAGAATATAAGACGATTGCCACAGATTCAAGCCGAACGACGACCAAAAACCCTACCCTCAGCCCTAAGCCCTTTGACGGGATGGTCAGTGCAGACGGTCTGGGGTAAGCGAGGCCAGCAAGCAGGGCTGGATCGACCATGACGTTTTTGGTCCGCGGGCGCCAGTGTTGCAAGGTTCCCCAGCGTGATGCGGATTGGTGGCGGCACACAACCAACCATCCATGGCGACGGCAGGATGAAGAGGCTTTCTTCCTCGGGAGTGCAACGGTCCGCTCCCACTCAGGTCTGCTGCTGCCGTCCTCCTCCTCCTCCTTCGTTTGGCCGTTTTCCAGGTCTGCTCAGGCTGCCACTGAGTGCTTTCTCCTCCAGTCCGCCTGCCAGTGTTCTTCTCCTCGGACCGTCATAGCAAAGCCTCTGTTCGCTTCTTCCCGTGGCAGCCCCCCCTCGTATGTTGGAGAGAAAGAAAAAAAAAGAGTAGAGTACATGAACTGGCTGGCTGGCTATCCTCCTCCCTACCATCTTCCCCTCCCCTTCCCCGCTCTTGCTCGTCCTCCCTCTCGTTGGCTCTGTCTCTCCCCCTCCGTAACCGCCCCCGCTACATAGTCCAGTCCAGCCCACGCCATGCTGAGCACCCTCGCATCTGCTTTGCCTACTGCCCACCCTTCAGCTCCACTCGGCCCTGACAGCATCGACAGCGCCCAGCCCACGCCGCTGCCCAGTCCTCCCGCACAAGAACCCTCCCAACCACCCACAACCATTCGTAAAGACGCCGACCAAGGGACGCAGACAGATAGAATCGACGAGCGGATACCCAGGTCCGTCACACGCCAATCCCCTATACGGAATGAGGCAGCGCAAACTGTCGCTGAAAGAGCGGACACAATGAGTGCTGGTCGACAGCGCGCATTTTCGGACTCTGACCGTTATTATTCGCATGGTATGGCGACCATAATTGTTCTGCATGGCAATTGGTTGACAGGTATTCTTAGCATCGCAACATATTTTGCATCAAGCCGAACCGTCGAGCCTGCCCTCATACCCTTCCTCTGGTCTTACCCACCCTGAATCCGCTGGAGCAGCTGCGGCCTTGTTTGCTCAAAGATCGACCAGCCCTGTTGATGTGTGGAGGCCCAGTCCAACTTCGACTGCTGGAGCTGCCGCATCAATGGCCCACGCGAAACGGTTCTCCCCTGAACCTATTGTTAGCCGTGATACGACAGGATTGGGTGCAACGGTTTCAAGCATGGACAATGAAGGGTCATATGTTCTGTCAAAGCAAGCAAAGCGGTCGTCCTTGACGGGGGCCCTTGAAGCAATGAGCCAATCCAACAATCGCCGTCGTCGTGACTCCTCGCCGGGGGTGATCGAGGCAAACGAAATTGGTCATATCGTTTCTCGCTCACCGCCAGGGATCCCGGACCGGAAAGCATCTCTCGGAAAAATCTCCTCATTATCCGGGAATGGCACGCTTCAACAGGCCGCAGCTTCCGAAACCGAACGACAAGCCGCCCGAGACGAGAACGCGGGGTTGCGAGCAGCTACAATATCAATGGCACGTTATGGAGAATCGAATGGCGTCCCCTCATCGCGGCCTGTATCGACTGTATCAGATCGCCCCCCACGGTACCCGCACCTCGAAGAAGCAGCTCGTCGGGTGGCTCAACAAAGACTGGCGCGGATGGGCTACGACCCAAACACAATTGGGACCCGAAGCCGGTCACGCACACTGGACAGTTCTATTCCTGAGTTGCATGCCACAGCTGTATCGGCTGAAATGGAGTCGTTGGATGTTGCTGGCAGGAAGAAAAGAGGTGATGATGCGCTGCTCTTGATGACTGTTGCCAAGCGGAATGTTCAACAACGGATGGTCCGGCAAGATCAAGAAATATCAGAGAAGAAGGGCATAATTCATCGGAAAGACTGGGATGATATTGCTAGGAATATTGCCGAGAAGAAGTTGGAGGCTATGATGCAGAGCCCTGAGAGCGACAGCAAGGTGGATATTGGTGGTGGTCGATATGTGTTTCGAGAAGATGTCAATAAAGCCGCCGAGAAGAATGTGCGTCCGGTTCTGGATGAGATCGATAGGGAAGCGACCGAAAAGAGATGGGCCGAGGAAGAGCTAAAAGAAAAACACCTGGCCGAAAAGAAGGATAAGGAGAACCAGAAAAGGGTTGCTGCTCTGCGAAAGGCACAGGAGAAAGAGACCAAGAAAGAACTCAAGAAAACCAAAGGTAAAACTTCCATTCCAGATAGAGATGTTGTTTTTCTTGCTTTTCCTGACAAATGATAGCTCTTGAGAAAAAGCTTCAAAAGGAGGGAAAGCAACCGCAAAAGGCGCCTGGACAGTCTCCTGTACCAGAACCACTTGTTACTCCTGCAGCAACTCCCATTTCAGAAGTTGGCCGAGACCAGGCACGCAAGATTTCGATGAGAGACGAGCTTGCCGCTGGACCCCCTGGCCCTCCAGCTAGACAGCAGACAGAGCCACAGCCCAATCCTGAAAGCACTGTCGCCACTCTATCGCCAGCTCGTCGATTGCTGTCACCTCGCAGGTCTGAGACGATGCCGCTCAAAAATAAACAGGAGCCGGAGTTGCCCCGTACCACCCATGGACGTAGTGCTTCCATTTCATTTGCTGGTCTTCGTGGACATCTTAGACGTGCATCTCGTACCTTCAGTTCCAAGAACCCACCAAAAGATACGGCATCTCTAAAGGGCCCAGAGGTTGAACCAGAGGTTGGCACAGGGCCCATCCGCCGTACCACCATGCCATTGTCGAATGGAGCGCCAACTGGACCGCAATCGAAAACCGAAAAATCAGCTGTCCGCAAGCCATCTCTGTTTAATAAACTTCGTCGGAATTTCGGGGGTTCTGCTCGTGATTATCTACGAGGCGAACGATCTCCCGCGCACTCTCCCGCCCATTCTATCCGCTCCCATCAGCGCCCCCAGTCTCAACCAGCTCCTGTCGTTCTCAATTACCCGAGGCCACCGTCCGGCAACAGAAGTGTTCCAACTCGACCGCAGATTCAAACACCCTCTACTAATCGTCCACCTTCAGAAGCCCTTCCATTGTCGAGTAGCGTGCCGCCAATACAAGAATCATCAAACGTCCCCGCACCTGTTGATGAACCAACTCCAAGTAACGACACGCAAACCAGCAGCTCTGACGCCGACGACATTGCGCACGGACGTAACTCCCTCTTCAACACACTCTCCGCCAATGCTGCTAGCATCCGGCGCTCATTATCCAAACGCTCTCGCCGGAAATCATCTACCCCAGGTGGTCTCGATACACACCCGGAAATTGTGAGCCCCATTACCGACGAGGCGGGGTCAGCGCGGAACTGGGACACTGGCGCAAGTAACGTTTCTGCCATTACCCCATCTACCCATACTCCCAACCACTCTTTTGTCGTCAGCTCGACTTCCCCGTCAACACACTTCACTGCGCCGCAAGCATCCACCGCTTCCGATGTAGCAATGAAACCATCGGATCAAGACGCCGCATCTGAGTTGATGAATCGCGAGAGGAGAAAGAGCTCCGGCGCCGGGAGCGTCACTAAGGGTAAGGCCCCGGTGATACTGAATAGACTTCGTGGTGCGAGTTTCGGGAAGAAGGAGAAAGGGAAGAAAATTGATGGCGAGGTGGACGAAGAACGGGCGAGACGGTTGAGGGTTATAACTGGTACTGGAACAGTCGGGAGGCAGGAAAGTCGCTTTCAGGAGGATTTATAATGAGTGATGCAGCGCAATAGACCTGGATGGGGCCCAGATTGCGAGATATGCTTATGTTGTTCTCGACATCCATGATTTGACGCTTTTGCCGGTGTTTGGGCTGGTGTCCTGATGGTTATTTTTTATTTTTTATTTTTGATCTGGGGGTTCACGAATCACGGTCATGTATGATGTCTTTGGTCATGTTGGTGCTTTGATCTCTTTTTTTTCCTTCTATGTTTTCTTTTTTGGAGGAGTCATGTAGGTGTTGTTGGATCGTTATCATGTTAATTGGATGTGTGTGTATTGTGTATTGGATTAGCATAATGTTTGCCAGTACTATTGTTTGTATCTAGTCAGCCATAATAATCCGTAATCTCGATGCGAATGTTACGACGGGGGATCGTTATAACAGGTTGTACCATAGTTGCGATTTGATCTGACACGGCGACTCAAGCTCCTCATGCGAAGAGTGCAAAAAACATATCATTCTCATTTTGAAACATCATGTTCCCTCTCCGCGTCCCTGCTCACACGCCCACGGAAAACTAAAATATAAAAAATAAATAACGACAGGTCACGCTGGGGATCGAACCCAGAATCTCTTGATGTCGGAAATCCAAGGATGGAATCGTAGTCAAGCGCCTTGCCATTGGGCCACGCGACCAGTTGTTGAAACTGGTGTGAAGTTGCATATTGTAGACCAAAAGAAACGTTGAGAAGGTGAGATGGAGGAAATCCCGGCGTCACCACTTTTCTAACCATGCGGTCGAAACTTTGTTTCTTCACGCTAAAAATGCGGCTAGGGGGTAAGCCAACTGAACAAGGAGGGATTAGCCATGTCATCAGACTGGCCACCCAAATGGCGTCCCTTGCCAGTGCAATGGGACGGCGAGAAGAAGGGTTGAAAGTGGACGAACATTATGTATTGAAGAAAAAGCAATGTACCAGACAATTGGGGAGGGGGAGGGAGGATGATATCAGGGTAGTTGACGCGCCATATCCCAACGGGACGCATGCGCTTAAATGAATTCAATCAATCAATCAATCATGAGATGGAGGAGAGGGTGGATGGGGAAGGGTGGTGTAATGTGATGTGAATATGTGTGAATATGTGCACATATTCCCACATATGCGTTTATGGAAGATGCATAGGCGTAGACTATAAGAGGATGGTAGAATCCAATTAGTAGACTTTGGAGAACAACGCAAGAACGGAGATAGGTGAAGACCCATGAAAATAAGAGGTGACAGCTTGCAACATGATGAAACCCAAGGGGCGAAAGAGGGGAGAAATGGTAAGACGGAGGAGTAGCTGGAGTAAGGAGGGATGGAGTGCAATAGAGTACTGATGCCCTACCTTGACCTTTAGATGTCAACAAACGGAGAAGGCTAGAAAAGCGGCGAATATTCTTAATTGGTAGCTGGTTGAGGGTCTATATGTTGAAACGAAGTACCGATATCTGTAGAACCATGGTTAAAAAAAGAGTTTCCATTTAGAAGTTTGCTCTATGTTCCGGAATAGATGTCAACGGATATTGTTCTGCATGGCGGAAGCATTGACCAACGCACCGCAACCTTGGTGCCGAAATTAAGGCTGGGTAAATGACGTAGTTTTGGTGACAGGCGCGATGTGAGTCTGCGGAGCTTGTGATGGCTTGCTGTGGTGTTGTAGGAGATGGTTGCTAGGTGGAAACGCCACTCCCGACTCAGCACGTTTGGGACATTTCACTGGGGTCAACATCGAGTGGCTGCCCGCATGCACCACCATCACCTCACCAGCGCCGACAGACTTCCGCAGCCCAAACCCTCCTCAACGCGCTCGAGTTTCGTCTGTATCCATCGCAGCTACCAGAAGGCGCACCTTACGCTGGCTGTTCCTCACTAACGACGCCCCGAAGCGAAGCGAACCCGCTCGCCTACTGCGCGTCCACGGCAGAACACCCACCCCACCTGAGCTGCCCTCCGCTCCCCCTCCACCACCCACTCGAGTGTGCTCTGCAACTCCCCCAGGAGTCACATCGTCATTCCTTCAAGATAGCCAGCGGGACTCAGAGGAAAGGATCTCTCCCTTCCTCCTCTCTCCCGCTCCATCATCTAGCACATGTCCGGATACCCGTTCCCGGCTCGTCACCCTTCAACTGCATCCACAGTCTCGCTGGGTAGCACATCAACATATTCTTTTCCGACCTCCTCCTCCTCCTCCTCCCGCTCAGGCACCATCACCCCAATGTCGTCCACCTCTTCCCGCTACAGCAATGCCGTTGTTGACGCTCGTGCCTCCTCCCCCGGCCCAACCCGCAAACCCTCAAAATCCGTCGGCGCATCCTCTCCCTCGGTTCTCGCCCGCTACCAACCGGTCCTTGATGAAGCTAATTCCCGGCCGACGAGTTCACACGGCCCTTCCGCAGTTTCACCACTGTCTATCCGACCAAATCACACTCGGAATCATAGCGTCCCTTATGCCAGCAACAAATCAGCATCCCCAAAGTCTCCAAATGGATCTCCCGCTCGTCCACTACCAACACCGTCCCCGTTTGCGTCTGCCAACCGAAGCTCAGTGATCTCCGGAACAACATCGCTCAAAAAGGAAGACATCGACCACTTGCGTAGCAGCAGTGTGTCGCATTTCCGGACACTATCGAAGCTTACTGGGGAAGGGTCGAAAGAGGAGTTCGGGATTGAGCCAGCAGCGAGTGTGGCCGGGTTGCATGGGAGGAAGAGGTTGCAAAGAACAAAGACAGATAGTATGAGTATGTGGGACAGAATGACGTGGATGGATAAAAGGAGACAGTATATCCAGGCCTATGAGTACTTGTGTCATATTGGTGAAGCGAAGGAGTGAGTTCTCCGATTCTGGAGATAAGGCGAAAGCTGGCGCGATATGCTGACCGGCTGGCGTTAGGTGGATGGAGGATTGTATCGGCGAGCCAATACCGCCAATCGTGGAACTTGAGGAGGCACTGAGAGATGGTGTTGCGCTCGCCAAGTTGACGCGAATTTTTGCGCCAGAGCTGGTACCACGAATATTTGAGCACCCGAAGCTTCAGTATCGACACATGGACAACATAAACCGCTTCTTCGGATTTCTAAAGAAGGTTGAGTTGCCAGAGGTGAGTTCGCCAATGTGTTGAATTGATGCGTCATTATTAATGAATATAGGTTTTCTTCTTCGAAACCACCGACCTGTACAACAAGAAGAACATTCCAAAAGTTATCTATTGCATTCATGCATTATCCTTCCTTTTATTCCGACTCGGCCTCACTAATAACGCGGTTGGAAATCTCGTCGGTAAACTCGAGTTCACAGAAGCAGAGATCCAGAATACTCAGAAAGGGCTCGATGTGGCTGGTGTGGCGATGCCTGCTTTTAGAGGAGTCAACAAGCACTTTGAAGTTGAGGAAGAGCCGGAACCGGTGGAAACAGAAGAGGAACGGATAGTACGAGAACTTCACGAATGCCGAATTGATATCCTGGAGTTTCAAGACCTGTGCCGGGGAGCCTTGGTACGAATGCGGTTAGGGGACATGATGGAAATCCTATGGGACAACGAAGAAGCCATTACTGGACTTCAAGCCCGAATCCGCGGTTACTTCGCGCGTCAGTCTGTGGCTTACCGAGTCGGCATGGCACGATCAGCAATAGCAGTGCAAGCAGTGGCCCGTGGTTACTTGGTGAGGAAACGAGCAACGAAGGATCAGCAGCATCTGGCGAAGAATCAGGTCCTCTTTGCGCGATTTCAGGCGAAGGTCCGTGGCAACAAGGTTAGGAAATCATGTGATGACCAACGGAAGAACCTGGAGCGGAATGGTGCAGGCACTACGAAACTACAGGCCGCAATACGAGGAAACTTGGCCAGGCAACGGTTGGCAGGGAAGATGGAGGAGGTTTTTGACAGTGAGAAACCTACTGTGAAACTGCAGGCGGTTGCGAGAGGTATATTAAAGAGAAGGAAACTGGCGGAGACGGTGGATAAGTTGGTTGAGGAAGAACCATCAATAATGAGACTTCAAGCCAAGATAAGAGGTGGTCTGATACGGAAGAAGGTACATAAGGATGCAGAAGCTTTGGAGACACAACAGGACACGTTCGCAACCTTGGGCGCAGCTGTGCGTGGGATGTTGGTCCGGAAAGAAGTAGAACGGACGAACTCGGCATTGAAGCAACAAGAGAAATCCATCACCGCCCTCCAAGCTCTTGCTCGTGGGAAGCTCTCCAGAGTGGTTGTGGAGAAGGATCAGGAGATGCTTCAGGCCTCCGCTGAGGACGATCATTTCCCACAATTCCAGGCTGCCATAAGAGGATTTTTGCTGAGGAAACGATACAACGCCGACAAGAAAGCCCTTGATTCTTTTACCCCGGCATGGATCAAACTGCAGGCTGCTTGTCGAGGCTCTTTGGTACGATGGGACTTTCGATGGAAAATTGCGAGCTTATATGAAGCGGAGGAAGAGCTTGTTGATCTCCAAGCACAGGCACGGGGTGTATTAACTCGAAATGAGGTTGATAAACTTCTAGACGGTCTTCTTGCTGCGGAGGAGAACACGATTCGGCTTCAATCTCTATGCAGGGGTATTCTGGTCAGATGGGAAACCCAGGATATCCGAGATGATCTTCGGGATGAGGTGGCAGCAATCACAGATCTTCAAGCTCGATTCCGTGGCTTCTTGTCTCGTCTGGAAACAGACCAGTTTCTGGATGACCTGGATCAGGAATCTCATGCCATCTCAGTCATCCAGGCGCATATTCGCGGCGCATTACTACGGCATCATCTAGACCAGATCGTGATGGCGCTTCAGGACGAAGAAGAGGCGGTCGTTGATTTGCAGGCTCTAGCACGCGGTTTTCTGGAAAGAAAGAGATTCAATACTCGTTTGAAATTCTTCCAGGATAACATGCAGAAAGTCATCAAGATCCAAAGCTTTGTCCGTGCTAAACAGCAGGGAGAGGCTTACAAGTCCTTGAGTACGTTCCCCTGTGTGAATGGTGTCATGTTGTCTGGGCTGACGATGCTGCAGTGGGCGGTAAGAATCCACCAGTTGGAACGGTCAAGAACTTTGTGCATCTACTCAATGACAGTGACTTCGACTTCGATGAGGAAATCGAGTTTGAGGCTCTCCGGAAAAAGGTTGTGCAGCATGTTCGGGCCAACGAACTCGCAGAAACGTATGTCGACCAGTTGGATGTGAAGATTGCCCTGTTAGTCAAGAACAAAATCACTCTTGACGAGGTTATAAAACATCAGAAACGCTTCACGGGGCATGTTGGAACGATTCTCAATAATACCGAGTTTGCAAGCGCGGATCCATTTGATTTGAAGGCCCTCAATCAGAATTCAAGAAAGCGGCTTGAGAGGTATCAACAGATGTTTTATGCGCTCCAGACTCAGCCGCAGTATCTTTCAAGGCTGTTCAGGCAGATCCAAGAGAAGAACACCGCCGAGATGGAGATGAAGCGGATTGAAAACCTTGTTATGGGTGTCTTCGGGTATTCACAGAAACGCCGTGAAGAGTTTTATCTTCTTAAGCTATTGGTCCGAAGCATCAGAGAGGAAGTCGACAAGTGTGAACGTCCGGATGACTTTTTGCGTGTCAACTTTTTCTGGGGCAAGTTGATGAGCTCTTACATCCGCTCCCCCCGTGACCGGAAGTTCTTGAGAGATCTGATGGGTCCACTCATCAAGGAGGAAATCATTGATAACGAGGATCTCGACCTCGAAAGCGATCCCCTTCAAATTTACCGCGCTTCAATCAACAACGAAGAACTCCGAACTGGCATGCGATCAAGACGTAACCCTGATATCTCGAGAGATTTGGCAATCAAGGACCCGGAAACAAGAGATACATTTGTTGCACATCTCCAAGCCCTCAGGAGTTTGTGCGACGATTTCATGTCCGTCCTCGAAGATAACGTGCACCGCATGCCTTACGGAATTCGCTTCATCGCAAGAGAGGCCATCGAGGCGTTGCTGGAACGTTTCCCGGATGAAGGCCAAGAAGGGATCGTTCAAGTCGTTGAGCACTTTCTGTATCAGAAATACTTCCACCCTGCGGTCATCGCTCCTGATAGTGTCGGGATCCTACCAAAAGCGCCGACTCCATTGCAGAAGAAGAATCTCGGCGAACTAGCCAAGGTATTGAATCAAATCACCTCTGGACGTCTTTTTGCCCTGGAAAATGTCTTCCTCCAACCATTGAATGAATACGTCTCCGTCGCGGTCCGGAGATTCAAGGATGTGTTTAAATCGATCATCGATGTCCCTTCAATCGAAGCTAGGTTTGAAATTGATGAGTTTGAAGACTTGACATCGAAGAAAAAACCGATCCTGTACATCAAGATGTCGGACATTTTCGCCATTCATCGCTTGATCGCTCAAGAAATCGACGTTATTGCTGGCTCTCGGGAAGATCCGCTCCGCGAGATCATTGGTGAGCTCGGGAGCGTGAAGACCTCGGAAGTGGAACTGAAGAATGTCGGTAATACTGAAATCAGTCTTCAATTGGACCCCAGTTTCCAGAGGATTGATGATCCCGATTCGGAAGTCAAGGCTTTGTTGGTTGAGACAAAGAGGTGTATACTTTACATCATTCGTGTCCAGACAGGCGGAAACCTGGTCGAGATATTGGTGAAACCAATTACACCTGAGGATGAGGAGAAGTGGGAGACGTTGGTGAAGGAAGAAAGGGAAGAGGCAGGAGGGAAGAGGAGGGGTGCATATGCGGATCATACAATGTTGACCGATATATACTCGTATGTATACGACTTGATATTTTTTGTCACATTTTCAGCTATACTAACACTATGCTTTAGCATGACATACGCAGAACTCAAACGCGCTGCCCTTGAAAATATCCTCCTCCTCGAATCTCACGGCAAAATTACTCGACGAAATGCCTATCAAGACCTCCTCAACGCTATTGCCACTGATATCCGCAATAAGCATCGCCGCAGAGTCCAACGTTCAAGAGAAATGGAGACAGTCAACCAGACCCTCGCCCATCTGCGAGAAAAGGCCGCTTATCTTGACGCACAACTTCAATCTTACAATGACTACATTGAACAAGCCATGGTCACTCTGCAGACGAAGAAAGGAAAGAAAAGGACTATCCTACCTTTTACGAGACAGTATTTCCACATGCGCGAACTTCAAAGAGCTGGGCGGGTGCCGAAGTTTGGGAGCTACAAGTATACGGCGAGAGGTCTGGCAGATAAGGGTGTGCTCGTCAAATTGGACGGTTGGCCTGAGAGGAAATGGGATAGGGTGGGATTTACGATAAGTAGCGATGAGGTCGGAGTCTTCTTTGTCGAGGCGAGTAACGGGAGTATGATGATTCCCGGGGCGAGTCAACAGGTGCTGTTGGATGAATTATTGCAGGTAAAACTTACTTTACACATTAAGCCCGGGTGATTAGACTAACAGTGCCAGATGCAATTCCACAACAACCAATTTATGACGCTTTGTGACGGCATGATCAAGTTCAACGTGAACTTGTTCCTCCACCTGTTGTTCAGGAAGTTTTATCGCGATGAGTAGATGGCTCTAGCTGTTTTTCAGTAGCCGATGACCTGCCCGCACGTGTCGCGTTGCTCGTATACCCTCTTGGCTTCTATCAGTACTGCCTGTTTTATGGACACTTTTTCTTCGTCTTGGTTTTTTTCTTCGTCTTCTGGTGTAGTCAGGCTGTTTCTTTCTTGTCCGTTTCGGATTGGAATACCCCGCGATGGGCTCAAGAGCTTTGGGATATGATATGGAATTGGTGCATCATCATTCTTTGTAATGGGAAGGATCGGGTGTCATGGAGTCACTTGGAGCGGTTGTGCTTTATTTTCTGAGGTTTGGACGTGATGGGTGAGGTGAAGGGAGGAGCATGGAATCACAAATGGATTGCGGGCCTGTAATCGTGGACCTCCCGTACTGTATTGTGCTGGCAGAGGTTGGAAATATACCCAGATTGAATGTCTTTAATAAATCACGTGAGGTGGCGCTACTGTCGCCTCAAGCTCGACGCGTCTCAACGCGTCCCCGCCAGCATTGATCTCACCGCCTACATCACCGGTTATGAAGAAATTCGTCCCACCACTCCTGAAAAACCGACCGCCACCGTCTGATACCGATGGAACGCCTCCACCAGCGAAGAAACAGCGGGTCAATTCCACAGGGTCTACTGGCTCCAACAGTTCCGGGCGGTCCACACCTGGCTCCGGCTTCAAAACCCCATTCGCTGCCCCAACACCATTAAATCGGACTAACTCTGGCTCAAACTTCAAGAGTCCCTTTACATCTACGGCTTCAAAGTTCCGGAAGCCGCTTCTCAGTCTTGCAAATCCGAAGTCAACTACTTCCGTATCCAAGTCAACTGAACCAACAGGTTCCGTGCCAACTACTCAACCAGTGGGATCCGGATCTGTGAGCTACGAAGGATACTACAATATTCTCTGGTATTTTCAATAATATCTACGGTCAGAACCACAGTCTGCTGACGTTTCTATAACCTAGGCGCAAAAAGACTACCAAGAAACACAAAACCTTCGACGGCGATGGTGTTCTCGTAATCAGCAACGGCTACGCAACGCTCAAAGACCAATCCGGCAAAGACCTCGGAAAAACAATGATGAACAAAGCCCTCGAGCCCGGTGACACGATTTCCGTCGGCGGGAAAGACGTCGAAATCGATTCTCTGCTGTCGAAAAATGATTACCTTGCTGGACGCCCTTTCCTGAAGGCAGTGAATGCAAAGGATGTTACTAAGAGTGCCGCTTCGCAAAATTCACTGGCGTTTAAGGGGTTGGCTAAGGGGTTTAAGACCCCGTTGTTGAATAATACCGTCATGGAGAAAACGGATAAGAAGGTGCCCACGCCGAGGCATGATCCGAATGCGGAGGGAAGCTTGGTGATGAAGCGGTGGTATGGGAAGGTGCCAAGGTGGGTTTTATTGATACAATGCTACTGCCACTGTGACGTTAATGTGAAGCAGTGGGAAGACTGTTGTCGATGTGGTCGTGGATCCATATCTGTCGCAGCATTTAAGGCCACATCAGCGAGAGGGTGTGGATTTTATGTATCAGTGTGTGATGGGGATGAAGAACTTTGAGGGAAAGGGGGCGATTCTCGCTGATGAGATGGGGTTGGGGAAAACTCTACAGACAATGTAAGGGCGTCTTTGTATATGTTGTCGTCCGGATCTTGCTGACGATAATTTGTAGAGCTCTGTTATGGACATTACTCAGTAAGATCATATTCGTCGGCTCGAAATGAACTGTGCTGACTTGATCGCATAGAGCAGAATCCCATTTACGAAGACCCGCCGGTGGTGAAGAAGGCAATGATAGTCTGTCCGGTCACACTCATCAACAACTGGCGGAAGGAGTTCAAGAAATGGTTAGGAAATGAGAGGATCGGTGTGTTTGTAGCCGATTCGAAAGCGAATTTGAGGGATTTTATCGCTGGGCGAACGTATTCCGTGATGATTATTGGATATGAAAAGGTACGTCATGTACTATAAAAAGTATTCACCAAGCTTACCATCTTGTAGCTGCAACGCGTGCACGCCGAGTTGAAGAAAGCAAATATTGACATTGTCATTGCCGATGAAGGACATCGTCTCAAGACGGAAAAGAACAAGTCAGCGCAGGCGATCAGGTCCTTGGATACACCGCGTAGGATCATTCTTAGCGGAACACCACTGCAAAATGATTTGCATGAGTTCTTCATTATGGTGTAAGTCACCATGTCACCTTGAAGCAGATCAAGCTGATGAGACAGTGACTTTGTTAACCCGGGTCTCCTCGAAACCTACGCAACGTTTCGTAAAGAGTTTGAAAACCCTATCTTGAAGAGCAGACAGCCGAATGCAACCTCGAAAAGCATTGAGCTGGGGAGTGCTAGAAGCGAAGAGCTTGCGCGAATCACTAGCATGTTTGTGCTTCGGCGGACGGCGGAGATATTGTCAAAATTTCTCCCTCCTAAAAGTGTGTTTCCTTTCACAAAGGGTGAGGCGGGACTAACATGAAGCAGAGGAATATGTTGTGTTTTGTCGACCAACTTCACGCCAACTCGCAGTGTATCGCAATATTCTGGACTCGAGAATGTTTGAGGAATGTCTCGGGAGTCCTTCATCATCACTTTGCCTCATAACAATGCTGAAGAAGTTATGCAACTCTCCTGGTTTGCTCTCTAAAGATGACAGTGAGATTGCGCCTGTCGAAGGACTCCTTCAGGCTGTCGACCCGAAATATCTCACCTCCAAAGCTCCTTCCACGAGTGGAAAGCTCCGGGTCTTATCAAGGATAGTGCAAGCGCTCAAAGCCAATACTGATGAAAAGATTGTCATTGTCTCCAACTATACCAGTACCTTAGACATGATACAAACCATGCTATCCTCCCATGGCTTGACTTTTCTTAGGTTGGACGGAAAGACACCCACCGACAAACGCCAGGAACTAGTTGATCGCTTCAATAGAACTGATTCCAACTTTTCCTTCGCCTTCCTCCTCTCTGCTAAATCTGGTGGCGCCGGGCTCAACCTCATTGGCGCTTCTCGGCTTCTCCTCTTCGACCTTGATTGGAACCCCGCCACCGACGCACAAGCCATGGCACGAATTCACCGTGATGGCCAGAAACGGCCCGTATTTATCTACCGTATGCTCACAACAGGATGTTTTGATGAAAAGATATTTCAGCGTCAGATTACAAAACAAGGTCTTGCGGATGAAATCATGGACAGTAAGAAGGGAGCTGCCGCATTCACGCTATCCGAGCTTCGTGACCTGTTCACACTCATCGAGGATACGAAATGTGGGACTCATGATTTGATGGGCTGTAGCTGCGGTGGGAAGGGATATGTGAAAGATGAAGAGCTCGAGGGAGTCACTGAGAAGGAATGGAATATCAATGACAGTGATAGTGATGATGCCGAGGACTTTACCAGTTTGTTTGTCAAGGCAAGTCAGATAAGCGAGGCCATGATTAAAGCGAAAAGGCCCGCGGAAAAGAAAAGGGAAAAGGAAGCGCTTGGGGCGTTGATATTATATGAACATATAGATACGGATCTTTTGGCGGGTGGTGGTGGACGTGGGGTAGACGAGGAGGGCGACGAATACCCTGATGTAAGCGTGGAGGATGATGTGTTGATGAATGTTCTCTGCGAGGAGGGAAAGCAGAGAGAGGTGAGTTATGTTTTTCAGAGGAGCTATTAGAGATGATAGAAAAGCGGCGGCGTTCCGGTTTGGTTTGGTTTGAATGTTCCAGATGATACAATTGTGCAAGCGCTGAGCAGTTGGTTGACGTTGACCAGACGCGACAACGCTGCCTAACCCAGAGCGATGGTGCCCGCCTGACTGCCTGACGCTGGGCTGGGCTCTGATGTCCGTCTTGTTTCCTTTTCTGCCATCATCCACCACCTGGATCGCCCGCTCGCTCCGAAGAACGACTCCCTGACTCGCTCGTTGCCAGGGTTCGCTTTGTCTTCATCAAAGTCCGCCACCACCACCACCACCACCACCACCACCACAGCCTTACCACGCGGGGGCCTGTTAGTTAGCTAGCAAGCACAGGGCCCACTCTATTACAACCACCACCGCCGCCGTCGCCGCCGTCGCCCAAACACTCCAGCAACGTCGCATCTTGAGAATCTGCCGACATAAAGAACTGGCCAAAAGAAACGTCCCCCGCGCGCAGAATCGACCCTGAAAGCACATCACCGATCGCCATGGATAAGTTGAAGCGCAAGTTGACAAAGACTACAAAGTCGGCTGCTGCGGCCGCCGCGTCATCCTATTCTGGTACGTACAGTCAGGGTCTTCGAGATCCATTGGTTGGCGGAAATGCCTGACGATTATCTACCAGCTTCAGGAGCTGCCTCGACAGCACCACCAAGCGATAACGATACCCCCGAAGTCATAGTTCAGCGCTCGATTGTGAGTTATTCCGCCAAAGATGTTTGGCTGAACAGAAGGCTGATATGAGAGATAGCATGCCTTCACACACACAGCCCAGCCAGGCGATGAAGTTCTTCATCTTCCATCCATCGTCGACAATGCTGAGAGCTCGCCCGCTGCTGCTCAAATCGCTGCCACAAATCTCCGGAAACTGTTGGCTGTAAACCAGGCTCCACGAGTCCAATATCAAGTACATTCTCCCACCTCGATCACAAACCAAATCCAGCTAACCCGGCTCCAGGCCGTCATGCTCCTCCGCATCCTCTCTGACAACCCCGGCCCCACCTTTACCCGCTACATTGGCTCCGACAGCAAATACGTCTCGGTGATCAAAGATCTGATCCGGCGCGGACGAGACCCTGGCGTCTGGGGTATCCTCCGGGAAACGCTCATCCATTGGGAAGGCGAGAAGGAAGCTGATCCAGGGCTCCTTAAAGTCCGTGAAATGTGGATCAAGGAGAAGAAACTCATTGATGAAGCAATTGCACGATCACGACCTTCCGGTGGCGCTCCTCCAATCAACAACCCCCAGTCCGCAGAATCAGTACCACAGCTCCTTCCACGGCAACCACAAAAACGAGTACCGTCTCCACTGGAATTGTCGAGCAGGATTGCAGAGGCTACCAGCACTGCAAAGTTGCTGGAGCAACTGATACAAAGTACCCCATCGAATGAACTACCGGAGAACGAGCTCGTGAAGGAATTCGGAGAGCGGTGCAGGCTCGCACAAAGATCACTAGCCGGGTATATTGCAGCCGCCGAAGACGAGGACGTAGATGTCGACACTCTTGCAACCATTATCGAAACACACGATATTGTAGCCCGAGCAGCCCTCGATCTCAAGAAACGCCTCAAGGAAATCAACCGACAACGAGAACGGGAAGCGCAGAATGCCATCGACCCAGATTCCAGAGTCCTGGATGTCGGCAGTATGGACATGCCCGCGCATATGCCCAACCAAGTCGACGGTGGGAATAACAATCCCCTGCTCCGCGGTATCCTGGGCACCAGCTCCAACGCCACCCGACCAGGAACTCCCCAAGGAACTCATCAACCTGTCCATATGCACGGCGCCACCACTGTACCACCATCAACAATAGAAACCCAGCAATACCGTATCCCGCCCCCACCTCCGCCACCTGCGCCGTTGGAAGACAAGGCACCATCGTCAAATGGTGATCCGTTTGCTGATAATGCGCATCCATTGAATCCACCGAATAATAACACCCCTGGTGCGCCGAGCTCGAGTTTGGAGCCCACAGTTACTACGACGATAAGTAGTGACAAGGACAACAGTAACTCGGGGTTAGGGCTGGGCCGGTTTTGGAAAAGGTGATATATGAAGCGTCATGATCATATCACGAGGTCGCTGGGGGCGTTTGGTTTATGCTGGCTGGTTGTTTGATGTCGTTGGTTGTTGGTTTTTTTTTTTTCTGACCTAGCAAGTAATGAGTATCTGGTGTCAATCCTGAATGTGCCTTTTTTTCATTCCATTCAAATTTTCCTTTTTTGAAAGAAAGCGGGTGTTCCGGGGTGGGGAGGTTTGGGGTTATGTGCGCAATTTTTTGGATGTACCGTACACCATTTTTGTACTGCTGCCCTAAATGCACTGTAATGTATGCATGAACGTTTTTGTTTTTGTTTATTTGCTCTTTATTGTATACTGCACTCTTGTTGAAATGTCGTTTCAATATGATCTCCATTTCCGCCGGTATACTTTCCTCACGGGGAGTTGGAAAAATCATTAGGGGGATGGCTTTCGTCGCGATCCCCACAAAGCACAAAGTTCAGGACCACCACAGGAGGAAGGGATGTAAAAATTATATCACACTCCATCAAATCTACAACTACGTACTGTATCCAGTCTAAACCCCATCCCATTTCTCGCTTTGTGGACGGTTGCCCTCCACGGCGCCCGAAAACACGCACACACAGAGCCCAGTAACTACAGTAACGAAGAATGTATCCAAATCCAAGCGAACAACTTTAGAACCAAGGCAGAAAAATAAAAAAAAAAAAAAAAAAAAAAACGAAAAAAAAAAACGAAAAAAAAACTAACATGATGGAATAAAAACACTGACGAAGAAAAAAAAAAAAACAGGAAGAAATCATGGCCAGCAATTGTGTGGGGGGTGATCTAACATGCTTGGGTTCATCAAAGGCTGATCATGACAGACAGACAGACAGAATAATGGAACAGAACAGAACAGACAAGAGGTACAGCGCAACGCGGGACAACAACACAACATATCCCCGCACACTCCATACGCCGCCAACACCAACTAACAACCTTCAAACTACCCTGCCCCCTTCATTATTCACCTCACTTCCCCAGCGACTTCCTCCCTCTTAGCCCCTCTCTCCCTTTTGACGCGGACTGCAGAAGCGCCAACTCCCGGCCCATAAGCCAGACCCTCTTCCGCCTCCTCATCGTCTTCCTCCACCTCCTCCTCTTCATCCTCCTCGCCATCATCTTCAATCTCCGAGATTGCACTATCGCTGTCGTCTGCAGCATCACCACCATACTGGGCAAACTCATCCAACTCCTCCAAATTCTCCGGTTTATCCCTCAACCAACCCATCCTAGGCCCGCTTCTCGCTCTCTCGTTCACCTTGAATCCGTAAATTCGCATTTCGTACTTCTTGCCCTTTCCGAGACCCGGGGCGATGTTGTTGGCCGGAATACCGTTGATGGGAGGGAGGATGGTATCTCGTGCTCCACGTCTGCCCCCGCTGGGGTTCAACGAGCTGGAGGCAATCAAATCCTTCCTGCCGTTACCGGAGATATCGAGTTCCGGGAAAGTCATGAGGAACAAAGTTGGGAAGGTGGTGCCAAAGTAGGCGCCATCGACGCTCTGGAATCTCGAGTTGGGCGGAACGTAGATGTCGCAGCAGCTTGGGCAAAAGAGTTTCACTGTCTCCTGGCCTGGAGTATCCGAGAAGCCGCATGGAAGGACACGTGCAGAATTGCAGTTGACCCGAGGACAGAACCCGAAATGGTTGGCGAGGTATTTCTCATACATGACTTGGATCCCTTGTCGAGAGGTAATGAATCTTTGGTGGATTAGGCCGTAGAGGAGCTCGGCAGACGACTCAATTACACTATAATCGGAGGCGGTGCGTTGATGGCCACGGGAACGGCGGTAGGTAGGGTCACCGGAGAGGGATTCGGAGGCAGAGCCCATACTATCGGAATCGTCTTCGGGTTCCACGTCAAGGATCATCTCGAGGGCCTCTTTGTACCTAGATGGGGCTACTGTCAGCAATTGTGGTGGGGTATGCGTGATAGATTGCTAGGAGAACACAACATACATAGGCACAGTAGAGCCCAATCCAGTGAGGTTGAAGTCATCCTCAATGAAGTCCTCTGCAACCTCCGCGAAATATTCATGGCCTAGCACATTGCAAAAGCTGCTGACCCAGGACTCCTCTTCGTCCATGGATGCAGAGGATAGGGTTGACACTTCCGAGATTGATTCGGACCTGTCGTCCGATGCTTGAGCGGGGTCTTGCAGGGCGGCAAACGATTCGGGCTTAAAGGCGTTGGCGGTGATTTTGGCGGTAGCGGTGGTGGGCTTTGTGGTGTTTGGGTGTGGCGGGCGGTGGGGGTGCGTATGTGAGGACGAGGGATGGTTGGATCCCGCTGCGGGAAAGCCTGAGTTAGCACTAGCCACATCAAAAAGCCACAGTTACCAGCCACACCAGCCACACTACAGCTTCTGTGCTTCTGCCCCGCCATTTGTACGCCCTCGTTGGTGAAGATAGATAACTCACTCAGTGTCCCCTTGGGATACAACTTTAACGGTGGAGTATTGCTTCTCTTGACCACACCAATCGGCCTATGAATGTAGCCTTTGTCGGAACGCTGAGCAATGTTTGTAGACCTTCGATATGCTCCACGAAACGCCTCTATGTCAAACGAGCACTCGCTCACTTCCTCTGGCCCTCCAGGTTCAAGCTCCAACTCTCCGGTAGCTAGAACAGCTGATGTTTGCGGTGGAGGAGGGGCCGCAGAGGTAATCTGTACTTGATCGCCAACGCTGACGGCAAAGCGTTCCGGACCTGCCTCCGACGGAGAACCCGTGTCGTCTGGGAGCTGCTGGTACGTAGAACGGTCGGGATAGTCACGATCGCTCGCCGTGTCCGCCGCAATGTGCGTGTCCGGCGCAGAAACTGGCTTTTGGTTCGATGTCGGAAGCGGTGCGTGGTCTGGTAGTGTATCACTGGGGGAGAGGTCCAGGAGGTGGGGGACGCTGTCGAGAGGGGGCATGCAGACGTCGGTGAGGGTTCACGATACGGCGTGGGGATGGAGAACTGGTGAAGCTGTGGGATATGAGGAGTTGGATGAAGTGGGCTGCCAGGACATCCGCCATGTTAAAGAGTGGTCGAGACCGAATTAGCTGCATGCCATTTCCAGTGCAGACATTGGATGACAGAGCTATCATGGGTGCAGTTGCCTGTTTGCCTAATTGTAGATCCCTCCAGTCTGACATCCGTCGGGAGCTAGAATAACCTGTCTATCAGAGCAATATGGGATCAAAGAGAGGCCCTTGTTGACTTGAATTAGTCACTGGCGATAAGGAAACATACTTAAGTAGGTGATTGATCCACTCATGACGACTCATGCCCAAAGGATGAAATCTCTGAATGGTCCAATTCATAATCCTTAAGCGTGGATGCTGCCAAATCATGTAATGCATTCGTGAAATAAGGATAAAAACAATCATGACTCGTTTCTGAAAACCTCAGCTACAGAAAAAATAACACGGTCTCCCATCCGATTCAAGCCAGGTTCCTGATCAAGTTAAGGAGGTATCAATCAATGCACACCAATTCGGTATTCTTCTCAATCCACAGTGTTGCTCTCACCCCCGTTCAAGTTCAACTCGCCCAGTTCAACTGCTCCGCCCCCAAACCAACTAATCGTCCTGCACTTGCTTTCCCGCCCTAAGCGTCCTCCTGCAAAAGCGGGGCCCTCTCGCCACGTCGTCCACTGCCCTCCAATCCTGTGTTCTCGCCAAAGATACCCGGGAACGCCGCCAGCGCGCTCGCGATGAACGTCAGGCCAGCAATGGTAAATGCAAACGGCCACTGAAGCGCAATGGCCTTGGTGCCAAGTTGCCTGCCGGATCCCCATCAGTAAGTTTTTTCCCACGGGCTATTACAACAGGCAGATCCTCTCAAAAGTAAAGATTGTACTCACCCAACGGCCAACGCGAACGCAAGATAACTAGTGGTAAACCCGACATAGTAATCCTTGAAGGCAACAAGGAAGAAGAGGGCGTACACCAACACTCCCCAGATGGCAATGTTGGCAAGGATCCGGGCAACGAGGTGGCCATATGCATGTACAACAACCGCACCGTTCCAGTAAATCATAAAGAAGTTGAAAGTGAGAGGCATAACGGTGGTGGCGAGATGGATCAGCCGTGGAGATGTCGCATGACGGAGGTACAAGGAGAGGAGGTTGAAGAAGTTGATGATGAGGATAATAAGGGCAAAGAGGTAGAGACCGCCGTGAGTCCAGCAGAAGACCCAGAGGAATTGGAGGAAGTTATACCTTTCAGGAGCAATCAGCGTCATTCTTATCTTCAATAACGAGGAGGGACTCACAAGATAAAGTGGCTTCCTACTGATGCAGCAGGGTTGACGAAGTGCTCACGGTTGCCTGCTCACATCAATACTCAATTCTCCGAGCCTCCATTTCCAGATGTAGAACGTACTGAACAAGTGCCAGATATAAACAATCTGCATAATATACAGAACAATCCAGAAAATTTCGACGAAGATGCCGTTCAAGGTGAAAGGTGTAGCAGCGGGGTGTCCATGGTTGTGACCGAACCATCCACGGTGGTTGTAACTGATGGAAACGTAGATGGTGTAGACGAACTGCAGAAGCCACGACAAAATAGTCAGGACCTTGTAAGCGGAAATGTTCCGTTGTTGGCCCTCAGTATCTCGGGCAAAGGGGTTCGCTGTAATACCAGTAAGCAAGTGGTCTCAGCCGGTTCAGAGCGCTTGTAGAATAACTTACGAAAAGCCATTTGGGGGGTCAGGGGAAATATTCCTCAACGATGGTAATGGCAGCTGGAGACAGCGATGGATACTTTGCGATGGAGTTTTTCAAATTCTGGCTGGGGTTTTCCGTAACAGTGGGAAAGGGAGGAGTGGAAAGGTGGAGTGGGCATGTGGTTGCTTAAGCAGACCTGGAAGGCTGCGACGGGCATGACGTCAGTGCCATCTGGGACCATAGTACAAGGACGGATGGTGTTCCGGATACAAAATGCCCATCCCCGATGGAACCGCTTGATTGGTTGTCCATTTGTCATAGAAAGCGTCAGGTCGTAAATGTAGTTCCATACCTGCCTTTTGGGATGCGAGGCTGGGGCGGTTATGCAGTACTTGTACAGTTTATCATATTTGAACAGTGCTCTTCCAGTGAGGAGTGCGAGGGAGACACCAGCATTGTCTTTGTGGAGAGCAGTCAAACAAATGGGTGTCATTATAGGCTGAAAGAGCAACTGCCAATTATATAGACTGCTTGATGAGAGGTCTGAGACAGGTTGCGGGAGATTGACATTGCGTATCACGTGCCCTGGTGACGACCTGTGAATCACCTTCCGTGTATGACAACGTCCAACATTCGTTGTCACTGAAAACCCAGTTTCACGATTGGAGAAGTTGGTGATCCTGTTGGTTATGGTCACCCGACGTGATACAAAACCAGTCTTCCAACTGGTCTATTGGTTGACCAGCATTGAGTACGGCGAATTTCCAAGTTCTTCATGCTCAAACTCCCAACTTGGATGGAGTGGTGCATGAGCGTCATGCTCCAGAGCCCGAAGCCAGACTCCAAGCCCATCTTTTCTCTTAGGATGTGTCGTATATGTCAGATTGTCGGTGGGCATCGCGTGTACATCCTAATACATCATTATTCATTTTTCAGGTATCCGAAATGAGATTCAACATTAACGGGTGTGTTTGGACCCTAACCATCTTCTCCCAAACTTGATATTAAACATATCTTACCTTGGTAGAAAGACTGCCATGTTTGCGGCATAAGCATAAATGCTTAATCACACGTTACTAGCCTCTACCAGTACTGCTGGCCGAGGGAGTATTGGCAATGTAAGTCATGGAGCAGTGCGCATGTGCATGCATAGGGAGTGACATTTCGTACTTCATCGACAACTGCATTGACTCCATACTGACTCCACACTGACCAAACAGTTCAAATCGGGCGTTTACACCCAGCCAGCAAAGCGAAGCAGAAAAAACGATACCTCCGGCAGGTATCGAAACCACAATCTCCTAGATAAGAATATTTGGTTGATCAGAATAAATGAGGTGTGTTATCATTACATCACAGAGGTGAATAAAAGGTAATGAATACTTTATATACCCACACCCGTGTTGCTGTTGGATTCGTAGCAGCTCAACCCGAATACACAACAGGTTTGGTTTATCCGTGAAATGACAAATAGAAAATACATCGTAATTTCAGCTTCGACGAGAGATACTACCATACCCACAGCATGCGGTGGGAATGGCATTAAAATTGACGGATTCAATATCACACTTGGCCCATACTGTTCCTCTAAAAAAAACGTAAACCATAGGCAGACCTGTCTGGAGTCTTTAGTAACGGAGTTTAAAGTATTGAGGGGTACAAGGTTGCATCACTAATATCATATATCAATGTCTACGGTGAGTTGTTTAAGAGGATCGCTTGATTTTAAAACTCGTGCCACGCGTCTCCGGTGGGTCTCTTCTGGGCCTCGTCTCATTTGAATGCGATGAGCGATGGTATCACGAAGTGACGTATAACGTGGTATTCAACGGTTGACGCAAGGAGCAAACTCTCATGAATGATAAGATACTTGCGTATAACTCTTGAAGCCAAATGAGACAACTATGTCTTCTAAATTCGTACTTAATTGAGTAATGTGAAAGTCCTTGTTACAAATCCATACGAGTGGCGAGGCGAATGAAAGTCCCTTTGACCCAAAGAGTCATTCTACTAGTAATGTAGCGACGCACAGCAGTTCATATGAAGAAAGTTACCTAGGAAACTCATTTCTCGAAACGGGAAAACAAACTGGACACCGGAGTAGTGGCTGAAGATCGAATTGATAGTCGGTTCTAGAGATCTGTTACTCAACCCTAACCTTCCCATCCTTCAATTCCCTCACCTTGAAGCCAGCCAAATAAACACTGTTACTTGCACATTATTCTTCTAACTTTGGAGCACGATCCGCTGGCTTGATCGTATGATTCTCGCAGCTGGTATACTTGCGGAAATAGTACAACCTCAACTTCCTCTATATGTGTATGTAAATTCAGTAATCATCCAAGTCGATGGTTGATCTCCAATGTCACTATAAACGGAACACAAAGTCACCTCTAACTCGCAAGCTGCGCCCTCAGTGCTACTGTATTGCACTATGCATGCTTCACAAACCTTCTACTATATGAAGCCATGATAATGCGAAAACCTATAACATCTGCAATATTCAGCTGATGGTGAATAGAAGAACGATTAAGGTGCATACATTGGCTTCTGAGATACGATGAAACCCTGTTCCTGGAAGCTGAACTCTGTTTTGCAAGCGGAATGGCGGGGCAGTAAGCGGTTAATATGATCATACGCTTTCGTAGTTAGCATTGGTGGGAGTACTAAAGACGAAATATGTGATCGTATGTGGGTAGCCGTGATAGCCGATGTCCTGGACTCAGTTATGCTGATCCCTTTCTGGAAATCCACCTTTGAATGAGGCCGAGTTCATGTTCATGGAGTTTTGCATCAATGGAAAAAGAATTTCATGAACACGGAAGAGCACCTTGGGCTTCGATGACTTTCTCCTTGAGGACTTTAAACGGAGTGAGGAAGCAGTTTGATTCAACCAGCCATTCCATGTCTTGAGTAACGTAATGGGTTTCCTGGTTATCAAAGGAGCTGAGGGATGTAACTTTCCCAAGGCTCCAATCTACGTCTAGAAGCTCAAGTTTGGTTTCAGCACAAAGTTATGAACACCTTTTGTATAAGTACAACCGCCAATTCATTCGCTAACAGCCAATCCCGTGATTTCAAGAACTAGAATCCGATGATTATAGCCAGGAGCAGTTTACAAACCCTAGTTCCGCTCCCTCAGCGTGTGACTTACCTAACCTTTCTTATCTGAATCCTCAATTTCCATCCCCGGGAACCCTCTTGACTTGCTTAGCTCTGAAACATCCCACAATTCGCGAATGGGGAGCCAAGACAGGTACATCTGTCACGCCAATAGCGCTGTAGCAATCTGTCAAGGGGACTCTCATGCAGGCTTGATTCGAAAGTGTGGTTGTACGCAAACAATTAACATGATGCGAAGATGTGGCGGTTTTCAAAGGCGGAAACTCGGCGTACTTCTTCGTTACCCCTTGTCCATCCTATCATTGAGGGAGAAGAATACGAAAACTATCTCAATACGCTTCGATTTGTGTTCCACAAATGCAAATCGCCCTGATAAACCACCCCTCTTCCTAAATTATGCGTGCGAAGATGAGGAATAAAGCTTCCAACGGATCTCCCGCTGAGACCAGAAGTATTACGGAAGCACTTCAGCTTGCCCCAACATCTCTAGATCCTTTAACACCCTTCTAGGCTCATCTCATCATGGCAGCTTCAACTCTCGTCCACGATACCTCTCGTTACTTCGTTATCAAAGAGGAAATCATCAAGCCCACCAAAGCCCATGAACGGTTCCGAAAGCATTTCCTTTCAGCGTAAGCCACATCCCACTTCATCTACATTCTTGCTAACCCAACTTACCCCAGGGCTGTAGCAGCGGCTACAACGCCCTCCTTTTCGCCAAACACGATTACGACACAGTCGGGGTTGAGATCTCAGGGTCCGCCGTCAAGGAGGCGCGGAAATAGCTCAAATCTGGGCTGTCAAACGGCATCAAAGACGACAGTATCGACCAAAGGACTATCGCGCCTGTCGAATCCATACTGGCTGATTCCTTTGATGACGATTGGATCAAGATATTGGACGTGCCGTTGAGGGGAGGGTTTGAGTTGGTGTATGACTATGCGGTAAGTTAAATAGCGTAATTTTCAACTGAAGACTTGGGTAGTGGGCAGAGGGTGTGGAGAAGGCTAATATATGGCTTTTTTTGTAGTTCTTGGTTGCCATGAATCCCTCTATGCGTCAGAAATGGGCCGCTCGAATGGCAGAACTGATCACCCCTGGGACAGGATTGCTGGTGTGTTTAGAGTACCCACTGTTCCGCCCGGCTGAGGCCGGTGGTCCTCCACACGGTATTAAGTCAGAGGATTATGATCGTCTTCTGAGGGGAAAGTTTGAGAAGGTAATGCATTATATGCCAGTTCGAACTCACAAGGTTGGGGAGGGATCAGATATGATTTCAGTTTGGAGGCGGAAGGAGAAGGCGAGATTGTGATATGGTAGGATAACGAGGAAGAATTATTGGCAACGGGGATATTTTTGATATAATCTGTCGAATGGAGGTCGCCTGTTTGTCTATTTTTCGAGTTATCATGTTGAAGAGGGTGTTCCAGTCATAATTTCTAATCGTGTCTGTTTTTAGACGAACATTGACGAAGAAGGACCAGTTTCAAAGTTTGAGGGTATCGGAAAGCTCATATATTCGAACATTCTATCACCTACAGAAACTAGAGGACGGAGAAACAGGGCACAGCGAGGACATGCGCAAGTTAAAAACAGAAAACGCAATAAAAAAAAACAAATTCAAGTCTGCATCAAACCTCAGGCTCCATTCCGAGACCCCTTCAAATCTCACAGTGTATGTTTCGTCTCCGCTTTCATCTTTCAGCACTCAACTCGTCGTATATCATGAAATTCGTTTCACATTCCGTGTTCGGTTTCGTCAATTTAGATTATTCGATAGCTGAGGTGTTCTGCGGAAGTCGAGAATACTTGATGAATTGAGCAAAAATCTGGTACGCATCAGCACTCGCTACTCAGGGTGACTAAATATGGATTGTGGGTACCCACAATCACGTCTTCAAACATAGTCCCGACACTACCAGCTAGCCATGGAAGGTTGTCCAAAACGTATTGTCGGTCCACGGAGTGGAAGAGGATTCCACCACCGTAAGAAAGGTTGCCGAGGAGCGACAACGCAAAGAATAAGATACTCAAACCTGATATCGAAATTAACAACCCATGTAAACATATCACAAGGTCCAAACCCACCATCACAACTTTTATTCCTTGCATTATGAATGATCTGAGGTATCCTAGCGCAGAGATAAAACGCCGCACTGATATACCCCAAGATCGCAGCCCCCAATGGCATGTCCACATCCACTGGCTTGTCAGGCTGCGGTTTCCAGGCACCCATCTTCCATGCAATCGTCCATCCAACAGTTCCCGCAATACAGACAGCCAGGAGAGCCGTGATATTTCGAAGCGCTGCTGCAGAGCGGCTGATATCTTGTCTCAACAAACTGGAGAGCGAGTCCCGGCGACTTATCATTGATGCTCGGCGCGGACGAACAGAGGAATGTGATCCCCGAGACGTGCGACGGCATGTATGAGAGCCTCTGCGATGGGGTCCGGGAGGGATGAGGGGAGTAGTGGCATCAACATGGCCATATTCAGCATTGGCGTGTTGGAGGGCGGATTGCCGGCGTGCTTTTAGGTGATTATAGTAGACGGTCTGGGTGACGAGGATAAGGTCGGCGATGCAGAAGTAGAATGCGAGAGCGATCACTGTTGGGAGGAGACCACCCCATATCGCGCCTGTGGAATTGATGGGCCATGGAGTTAGCTTGTGGTTGAATTAGAGGTTTCGCAACCCATGTAGGATATATTTGAGTACATGGCGCTAACGGAGAGATGCAGCAGAAAATGCAGAATGCATGGAATTGGAAAGGCGCCGAGTTAACGGTCGAGATGACATACCAATCAGGTTTGTGACGTCTCCAATCAGCCAGGCGATGAGAAACGCGAGCGAGAGAGCATCAGCACTGCCGTTTTTGTAGTTTTCGAGGAGTTGAGGGAGCTGGGTGTCTGTGTGAGTAGGCCACAATGTAATCAAGCAGGAATAACTGAGAGAAAAGAAGGCGTACGAGAAGGACCATCCAGGCGACAAGAGAGATGGAGCCCGAGATGCCTGACAGCGCCTCGAGCAGGCTTAGGGAAGTCGCGTCGGCCATCGAAATCATGGCAGGCGGTTCAGAAGAATGGAATTGTAGTGTTCGATTCTCGCATGCGGAAGCGGCGGCGGTGTTATTTGGTGGGGGAGTGGAAGCGAAGAGATCTGGGAAGTGGTGTGGTGGTGGTGAAGAGAGTGGGTGAGGCGCGCTTGGGCCGTGCTGACATAGAAGAGCACTCGGTGAGTCAAAAGCCTCCAGGTCTCACCCTTTTTCCTTTCTTTCATTCATGTTAAAGTCTGGTTCTATCTTCCTTCATAGCTATGTAGATCTAGAACAAACAATACATTCCTTTGACTTGATACATTGCCTCTTCCAATGCATCTCCTAGAGGAATGTCATGACGATCTGGCTATAAAATCCTCTTACTCCGGATCTTCCCTGGACCATTTGTCTTGAGAGATCTCTTCAAGCTATCTTCAAACCACAAGAAGCTTTAGGGATGTGGTATGCTCGATTACACGGCATTTAGGCAACTGATCCCGTGAAGCACCCATATCCCCACACATGATTTGGCGTTGATCTTTCGTATCGCAGACAGTGGCGCATGATGTCTAATGGCCGTGTTCAATGGCATGAAAGGGGCACAAGAGCTGTAAAAAGGCATGTGGTTATGTTTCCACGCATGATAAACGATGAAATAGAGTCATGCGCATCACTCGCGAGCCGATCACCACAGGTATCCTGAGCTTTTGGGGTTAAGCAACAGTACAGAGTGTAGATTGACCCTTGGTAGAAAAAGATCGGGTATAGCTCTGTTATCATATGAAATCGTGGAAGCCATGCATAGAAATGGGAACGAAATCGACCACCAAAAAGAAGCATTAGCTCTAATAACGTGAAAGAAACTCCCGGAACATGAACCACCGCCTTTGATATCCGTCGTAATACACCTCCCAATCCTTCTCAATGTCTTATTAAAACCTAGTTTGTGGTTTAGCAACTCGGCTGCAAAACCATATGTTCAAGCGACTCACGCAGTCTTTACTTCAAGTAGTTGGCGACCCACTCGGCTGAGGGCCTATCGCCGCCTTCTTTGTTGGTTGCCCATGATTCGCACATCTTGGTTTTCTCGGTGGGGGTATTCCAGCACAACATGGAAGCGGCCGCGTTCACCCAAGCGTCCTTGAGATCAAACACCTTCACATCCCCCGCATCATCCTTGCCATGAATACCCCGGACCGCCTCGTTCTTGGGCTTTCCGCCAAGAGTACAACCGTGAGTCTTGTAAATAATACAGCACACTACAGACATTGATACATCAGCATGCGTTCCTAAACTTATCGGAGAAACAGAGAGACTCCGGTGTGTACTTACTGGAGCCGCGAATGTTGACAGATGCCCCGGAGGAAAAGGGCCTTCCTTCTTTGTCTTTACGGTCGACACAGTTCAACCCATTTCCATCGAACACCGAATCTCCGCTGTGTCTATACTTCTCTCCGATAATATACTGACTGAAAGGGTTCTCCTTAGGACCGCATTGTCGTGATTCCCATTTCGGATTCTTGGTGTCTTCGCTAATGGGGCAGAATTCGATGCCGGACTTGCCTTCGGGGACTATTGCACCAAACCATGGTTAGACATATTTAAGAGCTGAAAAAAAATCTCGGAGGAACTAACTCATTGTTTTATGATCTTGATTCAAAAATGCTTGTGTTTCACCCTTCATGTCACTAAACTTATCTTTAATTGACCCCAAAACGTCCCATGGAGCGGCCTCGACTCCTCCTACCGCCAACATCACAGCCATAGCGGCCACAAACAGTGAAAGTCCACGATATTGCATTACTGCTGTTCTGTTCCAACTGTTCACGATTGAAGATCGGATAGAAGAAGTGGTGCGCTTGTGATGAAGATGCTCTGATTCGATGCTGTATGACTGTCAGGGGAGGATGTAGAAAATACACCACAGTTCGGTTCAACTGAGAATTTACTAGAGATTTTTTGCTAGGGCTGATGTTTTCTGAATGAACGTGGTCAGCACACAGTCTTATATACCCAGCTCCATGGAGCATCAGGGATCGCGCTATGCCTAGGTAGCATGAGTCTGCTTGGTTTCTGTAGTCTGTAGCTCATGCTCGGATTGACTGATAAGATGAGCGTTAGGTTCTGTTTGGAGACGCGATGCATTTTTTGTTGTTGTTAATGCCCGTTGTGATGGTTGATGGACGACAATGCGTGATTATGGTACCAAGCCCAACCACGGAAGAAACGCCGTGTGTTTCTCTGGTATCGAGCAACAGAAAACTTGTAACTAGGTCTGATGATCAATACGGCATACGGGATTATGGCTATGCTGGGCCATGATTACGGGAGTTGAGGCTTGGAAATTGGTCACAGCTAATATGAGTGATATTTGTCAATGCCACATGTATAGGTAATTTGTTCTCTAGCAAAACCTAGGAATCACAGAAAAAGCACTTTCAGAGCTCCATACCACCATTGCCCTATCCATCAAGCCCCCATAACTCCCAGGGCCGCTAATCAAAACCCACAATCTATCATCTATGCTCAACTCTATGGTCTATTTCCCATCATCTTGGCCCAGCGCCACATTTCTCCTTTCTACTCCCAAGCCCACACACTCCACCAACATTTCACTTCCCTTCCACCATCATCACCCCAATCATCTTTCCCCGTGTCAACACCTTCACCCAAGACCTTCAACCCCCTCTCCTGCATTCTCTCCCTAAAATCCTTTCTCTCGGCATCATATCCCTCTCTCAGCGGCATTTCCGCGATAAACCTGGCGCCAGGAGTTTTTCGATCCAAAAGGCGAGCAACGACGTTTGCAAGGAGTGTTGGGTGTGAAGGGGAGTAGAGCGGATCGGCGGCGAGGATAAATGGGTAGGGTGATTCTTTTGGCGTTGTAGATGGGGTAGAGTCGGAGGAGGATGAAGGTGAGAGAGATGAAGGGGAGTAGTCACACCAATCTAGCACCCTGACACTCACCTTCGCCGTCGGATTACTGTCATGTTCGTCGCCCTCGGTATCAGAATCTCTCAACACACCCCGCTCCCGGTTGATTTCCACGTTCCTCCTCAAATTCTCAACAATCCCGGTGAGATCTGTGACTACCACCTCTCCTGAACTCTCCACGACTCCCGATGCTGCAGCCGCCATTCCAACGAGCCCTGTTCCGGCTCCGAGCTCAAGGACGCGTCCTTGAGTAATATGATGGGGAAGTAGATTAGGCGAGGTTGATTTAAGGAGCGGGAGAAGGCGAGAGAGGAGGTGAGAGGAGCACCACGTTTTCAATCCCAAATTATCGGCTGTCAAAGATGGTTCATTGAGGTGAATCGTGATCTCCTTCGGTGATGTTGCTCTAGCATCCATAAGTGACGGCATTGGAGTCGCAGTTCCCGACTCTGGCGGTGTCGGTAATACGTTCCGAACCTCCACGCTCCCCGGTGCCTGACAGACCTTTCCCACTGCATCTTTTACCATCGCTACGCCATGGGGAGATTGGTAAACAGGCACTCGAACTTCTCTCACCATCCCAGGTCGTGCACTTCTTCCACACCGTTCAGCGAGCCTTGTTGCTGCCATTTCCTTCACTTTCTCCACTTCGTCCTCATCTTTGATCCACTTCAGAGATGATGCGATGATGGATGTCAAGTACTGGGAAAATCCGGGGGGAGGAGTGAGGTGTGTTGATTGAGTAGCGGGTGAAGATGGCGAAGGAGTGTCCCATGATGGAGGAGGAGCGGCGAAGAGGGCGAGAGTGGAGAGTAGGACGGATGAGGAGGGCCGGGTATATAGTTGGGGGAGGTCAAGAACTGGGATCAGATTAGCTAAGAGCTTCGACGAGACTTAGAGGAGCAAATAAGGAGTTTGAGAAACACACTGTGAGCATATACGGGGGGTGATGATTCTTCCATCGTCATGTTGGATATATATGTCACGGTGGTCAATCCCGAGCCTCGAACTCAATTTATAACTTTGGTAAGAGCTTAATGTAGATTTGGCGCCGCGTATAGGTGTGAGAATTGATGTCGGAGGTGATCAGCAACGGATCAGATGGCGGTGGCCAGCTGTTCATCAAGAAAAAAAAGCATCAGCCCTGTGCCGCACTAAGTTAACTAGCATGTTGCGAGGCTAGCGGCGAAGGGACCCCCTGGCAGCGATCCGATAAGCGGCCTGCTCTGCGATTGGACCAACAAACATCATGTGTAGAAGTCGGTGGTGAATTTGAACAGTGATATTATATTCCTGTCGTCAGTAATATTTTGGGGGAAACAGGTAATAACACAGCTAATGCAGAAAAACACAATTAACTCCCAGAAACCTTTACGAGAAATGAACGATCGCCATGAAAAACACCTAATTCCCTATCCTTTATTCCGTTCGCTTCTTCGTGCAGGTGTTTCTTTTGGAGGCCTGCCCCTTCCTCGAGCACTACGACCCCGACCTCTACCCCCTCTTCCGCGACCTCGGCCGCCTCGACCTCTCCCACTACCACGGGGGCGTCCTCTGGGCCGTGATGGTGTCTTGGGGCTAGCAACTTCTTCCTCAGACTCTTCTTCTCCCTCCGCATCTTCGTCATCCCCAGAGCCTTCTTCCGCTCCATCTTCCTCTCCTTCACCACTCCCCTCCTCACTAGCGTCTGTTTCGGCAGACTCAGTGGTATCTCCGTCTCCCTCATCGTTGCCCTTATCATCATCCGACACCTCCACAGTTCTTGTGGAAGCTCGATCAGATTCCGCGATCGGGCGACCACGTCCTCTCCCTCTCCCTCTTCCTCTTCCGCGCCCTCTACCTCTTGTACCCCTCCCCCTTGTAGGTGCCGGCGAAGATGACGATCGTGACGCATTCTCATCGACCGTCTCATCATCATCATCCTCTTCCTCCTCCTCCGCCCCAGTTCTGGAGGTAGAGACACTATCACTCCTCCTTCCTACGGGGCCACCTCTCAGCGTCAAGCTCCTCATGGACGTTGTTCTCGGGGGCGAATCCTTGGAATTTGGATCGACCCTCCGAGAATGCATCAAGTCCGCAAACTCATCATGCGGGAGTTGAAATGGATGGAATGGTCCCAATCCAGCTTCGGAGGTACCGTTTGAATCGTCGGTCTCGTCATCCGGTATGTCTTCCCGCTCATCTAGTCCCTCCAGGTTATATAGGGTCCCGAGTTTCGCCCAGATCCCGGAAATGTTCGTGTGCTCGTCCGCGACGCCGTGGTTTTTCATGAGCTCGGCGATCCCGATGATGCGGAAGTGCTTGTGCATTCCTGAGAACCGGAGAATGGTAAGCTTTTGAAGGGTCCGGGGAAGAGGAGGAGGTACCGGCAGGCTTGAGTCGGTAGACAGCAATCGCCTTGAAGAGAGTGGTCTCTTGCTCATCGGTCCAACCGTCAAAATAGACGGGCTCGGGAATCAGTTGCGCGGCGCTATGGGAGGAGGATGGCGTTGCGACAGGAGCGGGGGAGTCTTCGCCGCCTCCAATGGATGAACGAGGCCCTCTTGCTTTCTTCTTGGGAGGCATCGTGGTGTCGGACGTGAGGATCGGACAGGTGGACTGGAAGAGGTGGATGGAGCTGTCGCAAGCTCAACGTTTGAGATGGCGGACGCGAGAAGCGGGTGCACAACGCGTTGCCCCACCAACACGAGATCACCAGGCCATGGTTTCAACATTGGTGTAACTAACTGATTCCGCAACATTTAAACACCACCTCTGAAAAGCCCACTGTGGTTTGAAGATAAGCATGCTCGAGTGGTGAAAATTATTGGGATCGCTTGAGAACACTCGAGTCCGCAAACGTCTGTGGATTGACAGCTCAATATGATTGTTAGATGAATTGACATACTCCCTCAAGAATCAATCATAATCCGCTACCATTATTGGTACCACCATGAGTCAATTCAATACTACCAACCTCCATCTCATTACCCCCATCCAACTCCCATGGACTCCATGAACCAGTACTGGTATATCCCTCAACCCACCGTGACAGATACCAAAACCATCTAATCTCCCCTGCCAACAAACCCACCAATTCTTTTCACTATCTCCCATTGAATACCCAATCAAACATTCATCCCACCTTACCATTTCTGAACCTCCAAGTCCCCCATTTCACCCCAGGCCTCAAAATCGCGTACTAGTACTCGAAAGCGTATAACTTGGTACGGCACGGCCACACAAACCAACACGGTGTCGTGAGGGATTCTGAGTGTGCGTTCCTTAAACTTCGCTCTCTTCCCTTGCAACACCTATATTCCTCCTCGTTCTTTTTTTTCCTTCTTCCTTCTCTCACTTCGCTTCCACCACAATTCTCTAACACCCCTTCCACTAGACCCCCGCCATCTCCTCTCGACCCAAACTCCAAAAAACAACCTGCTACGATGTCTTTCCACACCATCATCACCTCCATCCTCCGGAATACCTACATCAAACTCAAAAATCCTCCGACCCGCAGCTTCCGACTCCCGTCCTCGTTCCCGTCTACGACGACCGGATCTGCGAAGTCCGTTGCTCCAAACCGGCTGCAAGTTAGTGCGTTGTCGACATCGATGGCAAACGCTGCTGGTGTTAGGGAAAGTGATAAGGTTGGGATGGAGTGGGTTCTTCCACAGGTAATTACATCTCCCCAGGATGATACCGCCTTTAGTTATGGATGTTGGAGGAATTGAAAAAGAATGGATTGGAGTATGCTAAACGTGTGGTAGATCCCCAGACCACGATCATGGGATCCGAAATCGAATGAAGCTGAGGAATTGTTGGAGATTACACGGAGGTTGGGAGGAACACCGCGGCAGCGATGAGGTCCTGTTGATGGGATTGGGTGTGGATGTGGACCTGGAGATGGATCTAGGTATCGATGTAAAAAGAGAAAGCGAATACGACTTTGCGGATGTGGATGCTCTACCATTGATGATGCAGACCATGATCGTGCAACGTGCGAATCCATGTTTCTGAGATACAATGGATCTACATGACAAAAAAAACGACCAGCGACAAACGACGAACGAAACATAAACCCAAAGTATCTACGCAACGTCTACAAACCAGGGAAACAAACACAATACTGGAACATCCAAGCATCCAACAGGATCGCAACGACGCCGCAACCTGTCCACAATCATAACCATCTCGTCTTACGATAAAGCTATGAAAACACGAAGAAATAGCATACAACGAACAAAATACCCAAGCCGACCAATACACAGATACAGTACAACCCCATAAACCCACCAATATTCGCTCTCAAACCAAGCACACAAAAGTGTTTAGACATGAAGGACATCATCAAACTCCGCTGACATCTCAACGCACCGATTTCCCACTTCCCACATCTCACCTACAGTAAACCTTCACCACGCCATCACCACCCGCGCTGACAACCCATCTTCCATCCTGGCTCCATGCGACGGCACATACGCCTTCACCTCTGTACAAACGATGGGCCGTAATCTCCTGGGTGCAGCTCCTTTTCTCCATGCTCCAGAACCTAAGTGACGCGTCATGGCCACCCGACACGAGTTCACGCCCATCTGGTGATAATGCGAGGGACGCGATAGAAGCGGGGTGTGCGAGCATCGTGTACGTGCATTGTCCTAGGGGTTTTTATCAACATGACTATCCTCTTATGTCTCTGAAACATGGAAAATAACTCACCACTATTAGCATCGAAAATCCTCACAAAGCGATCCTCATGTCCGGTGATGACGACTCCGCTTCCGGTTGCGCCAGCAATCATCTTTTCGCCCTCCTTGCCCGTATTGTTGCCCATGTCCATGACTTCCATGGTTGCCACCACACAGTTCACGCCGGTTTTCCCGGTTCCGTCGTAGGTTTCCTTGCTTTGCATTTCTGTAAGCTCTTCGCCGGTTGTGGTGTCGTAGAGGACAACTGATGCATCGTTATATGCGACGAGGAAGGACTCGCCAGTCACTGGGGAGAGAGGTGTGATTGAGGTTGGAGATGGGGACAAGTCAGGACGGGTGATAGTGTTAAGGAGTGAGTAGTTGAAGGGGACGGAGATTGGATCTTGGGTGTGGAGGTTTCGGATTGAAGCTGATGAGGAGCGGCGTGGGAGGGAGGGGGGCGGGGTGATGGCCCAGATTTTGACGGTTCCATCGGCGGAGCCAGAGGCGAGGAGGATGCGTTCTGTAGTAAGGGATGTGGAGGAAGAGGAAGAGGAAGAGGAAGGACGAGAGGAGTCGGAACCGGATGAAGGTGAGTCGGGAGTTGTGGAGGTGGAAACGGAGGAGCGGGGGAGGACACAGACAGTCCAGACAACATCAGTATGGCCCACCAAGGTCGCCTTTGCGTCAACCTTGCCATTGACCCACACTTTCACTGTGGAATCGAGGCCTCCGGAAATGACCCACCCATCTCCGCCGCCAGGGACTGGTGCTGCTGTCAGACTGGTGACCATTCCATCGTGGCCACGATGAGTAAAGTGGCTGGTAACATCGACATCACCACTGTTCTGCCCCAAAGACAGCCCATATTTCCCACCAGGGATATACCAGCGCTTAATGACCGCATCATCTCCTGTAGTAGCAATCTCAGGCTCCTCGAGGGTTCCACCGCCAGTAAAGCATACGGCACGGATCACATCCAGATGTCCCCGCATTGCGAATTTGACTTTGAAGTTCCCAGAGTCGAGGTCTTGTGAATTTGCATTTGTGAGGGAAAGTCTTTTTCGGATCAATGGGGAGCCGCTTCCACGACGAGACCCGGTCCTACGGGGTTCAGGTTCGTGCTGCTCGTCGCCATTGGAAGATTCGCTGATGTCGGTCTTGGGAAAGTCCCATTCATCATCACCAATGTCGGAGGTTGAGGCTGATGGGGCGCGGTTGTGGCTATCCTCCGTAAGGGTGAAAGGGTTTGTGTCCTTCGCTCGAAGAGAAACAGGGATATTGGACATTCCATGGACATCGTGGCCTTCGGGGATTGCAATTGGGGGCTGCTCGGTCCGTTGCACTCGCTGCGGGGCTTTGTATGACGGGAAGGGATTTCCTTGGTGTTGAAGAGCATACGAAGGTTGCTGTGGGAGGGGTTGCTGAGGAGGACGGTTCGGGGGCTCCTGTGCGTACAATGCCGCCGGGTAGGGGGGATCAATATGTGATCCATGGGGTATCGGGTGGGTTGGTGCCGGCGCCGGGTGACTCGGGGGTGTCAGAAGGTAGGTAATCTCCTGTAAACACTTTTCGAGATACTGCCTGCTTGATTTTCTTGTCGTTTCGGCGCGATGAGACGCAGCAGAAGCCTCCTCCAATGCCTGTGCCACCTTCTCCGAAACTGTTCATCCCCCAAGATATCAGCATTGTCCCCATAAATCCGAGACAAATTCCTGAGCCTCTTATCCAACCAAAACTCCAGCTCCCACTCCATAGCCGAGCTCGATGTAGGGCCAACAACTCACGCTTCTGAGCATCCTCATTCCCTGCCTCTCCACCCTTTCGCAATCTCTCCTGCTTCAACGCGTTCTCCAATATGTCGATCCTGTTCTGATACAATTGCTGTAATCTCTTTTCCGCGCGACTATCGCCCTCCAGCTTTGCAATGCGCGCCTTCATCTCGGCGCGCTCGATTTCCCAATTGTTGCGGTCGCGCTCATGCTTGTGCCATTCCGTCTGAAGAAACCGCATTACACCTGTAGTCAACCGTCGACACATGTCAGCACTTAGTTTTACTCATATACCGCCAATCCCACCCATCTGTTAACATTTCCCGCTCCCTCGTCACCATTTCCTCCACTCCGAGTCTCAGGATCGCAATTACCGTACCTTGCAGCGTATACTCCGCAGCAGCCGGTACCCCAGGCCCTCCAGCTGCGCCTCCATTGGCATTATGCATCCCCTGCTGCTGCTGCTGCTGTTGTTGCTGTGGGAATTGCTGCTGATATGGGTTCTGCTGTTGTTGCCCCGCATCGGCGGTATTCTGCTGCGCCGAAGACCACACCATAGTCTAGCTTGCTCGTCTTTGCGGCGGCAAGCAGCGCACGCGTGTCCGCGGACGCGTCGGGGTTGTGGGCTGTGGAGGTGGAGGAGGAGGCGGGGGAGTGGGGTGGAGGCGCTGACGTCGGAGCGGGTGGAGGGGTATCGGGTAGCAATTGAGCTACAGCGTGGACGTGGCGCGGGGGAGGTCGATGCGAGGTGAAACGACAGTGAAGGATGAGGAGATGATCGGTAACCGTGAAGGCGGAAGGACGTGAACCGGGGGGACAATTGGTATGGCGCCGGAGGTGGGTGAGCGAGCTGGGATGTTGGGCGGCGCGGACGTGTCGTGGTTTCCCCTGAAACTTCCGCGGCTGGCGTGTGCGGTGGTGGTGGGCTGGAATGACAAACAGAAGAGCAATGGGGGATTAGGTATTATTCTGTGTTGGATGGAGGACACGCTTCTCCAGGAGGACGATGGCGGAGAGATGGGGAGGGACGGGGGAAGGCGTCGACGGGCTTGGTGGTTTGTCCTGGACCGCCGTTCCCTTTTTTGTTGGCGGGGGGATGGCTGAGAGTTTGTGACTCTGTGGCACGGGCGGCTGAGGACAGGTCGTCAGAAGCGACTCAGGTATCGTGAGATATCACTCGCGATGTGTTTGCCATGATTGGGGGGAGCCATTTCACGAATTGGGTGGCCATTGGTCTAGACTCAATCATGTGCCATAACTTCAACAATGACTCTGTCCATTGACGTAGATTGGGTGCCCCACCACAACCACCTCCATAAACCCCACTTCCGCCCCGTGGATCTCCCAACCACAACCACCAACGCCATGCCCGTCGATCCGCTCCCCCTCGACCAGCTCCAGGACTTCATCCAGGTCTTCGATATCGAGGCCCCCCATCTAACCGCCACCTCCATTGACCCCGAGCACGGCATCGGACTCCGTCTCACCTCTGTCCCTCGCGACCCGAAAACCCCTATTCTCACCGTCCCCAAAGAGCTCCTCCTCTGCTCCACGAACGTTGAAATAGCCTCCAAGTCAGACAAGAACCTCGCTGCGGCCCTCGATGCAGTCCCGCAGTTCTCTTCCGCCGCTCGTGGCCGAATCATGGTGTTTTTAGCATTGCGGATGCTGGAGGGCGCACGGGATGCGTGGAGCGAGTGAGTGAGTCGTACGTCAGTTTTCTATGACATCTCAGACAGACGATGTTTTTTTGAGATTGTCCATAATATTTTGCAATCATAGTTAAATCGTAACGGATACTGACAAGGATATACAGATATATCCGTTTTCTCCCCACCACTGTCCCAGTTCCTACCCTCTGGCCCGAACCCGCCCGCCACCTCCTCTCCGGAACCTCCCTGTACCAACCCACTGAAAAGAAGCTCTACCATCTGACACAAGAGCGCACAGCCTTTGTTGAGGCCGTCATGGAGCTTCCCTGGTTCTCTCAACACATCCACAAGCTCACACTCCAAGACTGGATTCTCAACGACGCCTTACTCCGTTCTCGATATATCCGACTCCCAGAACCTATCGGCGATACCATGGTGCCGGTACTTGATTTCGCGAACCATTCACATCCTTCTGTGGCGAGATACGATTACGATGAGTTTGGTGATGCGGTGCTGGTGTTGAATCCCGATGTCGAGGTCAAGGAGGGAATGGAAATCACTATCGATTATTCGGGTGGAGAGAAAAGCGCGAGTGAGATGCTGTACACATATGGGTTTATTCCGAAAGATGAGGGTGAAGACCGAGGCGTCGAGACGGTTCGGTTATTCCTCGAGTGTCAAGAAGACGATCCCTTGGGGCCTGCGAAAAGAAGGGTTTTCAATGGCGAGCAAACCGTAACACTACTAAGTGACGGAAGTTGGAAATCAGATTGGATATGGTAATAACAACAATCCACTTGACTCACGGTTTTCAATCACCACTCACGGTCTAAACAGGCTTACACTCCTCAACGCAGAGGACACACTATACTTCCGGGTAGTCGCAACCACAACCGGTGAACGCACCCTGGAAGTCTTGTTCAACAAACACCCCATCACATCCTTCACCGCCGAAGACTTCGTCAATCCCTACCTCCGCCCACACCCACACTTCCCAATATTCCAACTCCGTGCGGTTGTCCTCCTCCTCCAAAAGCTCGAAGAGCACATTGAGCAGATGGAGCGGGCGGAGAACGCGGCGATGCGGATGTTCGCGTTGGGGTTGGTGGCGGAGGATATTGTGGCTACGACTGGGAGGTTGAGAGAGTTGGAGGGGAGGATTATGATGAAAGCGAGAGATAAGCTGGAGAAGCAGGTAGGCGGCTGTTGGACCTTTTTTTGGGCTTCGTCTCGTGGATTGAAGGATGTGATTGCTGATGTAGACCTTGATATAGAGAGACGAGTTGCTACAGGATTCAACTGTCGTGGAATATCTCCGTCAAATGCAAGGCGGAGATCCTGAGACCGAGGAAAGTACATCCAATCCAGGAGCAGCATCAGGAGTACCTACTGCTGCTTCAACGACTGAAACAGAGGTTCAAATCACCGAAACAGGCGAGCCTGATCTGTCATGACCATGTGGGCCAGTTGACTGTACATAAGGAACCACTTGTATATTGCACTTGTTCTGAGTAGCAAATTGATGACAAACTAATCAAAAGCCTACATTCTGGTTGTTTATTTTCGGGAGAATGTTTCAAAGTGTTGGTCAATCTCGGTGTTATGGTAATATACTCATGATGCGATCCACCAAAGCTCACGAAGAATATATGGTAGATTAGTATTGACACGTCCAACCCACCTAACCACGTCAATGAGATAATCATCATGTCATGTACCTTCCTCGTCCCAAAGCCCCAAACCAAGCTAGCCTAAAACCCTGTACAAACAAAAAGAACGCGAGCAAAAGAATAAATTTCCCCTGACCCCAAAGCAAACAAGCAGGAAAACGAGAAAAAAGACAAGCCTGAAACATGCAAACGAAAACAGTACAGCCAACAAAACATAAGAAGAAAACTTGTGCATTCTCATTCCAAGACGTAAACACAATTGAACCAGAGCCCGATAACCACCACACCAAAGCGAAGGATACAACCCATCTGTTGAAATCCCTATCCGCATCACCACCAATTCATTGTAGGCAAAGCAAAATGAGCGGGATGACAGTCCCCATCCAATGGAAACATTATCCCCTCAATCCCATATACTCCGAGCACCCTAAAACTACTCCATCGCGATATGAGGATGAAATATCTGACACATCCGATTATGGATCTGCCCCTCCTAGGAAGGCGTGGTACCATTAACGGTATTCTTTTCAGATTTGATTCTCTTTGCATTAGGACTGGGAGGTTTCGAGGCCACAGCTGCGGCGGCGGCGGCGGCAGCAGCAGCAGCAGCAGCCGTAGCTTGCTGATGCAATTGGATTTCATCTGGTGATTTCTGAACTGGAGTAAAATTGTTGGCCCCTGGAGCGCTTCCAGCGGCTTGCGCAATGCTCTGAAGGAAAGCAGAATCACTCTCATCGTGAGTACGTTTCTGACCGGAAACATGGTCGGCTGACTGCGCGGTTATGACGTTTGAGCTGGGTGTCGATGATGCTACTGCGAGGTGCGTGACTGGGCTCTGCTGAGGCTGTTGGTGCTGAGAAGTTGGTTGCTGAAGTTGAGCTTGCATTCCAGACGGGTCAAGCATGATTGGAGCCTGAGAGAAAGCAAGGGGCGGAGGTGGAAGCGCATCTTCCCCTTGAATTTCGATAATTCGAGATTGCAAGCTGATGATGTAATTTCGGAGTTCGAAGTTCTCATTTTTGATGGCATTGTAGCTCTCTTGTATGGTAGAGAACTCCCGAACTTGCTCTTCTAATTTCTTGATGTAGCACTCCTTGCGCTGCCGGAAAGCACGCTGTAACATGTATCAGAACTGCCACGAGCATCTCAGATGGCGCACAACGTACCTGAGCCGCCCGATTTTGTGCTGCTCTCTTGCTTGTCGATAGCTCCCTCTTATTCCCCTTCTTCGGAGTCTCCCCCTCAGGCGTAGCGGGTTGTTGGCCCTGAAGCTGCTGCTGTTGCTGGGACTGAAGGTGTTGCTGCTGCTGTTGATGCTGCTGTTGCACATCCATCTGAACCTGGTGTATGACTGGTTGAACTCCCATCGGCGCTGGTTGGGGCTGATGTGGGCTGGCGGTAGCTGGGATTTGAGGCTGTTGCGTAGGGCCCGAGATGGCGGGGTCAATGTTCATGCCTTCGCTCGCCGCCGGTTTCGCATCAGTGGCTGGAGCTGATGATGTTGTCGCTAAAAGTGGTCCCAAATGTGCGCGCAGGTCTGTGAAATTAAGCAGAATCAGTAAGTCGGCCTCGTCGTAGTTGGTGTATAAAAGGTTCTCGGGCTGAGGTGGTTGCGACATGGGAGTGGTTCGCAAGAGGATTGTAGCGAGTTGATGGCAGAAACTGGAAAGACAGGTTCACTCACTCTGCTCGGCCTTCGAGGCTGCTTCCTGATCATACCCGGGCATGTTAGCCTCAGTAGGAACGATGAACTGCGGGGACATCGGCCGTGGAAGGGATCGAGGTGGAAGACGGAGTTAAGGCCTCATACCTGCGGCGACAGCTGGGGCGCTGAGCTTGCGATCGCAGACTGCTGCATCTTGTTTCTATGTGAAGACAAAGCGTTGTGGTGATGGTCAAAGTCAAGCTCGCCGGATGATAGAACGTGAGTCCAAAGTTCAAGCGACTGCCGAGTTTAACGGCGGGGGAGCTGATGTGGTAATGTTCTGGCCCGTGTGTCGCGGAGATATCTTTTGTAGAATTAGTAAGTCTCGTACTCGGAGCTGTTATTTTCCGCGGCGCCGGCCAGCTGTGTTGCTCCATCCACGCCCATAATAAGCACTGGAGCTACAAGTTCCAGTGGCTGGCGACAGAAGAAAAGGAAAGCTAGCACGGAGCATCGCGGGTCGCAGAGGGAATGAAGGCGATAGTGTGGGTGGCGATGGTTGTGTATAGTGGTATTTGGGGGAGCAGTCGGTGCTGGAGGGAATGGGAAGAGCAACTCACTGTTGATCGGATGGGTGCTTTGGTGGAGGTTAGGTCAGCACTGAGGTCAGCACTGATGATTCAGCGTGAAGATGGGAGTGGGCGGTATTTGACTGTCGGGGGGGTCTTCTCACGTGGTCAGAGCGTAACACACCGGGTAACCGCGGTGCTACCATGTAGGGTTAGCTGCACGACTCTGGCTGTATGCCCAGTGCGTCAGCCTCGCATCAATGCACCTTTACAAATCACGGCTGACCATGGTGGCTAAACCATGATCTGATTTATAATGTTTACCAGTGAGGGGTGGTCAAATGCTATTCCAGCTGGGAAAGCCGACGGGTGAACTGTTGTTGAATACTACCGTGTCCGTGCTGTGGCTACGCGTGAGGGAAACTTTGACAACTGCGATTTTGATACGAGTTTGAAACGCGTAAGACTTCATTCCAAATAAGGCTTGGGATTTGCACATTCTTCGAAAGATATCGGTGATACTCACGATGACGGTGATCTATAGGGGTGTCCATTCAAACCACCGCATGGCCGGAATATCAAAAACTCCTTCCCGTCTCTAATAGCCAGCATAAAAAGGAATACTTGCACGAACACCGCAATGATAAACAAGCCACCGTAGCCAAAGAACAAGGAAATGCAAGCAGAGCGCCAAGAATATACAGTTGAGTGACAAAGACAAGGAATCATGACAATACAGTACGCCTGGCAGAAGGTACGACCCTACCAACAGAGTCATCAAACAAAGGAGCAAAATCCTCCATCTATCAAGGATCGCATAGAAATCTGAACACCGTAGCAAGCAAAAGCAAATACCCAATTATACCTTGAAACGCCCGCATCTACACAAACGTCTTCAATCTCCTCACCACACCTTCAAACTTCTCTGTCACCGCACTCACGGCCGTGGTTTCCATCCCCTCGCCCATGACCTCTTCTCCTACTTCGGCCTCGCCAAACTCCAGCCCATCTACCTTCCTGTGAAAACTCACAAAAATCTCCATTGGCTCTACCAACTCCCTCAACCCGCCCCTCAATCTTCCTCTTACATGATAACGGATGTGATCATCCACGCATACAAGCTCTCCAAGGAGAATCGAAAGGTAACCCAAGGCGACGTTGGTGTGGGAAGCGGAAATGGAAGTGGCAGTGGAAAGGTGATGGGAATAGGTGAGGAAGAGAGTCGTGAGGATGGAAATGAGAGTTGTGGAAGTTTCAGTCGAGTTGGCAGTATCCGGAGAGGACAGCAAATGGTGTTTGAGAAGGATGTCTCGGGCGGACGCTGAAGATTCCGAAAAGTTGAGCAGGAGGCCGAGGGAAAGGATGGTAAGGTCTAGGGAGAGAAGACGCTGAGGTTCAGGCTGTTGTTGAGGTTGCGAATTTCCTTGTGCGTTTTCCTCATGTTCCTTTTCTGAAGTTGCTTCATTGGAGAGGTTGTCAAAGCCGTTTTGAACCTGGGCGACAAGAGAAGTGATAAGGATTGGTTGTGAGAGCGCAGCACAGACTTGAGTAGAATGGTTTGCAATGTTGATTGCCAGCCTGAGTGTGAGGAGCAGAACCTGCCCAAGTTTTTCAGGAGCATTCCAAGCACGGATGGTTGGAAATAGGGTTGCGATTGTAGTGAGGTCAGAGGCCGACAGACGTGCGTAGCTCAGTGTACCATCTCCAATACTATAGGACTCCAAGATAGAGAGTGTTGTTTCCAGGATGGAGATATCCCCTGCCATTGGTGTCTTCGAAATATTTAGGAGAGCAGTGAAAGGTTTGATGATTGCGACTAACTTGCTCAAGGCGCCATCGGGTAAAAAGTCATCGACATTTGCACTTTGCCTTGCTCGTCGAATCAATCCATCAAGAACTTTCAATGCGAGAAGTTGGGGGGATATAATAGAGTCTTTCGAGATGGCGAAACCTCGATTCTCGAGCACCGTTCCCCGAAGGGAGCGAACCGAGTCTTGTGCTATTCGTGACATATTGGTTTTTCTATCTCTTGCGATGGAGGTCATGTCGCGCGTGGAAGAAAGCATTCGAAGCAGCATATGCATGGCGTCGCCATTAATGAGTTGGAGCATGATTCGTTGGGTTGGATCGTGAGTTAAGAGGCTATGGGCGATATATGCCATGGCGAAACATATAACCTGAAATGCTGTCAGTGACATTGATGGATAATGCCGTGTGATACTGAGAAATCATACATCATCAGTCTCCGACTTTAAACTTGACACCAAAGTCTCATCGAATCCTTGCGATCGAAACTTCAAGCAGAACGCCTTATCCCGCATCTTCTCAGCGAATGAATAGTAACTGTGATGTAGATTCAGTATTCATCACCTCAGATCGATGATAAAATGGTGATACTTACCCCATCCTTCTGGTACTGGTTGGCCTGGCCGTGTCGATGTCGCCGAACAGCTCATCGACCTCATCAGCAAACCGACGGCTTTCGCCAGCTGCTCTCAACTCATGAATACTCTGCATTTTAGTCTTCGCTGAAAAGCTCGTGACGCTTGTTTGGGAATCGCCCTCCGGCTCCTCCGACCCAAGTTTCGCATTGGCAAGTCTCCGGCGTGGGCCTGATGAAAGCGATGGCAACGGCTGATGGAGCAGGGCGAGCTCATCGGCCTCTTCGGCCAAATATGACCGCTGACGGGCGTAGGTGACGCGATTACCACGGACATGCCCTGCCGCTGGATTCCCCATGTTCCGAAGTGCCGCTTCTTGGGATGCTGCTTGTCGCCTCATTTCTTCCCAATGTTGATTTTGGGATTCAATTTCAGCAGTTGATACATGTGAATACTGGTTATAATCCATGTCCGATTCCTCGCTGTCGCTCCCGGATGAGGGAGTTCTGCTCTTCTTCCGTGGTGGTTGATTTGGATCGACTCCGAGATTGTCAATTAGCCTCTTCCTCCGTGGTGGTGGAGGAGGAGATTCACTATCGGAATCGGAATCAAGTATCTTTGTACCCAAAAACGACGTCCTGGTTGGTGAACTCAATAAAGGGGCCTTCTCAGACATGTGTTTTGGTATAGCACTTTCAGCAACCATCTCTTTGTCGCAAAATATCGCCGACTCCGAATGTAGGTCCAGTGTGGGTGCTGATGGTTCTGCAATCGACTCTAAACGTGTTTTGGGGAACTTCGGACCATGTGTTCGCTTCCTGCCGGAAGAGACCTTGGTACTGTTTGTTTTCTTCAACTGCGGCTCAGTACTACTCGACCGCCCACGCCTCCCTCCCGATACTCCAACTTCCCGAGGCTTTTCAACTGGTAAAGGCGGGTCAAAAATTGGCGTTGGCTCTTCTGATATGGCACGAGAGCGTGATCTAGTAACACGCGGACGCGGAGGAAGTTTTTCGACTGTCTTCATAAGAGGTTTAGCGGTGGGTTCGTAATCATCCTTCTCAACCGACTTCTTTAACTTTTGCCCCTTCTCAATATTTACTTTCCTATCCGCCGGCTTTGTTATTCTTGCCCCGGAGGAGATCTTCACTGTAGCAGCGGAGGACTCAACAGAGGCCTTCCTCGAACTGGGTGCTGCTGGGGTTCCACGACTCTTTTTCTCCGCAGGAGGCATATCATCTACTCTCTTCGTCTTTTCCACAGCTTTGACGGGCTTCTCTGTCATCTTCTTTGTACCTATCGTAGTCGTAGCTGCCTTCGGTTTCCCAACCTGTGGAGCTCGCTTTCTCTTCAACCCGGTTTTCGACAACAGTAGTGGCGGACGGTAGTCTTGATCTTCATCGCTGGTAGGGATATCATATACACCTCTCTCGTCGACCTTTTCTGTCAACATTGCTTCTTTCTGTAGCTGCTCTGCAGCTTGATCCTTTCCCCGCTTCAGCCGGGGAACGTCCGATGTCGTGGAAACCGCGCGAGTACTCTTGTTTGTTGATACAGCATTTCGGCGGCGGTCCTTGGACGTAATCGGAGCAGTTGACCGGTGCCTCTCTTTATCATTTGTTGTAGTCGTTGTCACGGTGCTCGTTCCATTTAACACTGGGCCTCCGGAGGTGCTTGAGCTCGGCTTCTTGAACCCAGGCAGCGGAGATTGTGGTACTGGCCTCGCAGGTGTTGCTGGCCGTGGGGATGAGAAGATGTCGTCAATCTCTGAATGCCTTCGGCGCGCGCTCTTGGTGCCATAGGTGGTAAGTTTTCGCCGGCGCGGTTGGATGTCGGCCATGGCGAACGTGCGTGAGGAGAGCTATCAGCGAAGGTAGTTACGCGCAGGGGAGGTGGTAGCGGTGCCGGCCGTGTCGAATGGGTTGTTGGGATGATGGTGGCGGATGGAGCCGTAGCGCGGCGAGGAAGAGAGTGGGGAGGGGTTGTTATGGAGTGGAGGGGGGCGAGTGGGAAACTTAATGTGGTGGTGGGATCGGGGCTACATGAGGAGGGAGAGCCAACCATGGGAATCAGATGCGATGCAGCTGGTGCGGGAGCCATGAAGCGATGGATCCATCCCAACTCCACTCCACTCCACATGCGCAGGTACTGTAATCAGTTACGAATAAATTCATACAGTGCACATAACTTGCTTCCACCACCGAAGGAGCAAAGACAGCTTTCAATGATTGTTTATAGATCTTCTCTATCTATGATGATTGCATCACTGGTATCCCCTTCAGCTTTCGCTGACACCTTCCATGCCCTCTGTCTGGAGGAGCGATTATGGAATCCGTCTCCTCAGCCGCCACACACATCAATTAATCCATGTCCACTAAAAATCCCCATCCAGTACCGTACTCCTGACTCCGCATTGACTGCCCTCAGATGCAGTAGAACCGGTCACCAAAATCACCCAAGCCCGGAATAATGTAACTGCAACTCCCGTTAGCCTTCACTGGCACTCTTCCTCATGACATGGAGACTTACTTCTTCTCATCTAAACCCTGATCAACGAACGCCGTCACCACCCTCAACTTCGGAAACTTCTCTGCAAACTCCTTGATCCCCTGTGGGCTCGCAATCAAGTTCAAAAACAATATTCTCTCCTCCGGAACACCCCTGCTGATCAACACCTGCACCGCCATGGTCGCGCTTCCACCAGTCGCGAACATCGGGTCCAACAGCAACACAAACCGCTGGCTGATATCCGCTGGCAGCTTGTCATAAAAGAGCTTGGGCTGATAGGTCTCTTCATCTCTCTGGATCAAAATTTTCCCAATCCGAACAGACCGGCAACAGTTTCTCAAGCCCTCCTCCATAGCTTCTCCAGCACGCATGATGGAAACGCCGCAGATCTTGCCCTCGAATTTGACGCCCTGGTAAGTGCGGCCCGTGGGGGTTGTGACGGGATGAGAGATGACAGGAAGGTGGTTGAGGCCCTCTTCGACCAGGAGCCGAATGATACGGTTGGAATAGAAAATGAAGTCCGCCCGGGGGGTGTTTTTGTCGCGGATCATGGTGAGCAGCGCAATAAGCTGCGGCGTCTGTGGGAGGATGTGCACATTCTGTGAGGAAATCGGTGTGGACACACTTTTTTTTTCCAGCAGTCAGGACAGTGGCGAGTCGAGAAGGAAGAGAAGGAGGAGGAGCGAGACGTACGTGGCTTGCGGCTTCTCCTCCTTGTCCTTGTACTCGGGGCCGATGGGGGCAGCGGGGGCTTCAGCGGCGGAAGACATGGCAGGTTCAGTCAACAATGGGGGAAAAGGATACTGGGAGATGATATGGAGGGAGAATGGTTGGAGGAGTGGAGAAGTTCGCAAGCCAGGTATCAGTGACAGGGTCCATGAGACGGAAGCATGCGCACCATCAGCAATCGCGGGGTTGTCCGCCACCTTATCGGCCCCGCGCGAACCTTGTTTTTGGCGCTAATCCATTATAAAGTGCGCCCTACGAATGCCATTTATACATTACGAACGGCCGGTTGAACACGGCGCTTCCGGATAGGCGGGAACATTTTCAAGCCAGACAAATGGTGAAAGAACCTGTGTTGTATGTCTAAATGTGTACACGAACTCTAGTACACTCTCCTGAACCGTGAACGATGTCGTCCGTTGAAGGGGTAACGCGATAGAGAACCATCTTCAAAACATGAAGAATACCTAGCCATGTGCTAATAAGTGAACTTGGACCCGATTCCATGGAACCCATTGTGATGTTGTCCCTGGTTTCACAAAACTTTGACATTGAATTTGTGATCAAACAGCAATACGAGGTTGACCATGATATGTAAACTACTGCTTCAAATGGGCGGGATTGGGCCGGGAGACTGCATTCTTTTCATTCCCTCCAGGGCGCAGGCCATTGACCAAAATCTTTTAATATCGTCAAGGCTTCCAACAATGGGTACAGAAATTATTACCCTTCAACTGCTATGCAAATCATAGAAAATCGCTCACTGAAACGAAAAGAAAAGGAAAAAGAGAATAGAAAAAACCCTACTAACCCTACCCGCTGACCGCCTGTGAAATATTCGCCAAAATCAAGATAGGTACTCATCCCTATTAATGCACCGGCACAGGATCATATTATGATGGAGATAGAGCCCTATTGAAACCTCCTGGTCGATTCCTGCACAACACACGACAGTTAGCAAACCACTCGAGTGATTTAAACTCCAAGCATTCGACGGAGACTCACATGTACTGCCTGTACTTATTCGGATTCTTCTTCGCCACAGAACCCACATTGTTCCCAGAAACCTTCTTCTGTTTTGTGGTATCAAATCCTGAGAATCCCATCATCTTTGCCATCATTGCTGCCTCATCTTCCTCATCCTCTTCATCCACTCCGCCCATGACTGTGTCCTTATCTTTCCCTTTATCAGATAAGGGTGGCGACGATTCGCGGTGCGATTTGCGCGAGTGGCTTGGAGGAGAGCGGCTTCGAGAGCGGCTTTGGTCTCTCCCAGTGCCTCCACCTGGTCGACGGTCACGAGAACGAGATCTTTGACGGCGCGAGGTATAATCAGGGTTATCGTTTATTGCGGCGGCGGTTTCCCGGTTTCTTCGGCCAGCTGGAATGATATCAGCTTCTTTTTCCACCCTCTAACCACACCAGGAAGGAACGTACATTTCTCATGTGCTCCTCCCGCTGTCCCTCTCCCACTACCCCTGTAGTCCCTATCTCGATCTCTATCTCGTCGATGGGATTCATAATCATATTCGCGGTCGCGGTCGCGTCGCCCACTACCTCGATCGCGCTCCGGTGATCTTGAGCGACTTCGGTTTTCCCCATTGCGCCGGGGAGGTGCTGGCCTACCTCCATGATGGTAACCTCGGTCTCGGTCTCGGTCTCGGTCTCGGTCTCGGTGGTTGCGAGAGTAGTGAGAATCGCGAGAGTCGCGAGACCGGTTTCCTGCTCCACGACTGCCCCGGGGGCCTGATGGGGGTGGGAGGGGCGTCATCGGGTGCTGTGTGATGCGTGAAAGGTTGGAGAAGTTGTTATTAGCGGGGAGAAGGTTGAGTGAACGGAAGCGTGCTGGAAAAGGCGGGCTGTGGTTAGTGGAAGATGTGGATGAGGTTCCTGAAGGTTTGCAAGTTCATGGCATCTGATCAAGGTTTCGTAACTGCGCACTGCGCATGACGCGGAAACATTCTGGATGGATTCGAACTTTCCATGTGGAACTCCGTGGATTCCCACCGTTTTGAGAAAACATATGACGATCACCACCTTTCTTGTTTCTACCATGGCATTATTAGACGTTGGGTTAACTTGGGGCATCTCTGCGGTGAGTGGTGCTGCCCCGTGCCCAGTCGTTGACTATCGAAGTAGAAGATTACAAACTAGATATGACCACGCCAGAGATTTGGTTTTGTGAGTACATGAAACAGTACAGACTAAGTGATGTAGAACGACACAAACTTGAATTACATGATGCCCAAGTCTTGCTGACTCGCTTGCACTTTAACCTTATCCCAAGTATCATACAATATCCGCAGAACCGTAGTTCTCCACTTTGTCCCTCCCCGCCCCTTCCTCGCTTTTTTCTCCTTTCAATTCCAGGCTTTTTCCACTCGTCAGTTTCCTTATTGAGTTGCCATTCGCTGCTTGGCCTTCTCTGCTTGATACGCCATCAAAATTGGCGCGCCTCTTGACCTCGCCCATGCCTCAGAGGCGATATTAGATGTCTCTGGGGCTTCAGTCCGAATCACGCTACCAATCGACATGAAGAAACTACAGATCCTATGTTAGTTTTTTTCGTTAAGGGTGGTAAGGAGAAGTACCCAAAAGTGGCAGCACTGCCTCCCATGTATTGTCCCAAAGTCCGGGTAATGCCGTTAGGGCCGGCGCCATTCTTGAGGATGCTCCAGGTACCTGTGGAGTAGAAAGAAGATGAGAATTTGGACAGCTTCGAGGTAGTGTTGGTTTTTGCTACCCCTCCTCCGTCCACCATGTCGCTCAGTCGCCTATCAATTCTGCGAGCGAGTTCGACAGGAATAAACCGAGAAAGGGTGTGAGAGTAGTGGTAAAGGGTACGTAGGAGGGTCCACAATCGCTTGAATACGGGGGCCAAGTTACGAACCGAAAATGAATCCAATTGTCAATCCGACGGCTGTCTGCCAGGTTAGCATTGTCCCAGACCACATAAATTGGACAGGGAATAGAAGACTCACTTCCTCCCATCATCGCTCCCATCATGACTATTCTCCCCCAAGTTCAACGTTAGTGGCTTGTCGGTAGACCTTAACACATTGTGAACTCAAGAGCACACACGCTTCTGCGACGTCGACGGGCCGTGCTGGCCGACGGATTGAGGCATGGGAGGCATGATGACGGTTGAGGTAGTGGACGGTAGTGATATAAAGCGGTTGTTGAGAGTGGTGAACAGACGTGCGATGTACGATGCGTGGCGGGGAAGTGGTGAAGTTCGCGCTGACTCGGATGGTTAAAGTTTGGATGTGGGTGAAGTCATTAACTAATTGTGATCATATGGAATCACTCGCTCGGAAGGGTCGTTCGAATACTTCCGAAGTCCAGACGCCTTCTTCAAGCTGGCTGGGAAGCACATTTGACCTGAACCTGGCCATTGGGCTTGGATTTCCGGAAGTAAGAGGAAGAAACGCATTGGGCTAGAACACAACATGCGCTTTACTACCATTTGATGTGGTGCCCAAACAGATGTTCATGAATTCCTGCCATTAACACCTATGGTTTCATCACCAACCGTTCTCACTTTGCTTTTTTTTTTTTTTCATGGGGGATCCTCCAAGGTACCAGCGGTTGAAACTGGTACAGTCCCTTACCTCTCCCATGGCGGCTAACAAGAACGCCCGGCGAGCATCAATCATACCGTTCAAGAACGTGGCTATCTGCTCTCATCGGACATATCTGGGCCTGAAAATTGACAGTTATCCGCATACGTATGTATGGCATCGCCAGCTTGCATGATCAAGCACAGTTTTAGGCCTTCTGCGTCTTCGCGGTATCTAAAACTCCAGATGCAGCGGTACACTAAAGATGATGGGCGAAGCAGGACGCATGGTTCCTGTTAAATACAAATATCTATCATCTAGATACCTTTGGATGATCCTCTGGGGCTGTGTGTCTCCTTAGACGCCGTGTCCCTTGTTAGTGGCGGCGTCATCTCGTCTTCTTGTTGATTTGGGCGGCTTCACTCTTTCCGGCCGGTTGCTCGCGTCACCCCCCATCCCAGCCCAGCATTCCTGGCCAAACTCACCTCCTCAGCAAAACCACACACACATCCCCATCCCCTCCCCAAAAGTCGACTCTCCGCCATTATTCCCCGCCTTTCTCTCCTCGGAAATCCCTTCTCCATCACTATCTCATTCTTCGTCGACCTATCCTCCGTCCCCATAGCTTCCCCAGCTTCCCCCGCTCCCTCCGCCATCATCTCCGCTGCATCGCTCCCCGTGGCAACTAATTTGACTGCGGGCGCTCCCTCGCGCCCCAACAAGACGTCAAGCTGGCAGAGTACGTTGCGCACATGCGTCCCTGCGCGCTCTCGGACGACTTCGATGCTCTGATAAAGTCTAACCATTTTTAGGTTTGTCTACCTTGTCCACTCGGCGGGCCATGGCTCTCCCTTCAGCTCGAACTCCACCACCACCGCTCTTCGAACCAGTATGACCTCCCCGAAGGCCTCACGTCCACCATCCACGAGCTTTTCCACGCTCTCCGCCGACTCTCGCCCCGTGTTCCCCAAGTCCGCTAGCGAAACAAACCTCCCGAATAACACCGAGAGCGATCCCCCCGTCCGCGACGATGCGAGATCCGTGTTTAGCAATCCCGGGGACGACCTGAACGTCGAGGTGGCTGCGCTCAGTAATAAGCTTATTAGCGCTATCAATCATCAGACGAAACTGGACGACTCGTTGGTGGTAACAAAGCATGAGCTTGACACTGCGAGACAGCGAATAGTACAGTTGGAGGCTATAGCGAAGGAGTATGCGGACAAGCTCGCAGAAGGGGTTTTGGTGGAAAAGAAGGATGTGGAAGCACAACTTAGGAGTATGAGAGAGAAGTTAGAAGAAGAAAAGATGTTGAGGGAGCAGGCAGAAAAGGATAAGCGGAATATGGAAATTGAAGTTGAGACATTAACCACGGCATTGTTTGACGAGGCCAATACGGTACGTTGCGTCCATTCAGCCATGCAGAAGCTCGTAATTGACTTGATGGGCCAGATGGTCGCCGCAGCTAGACGAGACAGAGATACGGTTAATCGCCAGAACGAACACCTCAAATCTCAAATCAAGGACACAGAGGCTTTGTTAGCAACGCATCAAGAACAACTAGCACAGTTGAAGGGTGTAATGCAGCAAATGGAGATTGAACGCGAGGAAGCGGAATTCTCGAGACCGCAAACACCCACTCTGCTGAGTAGAGCCAGTAGGGAGTCCATTGGCCTCGATTTTGACGCCCTCAGTATTGCCCCAACACTTGAAGACTTGTCGCCGCTTCCAGCAACCTCTCTCCCGAATGTTGTCCTGCCAGTTCTCCGATACGATATTCCCGCTTATCACGACTTCGTAGAAGTTCTGATCGCTGCCAAATCCGCTAGATTTTCTGGGAATCGGTCTTCAGGTAGCTCTTTCTCTTCCATTCAAATGATGGGATTGTCGATGCCGTCTCCGCCACAGTCTTCGGGGTTGACGTCCTCCTTCTTTGGAAAAAGGAAAGGGGCGACCGAATCTGGCTCAGCATCAGTCGGGCATTCTCCTAGCAGTTCTGCTGGCGATGCGCAATCGATCTGGCAATCTCTCAGAGAGTCCAAATTTTATAAGCGTGTCACGCTGGAAGACATCGAACCGACACTCCGCCTTGAAAATTCACCTGGTCTGTCCTGGCTAGCGCGAAGGAGCGTCCAAACAGCTATTACCGAAGGCTCGCTTGTTATTGATCCTATTCCGATGCCGGCTTCCAAAGGAGGCAACAGCTCAGTTGGTGTAATGTTCCCTTGTGCTCTTTGTGGAGAGGCCCGAAACGACGAGGAACATGCCCGGACACATAGGATGCGGATAAACGAGAACCAGGGCGCCCAGCGCTACCCCCTGTGCGGCTACTGTGTCAACCGGCTTCGCTGTGTTTGTGATTTTATGGTTTTCATGAGGGGCATTAAAGAAGGCATATGGAAGTGCGATACGCCAGAGGAGACGCATCATGCTTGGGATGAGAGTGTCAAACTCCGGGAACGCATGTTTTGGGCTCGTATCGGGGGTGGCATGGTACCAACTATCTATGCTCGCGCTGACAGGGCAAGCCGGAGGAGTTCGGGAATGCATTCCAGCTACAGGCCAGAGACGCCGTCGAGGACACCAGGCAGGTCATCAATCAGAACCAGTTTGGAAATTCCGAAGCGGAGATACACAGGCGAGTCTTACAATACCAATGCGGATCAAAAGCCGATCCAGCCGTCTCCTTTGGTTATTGAAAGCTCCTCAGACAGTTTGGAAATATATGACGATGCCCCATCACGTACTTCCCCAGGCGTCGTTGATGACAAGCCGACTACCCCGCCGGTGGTCACAGAGGAAGCTATTCCAGCTTTTGAGACGCCGAAAGAAACCAACGGGACTTCAGATACCGATTCAATTCTGTCTACAGCCACTGCTTCGCCTTCGCACACTTCAGAAGCTATCTCACCCACTACCGCCACGGCCCCTGCCTCGACTTCCATCCCACAAGCTCCTGTCGCCTCCGAACCGGAAACCGAACGGCCGAGTACACCGAAGCATTCAATTCCTGGCGGTTGGTAGTTCTGATCGCTTCATATCACGACTGCTTCCAATCGGCGCAGCCATTCACGCATTTATTGTCTCTCTCGTCTCCTCATACATCTTCGGTCTAAACAACCTCTCGCTGTAATATATCATTACCTATACGCCATTTTAATCACGCCCCTGTTTTGTTGCGACTCATCACCATTAGGTTTGAAGGATGTAGATCACGCCACTTGACAACAAGGCACCTGCGATTATATACGTTGTAGTAATCTTGGTCGAATTTCTTGTTATTTTTCCCTTTGCTTCTTGTTATTTTATGGTTGGTGGGATGCATTGGCAGAAAACAGTGGACCACAGGTGAGTATCCTAGATGCGCTTCCTCGAAGAGCGAGTTTCCATTTTACCTTGTTCCTTTGTTGTAATCACCATCATATGAGATATGGCGTAACGTGTCTGCTTTGTTTTTCTGTTGTTTTTTTCTGGTTTCCTTTGTCATTTTTCCGTCGTTTCGTTTTCTGTAACTGGCTGGTTACTGGTTGGGGTTTGCATCGGATTCGGTTGGATGGGATTGGGCTGCTTTGTTGTTAAGCTCGCAATTGGCTTGCTGGTCGGTCTTTGGTGCTGCTGTTCTTCTTTTTTCTTTTTTCTTTATTGGAAATGGGTGGGATGTAGATCGGATCGGATGAGGGAAGGAATAAAATGCAACTGTTGTTGTTTTTTTTATTGGTCATCCTTGAATTGACTAAACTAATACTGTATGGACTTTTAATGGGATTTCGAGGGTTAAGAGGTGAGACATTGGGGGTATCGTTGTAATGTTGATGCTATGAAACGATACGGTACGATGCGATGTTTGATAATGAAATTGTATACTATCTTAAATGTGTCTAGGATCCCAGAGTCACTCCAAGGTGTTGTAGGAGTAGATAATACTATACTAACCATATCTTACTGTGATTGGCTTCATGCCCAAAAGATTTCCAACTTGAAGGTAACCCCTTCTTGTTCGGCAAGCCCGAACCCTCAGCTTCAACGTCCTCATCCGGCGGGCAGCAGTTGGACTCTTTCTCAAGCACGCCGCTTGGTGCCGATACCTGCTGGCCCCTTTCTTCTTCAGCGTGGTTGCTGGGTTTCCTTCAGTGATGAACTGTCGCATCATGGACTATCACAAGCACCATTGAGAAGATTCTCGAGTTCATTTTATATTCATGATCATTGGATATTACCAGCTAACGATAATCATCAGGTGCGGATCAGATCTTGGACAACTTAGAACGTGGGAGTGGTGCAAGTGAGGCAGCTGCTGGTGGTCCAGTGGTCTGGTTGATCGTCATTCCAGACACTCGGTTGAAGCAATGCAACGACACGAGCAGCGAAGATCATGTTTTTGCCGGCCACCCACGAGATTTTTTTTTTTTCACCCTCCAATGCAGATGCTGTGGATGACTTCAACTCTAAAATCTTCATCACCATTCCCGCCCTCCCGTCATTGTGCGCCGGCTGTTTACCGAGCGCTGAACAGCCGTAATGTGACGTCACGTGGCAAGGAGAACTGCGCGTGTGGATGACAGGAGGAGCACCTGGACCGTGGAACAACACTGTGCTGTCAGTCAGTTCATATCCAGCACATGGACACACCTTCAAACACATTGCTATCGTTTAATGCTGGCCTTGGTCCCTGATGTCCATTATTATTTGACTGTTCTTCAGGCCGATCTGGACCTGTTCATCGTCATCTCAGACTGTAACTTTGTTCTGGTGACCCCACCACGTCTGTTAGTTCCCACCACCCCCCCGCGTCAACCACCACCGACGCTGCCAGCAAACACTACCTCCACCACCAGCTCAACCCACCAAACACCCCCTCCCCCCTCTTAACCATCACCCCATCAACTGCAAGCCCCGCCGGCCAGCTATCCTCCAACGTCCCCGCTCCAGAATATTATCTCCCATCGCCCACCCCGCTTCTCATTTCACCACACACCGCCCAGCATGTCGAAACAACCCATTCTTTACTCTTTTCCTGAAAACGACGCTCTACAAGATGCGCTCTTCACCTTCGTCCTGTCTCACCAAAACTCCGCCCTCCACCGACACCATGTCTTCCGCATCGCCGTCTCTGGTGGTTCACTCCCAAAGATGCTTGCATCTGAGAAGCTTCTCACTTCACCTGAGATCCAATGGGACAAATGGCAGATCTTCTTTGCAGACGAGCGCGCCGTTCCCCTTGATCACGAAGATTCCAACTACGCACTCCTCAAGTCCGAGCTTCTGGACAAGATCCCGGCCGACAAGCCCCAACCAACAGTGGTGCCCATCGACGAAAAGCAGTTGAACAATACCCAAGAGCTTGCCGACAACTACGAACAGGCATTGGTTAGATACTTTGCGGCAAAAGACTCAGTCAAGCTCCCGATCTTTGATTTGATCTTGCTGGGATGCGGTCCAGACGGTCACACTTGCAGCTTGTTCCCGGAACACGAGCTGTTGCGGGAGAACATCGCATGGGTTGCGCCAATCGACGATTCGCCCAAGCCGCCAAAGAGCAGAATCACACTGACGCTCCCGGTCGTAACGCATGCTCTCACTGTTGCATTCGTGGCGACTGGTGAGGGGAAGAAGGAGGTTATGAGAAAGATTTTTGACTCGGAGAATGGGGAGGGGCTGCCGTGTGCCTTGGTGAACTCGGGGTCAAGAGACCGGGTGGTGTGGTTTTGCGACAACAAGGCAACAGAAGGGGTGTTGTACCAAAAGAAGAGCTCTCTGTAGGGAGGAACTTTGGCTGGGGGAAGACTTGCATTGGGAGGCAGTGATGGACTATTGGGGACTTAAGCGGGCGTGAGCTAGATCGGGGCTTATTGGTTCATGTTTGCATTTCTGTGGTTTGTTTGCGCTGTATTCCTGGAGGAAAAGCTGGTTATTTGGTTGCATTCGCCTGGACTGTTATGAAGATCACGACAAGGGTTGTTTTCATTTCGAATTCCAGAACTGTTTATTCACGAGTGATCAGTGATGCTTGTAGCCAAGACTTTCCCGGATGCGGCTAAAAGAGCAGTCACCGTCTGTCTGTTGGGAGGGTAAAAAGTCGGCATCTGCGCCCAGAATCTTCTCTCTCCACAGTCACCGCCGATAACATACACTACATCGACCGGCGCTCCTGTTGCTGGAGCGTCGGTTTTCGCATCGAGCGAAGAGGAGATCTACGGAAACCCATCTGGGCGCCTAGTCTTGACGCAGATATACTTGCGGAGGATAGGATAGGAATCAGGCGAGGTTACATCCGGACGCTGAGGGCAGGAATTGAAGGAACTGGATGGACGTGCCAGGATAGATAGAAGACATAAAGGCTGGAGTATATATACCCATCCATAGATGGAAGAGTTGTACACATCTCGGCGAATTGGACATCTCTCATCTTGTCTCGTATCTCGTCTCAGGGCTGTTCTGGCTTCCTCTTGTGTCAGGCCACTTCTGAGCATACCAGGTTCATCCTGAACCATCCATGGTGATGTGATGGCATCATCGGCATTGCCTCTAGCATGACAGCCGGGCCCTCAGTTTACCTCACCAGGTTGTTGTTTCGCTGTGCACTCCTACTCGCGACACTTTTTTTTCTTTTCCATAGCCCGCGGAGTTACGGCCCTGCCCCCACCGCCAGTCATCAACCTCTCACTATTACTGTTCCCCAGCTTCTTGCGGCGCGCTGACGACGCCGGTTCTCCGTTTCCGGTCGAGCTGGTGACACGCGACACCCAACCAAACCGAAGGAGCTCTCCCATCGCGATGCCTCCTCGACAGCTCCTCCGCCCGCTGACCCAGCAGCACCACCCTCTCCTCCACCTCCACCACCGACTCTCACGGCCTCGCTCGACAGCTCTCCGGATACCCCAAGCTCCCTCTCTCTCCTCCCGTTCCCTCCTCTTCACTATGCCCTCCTCCAAGCGCCGAACAGCGCGCTCTCGTTCCCCCCTGCCACCTCAATCAAGCTCGCTCCACCTCCACAGCCATTCCCACGGCCACAGCCACTCGCACTCGCACAACCATGAACCCAACCCGCTACTCCTCTCCCGCGACCGTACAGACCCCGCCGTCCGCATCACCCGCCTCGGACTCCTCATCAACCTCCTCCTCGCCGTTTCTAAGGGGATCGGCGGGTACTACTTTTCCTCGCAGGCGCTGGTAGCTGATGCCTTCCACTCCCTCACCGACATGGTCTCGGACGTCATGACGCTTGCCACCGTCTCCATTGCGCTTTCTCCACCATCACCACGCTTCCCGAACGGCTACGGAAAGGTGGAAGCACTGGGCTCACTCGCGGTTTCCGGAATCCTCGCTATCGGTGGTATCGGCATGGGCTGGAGCTCAATGGTACACCTCATTGCAGACCTGGGAGTAGCGGAAATGCTGCCCGGTTGGCTTCCTCATGGTCATGCACATTCTCATGCTATCCCGGGCTTGGGAGCAGCTTGGTTGGCGGCTGGGAGTGTGGTCATCAAGGAGTACTTGTATCATAAGACGATGAAGATTGCAAAGGAACGGCAGAGTGGTGTGTTGGCGAGTAATGCGGTTCACCATCGTGTTGACTCCCTCACAGCCGTGGTGGCGCTCTTGGCCATTGCTGGAAGTAATGTGTGGCCTGCTGGTGCTGGCTGGCTGGATCCGGTCGGTGGCTTGCTGGTTGCTGGAATGGTGGTTAGAGCAGGATTGGAGAATACCTGGGGAGCTGTGGAAGAACTTGCGGACAAGGGAATTGGTGAGAGGAAGAGGAAAGAAATTGTCCATGCTGCTGAGCATGGGCTAGGGGTTGTTGATGGTGTCAAGGTGGTCACAGTGGAGGGCGTGAAGAGCGGGCAGAATATTCTGGTGACAGTGATAGTTGAGGTGGACGGCACGCGGACAGTAGGAGACATGAAGGACGTTGAGTGGAAGATTAGGGAACGGGTCGCAAATGATGTTAAAGGTATTTGGAGGGTAGGTGTGCGGTGTATTGTGAAGGGAGAAGATGTGATGAATGAGTTTGTGGAGAGGCAGGATCTGAAGCAGGAGATGTTGGGGAAGAAGGAGTGAGGCATAGATATGGATCCATAGATGTGCATTTGCTTATGGCGTCTGGTAGACGTGATTGGGATTTTGTTTTGTAATTTGGGAGGTGTTTATCACCTGGAATCGGTATTACGTCAGTTTGGAAGGACACACGATTAGAGATAAGGTTGAAGCCGGGGAATTTGTGGAAATGCGTGAACCCAAGCAGCACTTCCGATCATCGTATTGTAAATGCTCTATATCCTCCTGTGAGAAGTGAGCTCTTTAAATTCCCTCTCCAGACTTTCCATGTAGTACACTCCATTCCTCCCCTACCAGTCCCCACCTTCAGCTATTATTTCAATATCAACCTCAACCCTTCTGTTTGGAGCCCAAACTCCTCTTGTAAACCCAGGCGGGTGTGTAAGTCGTATTGAAAGTTCTTGACGTTTGAAGTACTCTACAATAGTGCATGAAATATTGGCGCCACTACTCCGTCGACGCGTCACTCGGATTCGATATTCCGGGAGGAAGTGGAGATGAAACTGGAATGGAAACGGGAGGGGAGAATGGATGGATCGATGGAGAGGGAGAAGAGGCGTTGGATGTAGTATAGTGGATGGTGGGTGGGAAACAATGCGGTTCGATCTTGGGAACTTGGGAATCCGGGTTTCGGGTTTCGGGGGGATATAAAGCATGGTAAGTAACTACTACGTATCTACTACTGTCCACCAGTAAACCGTATTCAGCTCTCTCTTTCTACGATCCGATTCTCGACAATTCCCCCCCTCTCAATAACGACACCATGCATCCCACGACAACCACTTTCCTTCTGCTCCTTCTGCTCCTTCTCACTCTCGCCCTCACTCACACCCTCCCCAAAGCCCCCTCAAAACCGGCATCACCCTGTACCCACGCCAAATCCACTGCCACGGTGCCCCCAACACCGTTATCGCCAAAAACTCCTGAATCCGCTCCACCGCGGAAAACTATTGTAGCGCCATCAACAATGTTCTCGCGCCGTGGGAGGTGAGGAAGGAGGTGTTTGATGGGGGGGGGGGGAAGGGATGAGAGGGAAGAGAGGGTGGGGGCGAGGCCGTGTTGAAATGTGTATGTGTTAAAAGGATGGTTTATGGTGCGGGAGGGGAGGATGCTGATGTTGCAGATTAGTGTTGCTGGAGAATAATATCGACGGAGGGCAGCATTGGGATGTCAAGGTGAATGGGTAAGTTCAAGTCCCGTCGAACATATTAATCAATCTACGTCTGGATGATGGAGCTGATTAGATGGGATCTGGTAGATGTAAGGCGGTCGTCAAGATGATTGCGGATGCGTGTGGGCAGGGAGATGGAGGGATCAGTTCTGGGGGTGTTTTGAGGGGGAATGAGGGAGGAGGTTGGATGTGGTTCCAAATTTGAAGGAGTCGGGAGCGAAGAGTAGTAGTGGGGCCGTGCTGGCGCGTGAGTGGAGTTAGGGGTTTGGGGAGATTACTTGGGATATGTTATATTGATATGTATATCACTGTCATAATGGTAGAAATTGAAGGTTCTTTCTTGAAATGACGGGAAGCTCAAGAGGGTGTCCCCAGGTGTGGCACGCAGGTGGTTCCCGATCCGGTTCGGAGGATCACATTTCAGAACCATGAAGAATAACTAGATTCATTGTAATTCCCATTGGGGCTGATGAATCATACATTGCGTGAATGACGCAAGTAGTGACAGGCTGAGAGTGAGATGCACAAGGCCAACGCCGCGTGACAGCCTCCATGTCACGAGCCACATCAGCCACAATTCTGCGGAATGGACACGATGGCCTCTCTCAGTCTGATCTCATCGCAAGGTGCCTTGCTGAGCTGAGTCCCGTCAACCATCTGGGAAGACGGTCATCGTCTTGCGTGGATGACGCCCGAGACCGAAGAGGTGGACGTCACCGTGTCACAGAGGCCGGATGCAGGGGCAGCCAATAGGAGGCCAGCCATCCTCCATGCGACGGAGCAGCTCGGGGGAAGCTCTGGGTGAGCTCTGGAGGAGCTCTGGAGAGCTTGGGCTCAGAACGAAACGGAGCTCCATACGACAGATTAGCTTCTACGCATATCAGATCACACTGGCAAGCTGTGGAGTGCTTCTTCTTCTCAGAGCTCAGGGAGGTACAGTACAGCTGAGCACGCAGGTAGGGGGGGGGGGGCTCCCTCTTCTGACTTGTGGCTCTCCAACACGGTCGCCTGGTTATCAGTCGGTATCACGGCGGGTGATAGGTCGGATCGCGGATTGAGAGAGAGAGAGTTGTTGCACCGGCCACCCGCTCGCCCACCCACCCCCACTGCTTGACTCCCACTTCCCCCCTGAGCTCTTCTTCTCCCTCAATACAACACCGCCAACACCGCACTTTCGCTCGAAACGCCATCTCACAGACATACAAAGCCACTTACTCGTCAAACCGCTCTCCTATCCCCCCACTCCGGACCTGCAGAAGCGTTCGTCCGGCCGTCATCCATTACCGTCTGCCTCTCCTCGAAGCCTGCCCCCTCACGCTCTTCCAACAGAGTTGCTGGGCCCGGAGTCGACGAGACCAATCATCTTCGTCGCGCACCAGGCCGACGACCAACCTCGCCCGAAATCACAGCCTTTGAAGCGGCTGATGCCCGTGTTCGCCGACCACTATAGAAACGCCCGCTTGAACCGCGACCAACCTGCCTCCACTGTCCCCACCACCTCTGTTGCTGTACACAACACACCCAGTTCACTTGGAGGGAATTTTAATAGACCGAGTCGGATATACCCTAGAGAAATGTGGGTGTTGTCCTTGAGTTTCCTTTGTCTGAGGTTGTGCGAATCGCTTTGACTCATCTCTACGCACTCGTGCATGAGCTCATCTTGGTCACTCTGGTGGCCTCGTGCTTTCTTTCAGCGTTCCCGCTACTTCCTGAAGACAAATTCTTCTCCATGTTCTCTTCCAACACTAACCGCCATGATTTACAGAAATAATCGACACATTAAGAGCCCGAATCCATCCACTGCCGCCTCGCCGCTTATATCGGCAATCCCCAACGCGAGCTTTGCACGCTCGATACCTCTCCCTTCCTTCCTCTCGAACTCTTCCCCCTCAAGTGGAGCACCCGGCAGTCTTGGTTCAGCCTCTGGTGGTGTTGGGCTAGGTGGTGTAGCGGCGTCTCCTCCAAGTGGACCGGGCTCGTACTCTTCTGGCGGCGGATTCGGTCCTTCTCGGCGAGGCTACCAGGCTTTTGACGGTCAGCACTCAGCCCCAAATAGTGCAGGATTCCAAAACTCTTACGGTGCAACGTCACCTGCAAGCGCTGGTCGATTTAACAATGGGGGTCATGTTCAACCAGGTGAGAACAATTTCGCATGCGAGCTTCAAACTATAGATGACCCCAGTGTCACTGGATATGGTCGTACGAAGCCCGGAGGCACAGGCGGTGGTGACAACGTTGTATGTTTGGGCTGGGACGGGGGAGTTGATGTATGGCGCATCGATCGGGAGAAGGCGGACAGCATTGGCCAGTTGACTGGATTAAATGGTCAAGTCATGGGTGCAAAGGTAAGCTACAAGCACGAGTCTGTAGTATCCCGCTGATCGTGCCCTGTGTTACAGATCCTCCCAAATCCGCCGTTGAACGACCCGCTGGTTACGCTGCGCCCGCTGATATGTCTGACTATCCACTCCCCCATGATGGACGCAAATGAGCAGGAAGCCGCGATAAGGATGGATGGTGACTCCCCATATTCAGATTCGCCGCCTGAGCGGCCTGAGACGGCGGGATCAGACGGCGGGTTCCAGCAGGCGAATCCCGACTTGTGCAGCTGGCAGACGACTGTTGAAGTGTGGAGCCTGGCCAGCAAGTCACGCATGGCAACTCTCTTCGCGAGCCCTCCGATACCGCTGGCAGATGTGGGATTTGGGATCTCAGCTCCTCCTCCAGTATGGGGCGGCTTAAGGGTTCAGGTTTCCGGGGGCCGCGTTGTTGTAGGCTTGGGGAATAGCGGAGAGCTCTACATCTTTGAGCTGACCGCCGATAAGAAGTCTAAAGTCCCTGAGTGGAAATGTGTCGATAAGCTGTGGACATGCGTGCAGTACCCAAACAGCAGCTTTTCGGGAGAGGGTGGAGGTGATGTGCGGAACGGAACTTTCGGTCTTCCGGTCGTAGGAGTTCCCGTCTTTGCTCTCTCCGATCGATGGCTCGCATATTGTCCGGCACCGGCGAATTCATTCACCGCCGACGGAGAGGTGCGAGTGCCGATACTCTCACCAACAGTCACTGCACAAGTCTCACCACCCCAACCCCCGATCTCAGCCTCTGTTGAAGGTGATGATGAACCTCTTATGGACCGGGTGAAGAGAGGCGTGACTCAAGGGGCTCTGAACGTTGGAAAACGTGCCGCCGATGCTGGTTACAAGATGATCCAGAATTATCTTAACCGCGAACAAACTTCTTCGCCGAATCCTCCACAGTATCAAATCCCTTCCGCCGGCAATGGATACGTTCTCTCGAATGGGAGCATGACAAGTCTACACTCGGGTATGGGACCTCCCAGTGCCCTTGGGCAGCAAATCCGCCAAATGCAACACAACGGCAACAATCAGCAGATGCAACCGACCTTTGTGCCTCAGAATTCTCGAGAAGACCGACTGATCAGCATTGTGGATCTCCAGAAGTTATCTACTGGGAATGGAGCGTCGTTGATGGGCACGTTCTGCCCTAGTGGAGGGGTTAGTTTTCTTAGCCTGTCACCCTCTGGCCTTGCTCTCTTGAGTGCTTCATCCAAGGGAGATGTTGTCAGCGTGTGGGATCTTTTGAAATCTATCCATCAACCTTCCTCACAGTCCCGAGCTGGGTCAGCGCCATCCTCTCCAGATCTTGGAAATTCGCCCACAGAGCGGAATGCTCGTCTCATCGCTCGTTTCCAGCGATTGACTGTTGCTACTATCGTCGACGTTGACTGGGCTCCCCCCCGCGGGGAAAAGATAGCCGTGGTAACTGAACGAGGGACTGCTCATTTCTACGACCTCCCAAGCGGGGCTTATCAATGGCCGCCTTACAAGCCTCCTCCACCCAGCTCTTCAGCTGCCAACTCCTCTCAAACATCTGCCGCCGGTGTAGCAGTCTCAAATGCCGTCAACCTCTTTAACAGTTCAACTCAACCTCTTCTCACAGCTGCTCGACGTCACTCTCGTGGCACATCACTGGGGGGCAGCCCAGGCGCCCTCTTTGCTCTTCCCAGCCCCAGCAACATTCGAAAGATTAACCAGTCTGGTTCCCCGAATGGCGACACACCTGTTGGGAGCAATCGCATCTCCCTTCCACCATCTACCGTTGGTGTGCAACCCGGCTGTGTAAAGTTCCTCGTAGCTCGAGAACGAGGCTATGTCGCCGTTGTTGGGGGTGGGAAACTCCAAATATATCAACTTCGCCCTGGAGGGTCGGGGAAGCGTGGGAGCAAGACCGGAGGCGTCGCTCCAAAGGGGGTTGAATACCAACTACCATATCTTCCTGATGGATCCGGGCTATCACTTCAAGATGGGAAGGCGGAAGGATTTTGGAGCGTCCGCTCGAGGAACAAGGATGGGCTTGATGATATGGGCGGTGGAGAGTACTGGAAGACACCGCTTGCATGGGCAGAGATTGAGACAAACACCGTCTGCACGCCGTGGCACCAGTTGCCGAGGGTCAAGATGTTCCATTACACAGCAGAGAAACACCAAATGGTCAACCTCATTGAGTACACGCCAGCGCCAGAAATTTCGCCTCAGAGTCCAGGGATTGATAGCCCACCTCAGGGTGGCGCGAGCTTGATAGGATTAGACACGGAAATTTCAGCACCCGCTCTGGTTCAGGCACCAGTTATACCCCCAACCCCCGAACCACCATCTCAACCTACACCCCCGATGAGAGGGAAGAAGGGAAAGAAGTCGAAAGGTCAACGCGGTAATACCCCCATGCCCGCAGCAATGCCAGTCCCTGCGTCACCAGCACCTACTCCCGCTCCAATCCTCCAGACTATTGCGGCCGAACTAGCATCTCCAGTCCCTACACCATCAAAATCAACCCCAGTACCTCCACCATCCACTGCTAAACCATCCAAAGCTACTATCTCGACTATCAAACCCATACCCTGGGTCTTCGGTAAGAAGATTGAGATTGAGAGGGTGTACATCTCTGACGCTGGCGGCCGAGGAGACGTCGAGTTCCTGGCGGGGAAGAAAGAGAGGGCGTTGAGAGAGGCAATGAGAGATGGGTTGAGGCTGGATGGCGTGGATGACATGGATGAAGGGCCAATCGTCGAGGAGGGAATCTGGGGAGTCGAAGGAATTGAGGATGAAGTAGGAGATTACGGGGTCGTCGTGGGAAAGTAGAGGAGGAACACAAGAAACCAGTTTCTGAAAGATAAACATCGAAACTTACAAACATAGACAACGCCACTACTTTTGTTTTCTTTCTTTTTACGAATGATGGTCAACATTAAACACCAAGCTAGTCCATTCTGCCTATCACGTTTATGGAGTTGTAATTTTTCTGGGATTCTTGTTTTTGATGGAAACACTTTCGTTAATGCTGACAACGACAGCGATGGATGAGCGTTTTGACGTTAGGGAGCATTGGCATTGCGTGGGACTTAGTTACTGTACTTGGGTTTGTGTTTGAACTTCGTTGGGAGTCAAGTTGTGGCGTGGGATTTGGATTTGGGGTTTGGGCCGTGTATTGCATTGTATTGCATTGGTTCTGTACTGTATCTTATCGTAGTTACCTGGATCTGACACTTGAATGTTGATACGAATGAAATACTAGTTAAATATCGGTTGTAATGAAGTTAGGTTCACAAACGGAGGATAGTGGAGTGTCACAAATCAAAGTTTTTAGTACAAGAATAGGGAAGTTTTGCTGCGTGATGGTATGGTATGGAGTAGGAAAAAAAAAAGCGGAGAGACAGGTTATGACATCTGGCCAACCAGAAACTCGAATTGCACATTTATCATGATAATCTATTGATATCAGATCAGGATATAATAAAAATCCACAACACACCAAGCTTTCCTCAATACATCCCTTCATCCATAGATCCATTATAACCACGCATTGCAGCCTCAAAAACTCCCCTCGCCCGTTGCTCGGATCACACTCTCCTGAGGTGTGCTGTCCAACGACATCCCCTGGCTCTTCCACCGCTCCAACCTCATTTCCGTCTTCGCTCTTGTCGGCACCATGCCCAACCAATCCGGAACAACAGTTTCGCCGATCTTCCCACTGAACTTTTTCCGATTCTGTGCCAAAAACTCTTCATCGGAAAGATCTTTCAGTACCGCCTTGCTCTTGATTTCCTTCTCCAGTTTGCGCTGTATTATCGCTCTGTTCACGATTTGCTGCAGAATCTTGCGATAAGACCTCTCCGTCTTTGGCGAGATCTTGACATACTGTCCATCGGTAACACTCAGGACATATGAGCTCCAATTACCACCCAGACCACGCTGATTTTCCGTGAGGATCGCGGCATACATGGCAGCCTGGATAAGATGCTCTGGTCTAAGTTTCCCATACTTGACTTCCACGATGCGTCGTTCATCGGGGATCACGATATCCGGGATACCCTGAATCACGATCCCAGGCTTCTCGCCATAGAGATCGGTTTTGATGCTGGCGAAGTTCCCGATAATCAGCCGCTCGTACTTGACTTTGCCTTTGCGGGGGACGTGTTCGCCGATTGTGGAGATGATGTCTTTGACGTGCGAGCGCGTGAGCCAGTTGTATCCGGTGTCGGGGATTGTGTGGAGCTTGTGGTTATAGCCGTTCATGCAGGTGTCGTGGATGGTGGCCACGAAGAGGATGTCGGAGACTGATAAGGATTCGCCGCGTTTGTGTTTGGCGGAGAGGTGTTTGAGTTTCTTGTGTTGTTTGGCGGGGATGAGGGTTCCCGTGTCCATGATGCCTTTGCCGGCAGTGGCGGATAGGCAGAGGTCGTAGAAGCTGCCGGGTTCGCCGGCGTGGATGACCGTGTTGAGCAGTGATAGCCCTCGGCCAGAGAAATATTGCTGGAGTGATGGGGCCGCGGTGCCGGTGATTGGGCTGATAGGGAGTCGGAGATTGTGCGTGTCTTTGATTGTCTGTGGGGTGTTATGTTCACAGATTCCAGGTGGGACGACTGGTTCGAGATGTAGATGAGAGACGGCGCGTTCGAGAAACTCTGTTGAGCTTGAACAAACGCGAAGGAGGTGGGAAATCGGGTACATTTCTACTGGGTCAGAATTTGGTGATGTGGTGGATGTAGTTGATGAGCCATTGTTATCTGATACGTCGGCGAAGGCGTTTGAGAAGCTGTTTTTCTTGATTTGAAACCTGGAATATTCAAGAAGTTTGGAGGTGTTCAGTGTTGGAAGAGGTCCGTTTTTAGGGTTCTGGATAAGGATCAATTCCTCAGAGGCTCTTGTAACTGCGACATATATAGGGTTGGGTATTCCGGTATAAGCCTCGATATTTTGGTAGCGAGGATATGAACCATCAAAGTCCAGAACAATAACCGCCCTCCGTTCAATTCCCTTCGATTGATGAAATGTGCAGCATGAAATCTTTCCTCGAGCGGCTTCATCATTAAACCCAGACTCTTCGAAATCCGGAATGTACACAGGAACACGCTCGGCGGCGAGCTGATTCACCAAAGCCTTTAATGGCGTGGCACTTGTTTGCCTTATGGAGGGTGCGAGTACCAAGATCTCTTCTGGACTGTATCCGCTCTTCCGTAGCCGTTGGATCTGCTCATACGGCTCCTTGTATGGATCGCCGATTATGTACAGAGGTTTGAGATGACGCTTTCCGTTGAGGCGTGGAGGGCGAGCAGAAAAGATATGGCCTTTTTCGTGAGGTCGGAGCATCACATTTCGGATGAAATCTGTCATCTGTGGTGTGAGCCGATTCGAAGCGTCGAGCGTAATATTTTCCCATGGATAGCTATTGATATGGCCGAAGACTTCTTCTTTGGGAGCGTTTGTGAGAAAACGATGGTCGGCGTCTTTGTATTCATAGATCTCCTGACGAGGATCTCCTAAAAATACTAATCGTGGGGGCGGTTGACTCTTGCCGGAAAATGTATCCTTCATAACATGCTCGAGAAACATTTTGAACGTTGGGGTCAAGTCCTGAGCCTCGTCAACCACTATGACCCCCGGATTAGGGAGCCTGGTAGCATCTTTAGGCCGTTGCAACTTTTGAAAGACGCGCTTCAATCCCTGATCGGTTTGGCACTCTGTTGAGTAGAAGTGGAACCCATAGCTATGCATTGTATAGACATGAACATTCGAAAGTCCCGCCCCCTTTGCCCGGACCCGTGTTGCACTAGCCAGGTCCTTATTGTATGTAAGAACCAAGAATATGGTATCTGGATTTTGCTGCGCGATTTGAAGGATAAGGGTGGTCTTTCCGGAGCCCGCACATGCATTAACAAGTAAGTTGCAATGGTTGGATCGGAAGACTCGGAGAGCTTCAGCTTGCTGCGCTGATGGAGGTGGGAGTGGCCCATGATTTGAGGCGGCCCGGTGACTCGTATTAGGTGAATTCGTTGATACCGAGCCAGTAGCATCAACATCCAGGTTGGGGGTTTGGCCTTTGACTGTTGAAGCCCTTCCTACGTTGGAAAGTGTACCGGAGGCAGGTCTTTTATGGTAACATCTTACAGCACTACGCGGAATGCGTGCAGAGTTGCCAGTGAATGTGCGCTATGGTTCAAATATTAGAACTGAGATCATAGGATGGATTCAAAAATAATATAGTACTGTACCGCATGTGGCCTTATATTTCTTCCATTCCGTGGAAAAAGTATCGACAGCTCAACTTCTGGGTACAAGAGACCCCTAACCACTGTTTGAAAATTTTCAGGTTAGCAGGTGTCTTCTGATAATTGGTTGACACAATAGCCAACTGATTGGCTATAGAGACAGAGACCTATACATGCCTAAGCGCTGCATTGTCGGTGACTATGGTACGGGCCAGAAGATGAAGCAACGCGCTTGAAAATGTGGACGCCATGTGGCTGACAGTGGATTACCAGACAGAATGAAGAGGATGATGGAGCATATGTGGGGTAACATTAGTCATCATAGCTTGGCAATGATTGGGTCAACTTCTGCGGGCCTGCTCTCGAAATCGTCTCCTCCCTCTCTCACAGTGGCTGATCATTTGATTTTTTCGAGGATAAAGCAACGTAGAGCCCAAGGATGAAACATTATGAATGCCAATATCTGTTCACGGACTTAACACGACAGGGTATCACATTGTGCATTACATGCATGGTACCCAAGGTACCCTGTAAATCCAGTATTTCAACGCCATGGTTTCCAAGAATGGAAAGCCTATACAGGAACCGGTACCCTCAGATATTGTATTCAGCTTCATGGTATACACGTTTTGAGCTGACCCTATGAGGAAATCACCCGCGCAAGGGAGTTGGCAACGGAGCTGGCATGGACTTCCGGCTCCTGTAATCACCGTGGGCCTCATGAGTACGTTGTTATTGCCGACCGATATCTCAGCCATCCCAATTCTTAATACAGGAAAGAGTCCGGAAGTTGTTAAAACGAGTGATATTCAGTGATCTCATATCAATGTTGCATAATATTGCTTGATTCTATGAACCCACCCAACCTCAAGGATCAGGAAATCTGTTTGAGTTTGTCTCCCTCTTTACCTCCTCTATCCACTGTTGAATCTTCCCCCTATCAGCAAGAAACTCCGCATCCCCTCTAATCGTCAATGAATGCAACAGATCTCCTCTCCAAAACGCCGCAAGTGTGGGAAGATTTGTAGGTTTAGCAGACGGGAACTGTATTTTAACCCCTGATTATCAGCAATTCAATCTCTCGAGAAGTTTCAGGTACCCATTCTGGGGAAACTCACAATCCAGCGTTCTACCAAATCCTCCATCGACCCTCCCTGTGCGTCAGCTTCAACTTCCGCGAAAGCAAACGGAAACTTTGATGCTTGCAGCTCTTCCAAAACGCGTGATACAACACTAGGGCAGGACGGGGCGTATGAAGCCGTCCAGACCGTTATGAAAGGTACATTGCTGGTGGTGGTAGTGAGGAGGAGCGTATGGAATTCATTTTCTGACCGAACACTATCAGGGGTAAGCAGAGTCCATAATTAGGATAATTGTGATAGACTCACGGATCGTAAACTCGAACATTAGAGTTGCCCCGGGGTTGAGGAGACCGGCTCTTGCCGAAGAGGGTGAAGCAACGGATGAGCGGGGTCGTAGGATTAACCTGAAGCCTTTGAGGGAGGTGTTTTGCCACGGATCGTAACATCGTGGTGGTGAGGCTCCAAAGATGATGTAGTGGTACTGGTAGCATGGTGCGAGAGCTCTCGAACTCTGAAGGCGGAATTCGCCGAGGGACATGACGTAGGTTGCTTCAGAAAATATCACCCAGAAACACCTGAGCTCATGTCCTTCGAAGATGGGCAAGACTCGACAGCATATTGGCGCTGAAATGTGAAAATTATTTCTGTTATTGCACCACCAGAATGCAACGGGCCGCGTACTCTAGTGAGCAGTATTATCGCTTATATGGCATTCTGGTTCCCCAAGGCTATATATGGTCAGTCGATCGCTCAAGAGGTTGGTGGTTGTCTTGGCCTAGTCAAAGAGTACTGAGACAGATGGACGCATCCGCAACCGTCACGATGCATGAAATATTGATTTAAATGAAGACAATTGATTCATTAGGGTAATCGCGTAGCCAAAAAAGACCCTCCAAACCGTGAAAAGCGCTCCATACAAAAACGAAGGAGACACTGAACAACCCCTCAATCAAGATGAGAAACTGTCATCAGAACACACAATAAGCAGACATTAAGCATTAACAACTCTGCCACGCGCACCAACTCAGTATTTCAATATAATGTAGAGCGCGTGGATGATGCCAGGAATGAAACCAAGGATCGTGAGTAGAATGTTGATCTATGGGGCAGAGAGTTAGTGAGACATGGACGAGCGCAGAATGCAGGGTCCCGGAGCCTATGAGGGCAGGTGGAGAAGGAGGACGTACGATGAGGTCTGAACCGCAGCCCCTCTCGAGGAAAACACCGAGCGGCGGGAGGATGATCGCAAAGATCTGAGCAAGTGGAGATTAGTCGCTGCTTGAAGACGGCAGGGGCGCGACAACGAAGGCAAATAGGAGTGAGGATGTCGAAATTTGTAGACGGAGAAACGTACGATCTTGCAGATATCACTGTACGGCGGTTAGCTGATGTTAGAAAAGGAATATGTGAAGAGAAGGAAGGCTGACCTGGCGGTGAAAGGCATGGTGGAGGAAGAGTTTGAGCAAGGAGGAGTTAATCGGTTGTTTGTTAGTTTAGCTTCAGCTGTATGATCTCGCAAGGGTATTGAGTGTTTCGTGGTTGGTTGTAGGTAGATAGACTTCTCACAGCATCTTGCGACTGGAGGGGACTTTTAAGGTGGCCGGGAGCTGGGACAAGCCGGGCGAAGGTTTGGTATCCGAGCCGGGCATACGTCATCGTCTGACACCCGCCACACTCCCACGCCACATGTGTTTCTATAAGTGAAATGGCTTCCCCGATTACTTTCCCAGCCAAGTTGCTCTCCATCATTGAGTAAACAGGCAATTACCTCCTCTTGTAAGGCTGACTTCAAGCTTCCTCAACGTCATCGCCCACAATTTTCGCGATTTTTGCCTCGACGTCAAAATGAAACGTTCAGAAAACACCACCCAGCCCGGATGCAACGGGTTACCCAAGACCTAACACGCAAGAGCGTCACCTGGCTCACAAAGTTCAACTGGTCGCCACGTACCGTGCGTAATTCTGTGGCTGGTTTAGTGGGAGGTCAGAGTGTGAATAAAAGACGCGCGGCAGAGATTGGCCCAACGGTATTCGGAATAGACCTTACGAATCCGCATGCGCGTTTTGTCTGAAGATATTGGGTCCCTCGTTCGGCTTATCGTGTTGAACGAGATTTGCTCCAGCAGATTAAAAAGATCGGCATGGCCTGATTCCAAGCGAGATGCAGAACACTAATCTAGACGATGGATATCAGACAGACAGTTGAGTGATGAAAGCCAATGTGTTATTATGACCGGATTACTATGATATGAATTTTACAATGGGGAGAAGGAAATATGGGGGATTTGTTGTTCGAGCTTGATGCCTTATTAATACTCCAATTGAAACTCCAACTCAGTCGCGGATTCACTCTCGGTCATATGGAGTCAATGCGAGACCGCAAATTCTTCATTCTCCCAAGTTGTTAAAGCTTGAGTATGTGCAAGCTGATGGTTGAGCATTCCACCTGAATTTCGGTGTCACCAACGGTGTTCAGCCTTGACCTCAGCCTCGACGCGCACTCACCAAGGTTACGTCATCCGCTTGCGCTCCTGACGCGTGCTGCATTCCTCATGTACGAGTATTAAGAACACGCGTAGGTTTGATTGTGCCATCGCCTCCTTTTATCTTCATCCGTCATTTAACGCCCTGCAATATCTAACTAACGGACACGCATTTCCACAAACTAGATTTTGACTTTTATTGTCAACTACCTGCCTATCCTCCATCATGGCAAAATCCGAAACCGAAGCACTTCGCGCCAAAATTTACGCCAACCTTTTGGGCCCTGGATTCAGTTTTGGCTCCCTCAAGAGGAATCCGACGAGATCAAAGCCAGGGCAGCAGAAAAGGCCAAAGCTGGCTCTGCTCGTCTCCCTACCGACGTCTTCGCCGATCACGACGAATCGAAGGAGATGGTCGAAGGATGGGCTGGGGGCGACGAGGACCCGGACGAGGAAGAGTACAATCGACCTGGACGAGCCGCTCGAAAGCCAGAAGAAAGGTATCTTAAAAACGGAGCGTGAATGACGGAGGAAGGATACACCAGACTGTATGATATCTACAACGGCATAGATAAGAGGATTCGGAAGAAGAAGCCATCCTTTTTGAAACTGTACCCATCGTCGAGGCGCTCAGCATCCACTTTATGGGGTAGGATGTTCAGGTTGACGATGGTGGCCGTGTTGATTATCTTGTCAAGTTATTCGGAAGTCTCTTCCTTGATTGCATCAGAGGCTTGGACGAGATGAAGTTCATTCAAGATGGGTCTGCTCTTCTTGACCCACCTGAAAAGAAGGCCCCATCAAGAATATCGGGATGATCATTGGGGAGATGTGTGGACTTGCAGACACATGGGGGGATATGGTTGGAGAGGAGGAAGAGGCAACCGGATGGAAGAAGCATCTGTTGAAGATTGCGCACAAGAGAAGCATCAAAGTGATGTGTTGCAAGAGGAAGTTGGAGGAATATGACGCGGATATTTCACAAGATGAGGAAAATGAGTCTGAGGGAGGCGATATGGATATTGATGATGAGTGGGAGGACGAGGATAGCGGCTGGGGCTTCATCCCATTGGTAAGTCTCTTGGAGGTGCTTGGTATTTACACCAAAAACAAAGGCGTAGTTGCTGATAAAGACAGTTCGTGGATTACAAGAACGGATATCCGTCGCGCGGAAAGTCGACCATGGATCTTAGCAAGTTGACAAAAGCCCAGAGAGATAAGTATAGCCGCTCGCCCAGTTTCTGAGCATATATAGTAAGGATTATAGATACTGGGCGCCACGCATCAGAATGTTTTTTGGACCTTCAAAATCTCGTGTAACTACTTGAACAATCGGGTTCGGATAATGCATGCATGCATTTATATATACATTCATTGAGATTTATTAACTTTCTTTAAGCAATATTCCAATATTTCACATTGTGTTCTTTGTAATTCATGTATCATGAAGGCGGCTCCATGACCACTGTCGTTGCACCGCAACCTGAAACCTCATCAGCCTCGCTGCGCGTTGAACCACCATCACCTTCATACACGACCGCGACCACCCTCACGCCCCCCACCACCAAGGGCTCACCCGATCGCGCCATAACGTGTGCCAACCTCTCCGCCTTAGCTGCCATACCGCGCTCTTCTGACGAGCTCTCCACCTTTCCCGACGGCCGGTGTGCCGTCCGCCGCCACCTAATCGATCATCACCATGCCGAATAACCAGTCTCGAAAGCGAAAGCAGCCGGCCTCTCCTTCTGTTACAAATCCTCGCCCATCGCCCTACCAACCGGGTGGGAACGAGTCTAATCGCCGCACCTCTGGTGGCCGTGGGCCGAACCGTCGCACTTCAAACCAAGGAACGCCAACATCGAACGGTCCGCAGGCCCAACGTCAGAACTCCTCCTCCCGATTTTCTAATACCCCAACTTCCTCATTGATGGCGTTTCAAGCAACACCAAGCTCAGCTGCGGCATCGCAAGTTCCTGCTGAAGACGCAGATATCGAATTGCATACACCTCCACCGGAATCAAAGCCAGAGCTCTACATTTACGAATATCTAACTGACACGATCCTACGGGATTGGCAGTCCGTTGGTGCTGCAGGGCTGCGGAAACGGATCGATGGGATTGTTGCGAACCCGGACTCAATAGAGAAAGTCATTGAACTCGGAGTTTGCTTCCAAGAGCTTATCAAGTCAGCTATTTCAGGAAGATCACCAGTTGGAGTGATATCTCGGTTTGTTGAAGCTGTTATCCAAGATTATGGCGGCGAACAGTCACAAGTTGCGACAGCCTTTCTGGAAGCCATCACTATTTTCGAAAGTGACATCGTGGAGCCCAATTTGCTTTCATTACTGCAACAGCTACGACCACGTCCGTTCTCAGAAAAGACATTAGGGTTGGTTTTGGAGCCCAGCACTCTCCAGGCTCTTGGATTCGTGACGAACATGTTTTCTAAAAAGGCAGTGCGAGTGACAACGGCTCTGGTATATAAGCAGCGCAAACATAATCTTCTTAGAGAAGAAACCGAGGGGTTTGCGAAATTAATAACAGAGTTCTTCACCGCCAGTTACTCATCAGCCCCGTTAGAAGTCGTTGCCCGGACCGGTGAACGTGTGAAGGGCCTAATTGGAGCTTTCGAACTTGATCCTGGGCGGGTTTTGGATATCCTCCTGGACACAGCGGCATGCACTGTTGTCAGTAATGCTCGGTTTTTTGTCCGGTTACTCAAGGGCTCCGCGTGGTGGCCTCAACAACTTCCAACCACACCAGAGGATTCATCGTCAACGAACGCCATCTTCGGTAAACTTGCATCAGAAGGCATTGGGGCGTTCTTCGAGAAGCTCGAGAACCCTAGAGGCAATAAAGTGGCCGCACAGCTCCTCGGATTCAAATTTCGATATTACCAACGACCAGACGTGACGGAAGTTACGCCAGAGAATCTCCTTGTGCTCTCGGCGTTGTTGATAAAGATTGGGTTTGTCGATCTTACAGATCTATATCCTCATCTTGCTCCACAAGACGAAACCGAAATGGGCGAAATCCTTACAGCATGGAAATCCAAGTTGGACGCAAAAATTCGAGGTGGTGGAAAGAAGAATGCATTGATGATGGCCGGAGCACTTTCCGACGACACTGTACCTCCACCACGGCCGACCCGGTTAACGAACGGCGATGTCGAGAAGAAAGCAACTACCGCCGAACCGGAAGCGCCTAAGAAGGAAGAAGAGGCGCCGAAACCAAAAAAAGACGACAATCAGATATTGGTCCTTCTCAAATATCTCCTAGCTCTCGGCGCACTTCCTGAAGCACTGTTTATCCTCGCTAAATACCCATGGCTACCAGGACCGTGTGATGATATTTCTGAGCACCTCAGTCGCATCATCATGCACTCGATCGATACGATTTATCAGCCCATCAAAGTCCCAGTACCATCCATGGGGGCAAAGAAAGTTGCCTGGGTTGACAGTACTGGAGGGTTAAAGACCGATGACCTTCCACGCCGAAAGCCAATGGTTACCTTCATCGTCTCAAACCTGAAACTCAAAGCGGGCGACATTGAGTATCGTTTTTTCTGGGATGAATGGAAAGACGGTGTGCCAGTGTGCCGATCCCCGACTGATGTTGTTATTCTGCTCAAGACGCTTGGACGGGTTCTGGGCGTGCGAATCGGTCGTGATCCTGCGCTTATGACGAAGATATGCCAGATTGGACGAAGTGTGTTGTCGAAGCCCGATTGCACGAAGGAAGAGCGTGATGACTGGTATGAGGTTGTTCGCTCGCTCCTTGTTCCTGCTGTCACCTTGACCGACGGTAACCAAGGAACGGTGAACGAGATGTGGCAACTCCTCGCGAAGTTCCCCACGGAGACTCGTTACATGCTCTATGGTGAATGGGTCACGATCGGGAAAACCCATCCAGAACTGAAGGCTAAAGTCGCAACTGTTGAGAAAGAAACAAGAGATCTTCTGAAGAGGATATCCAAAACGAACGTTGGACAGATGGCGCGACAGTTGGCCAAAGTTGCGACTAGCAATCCCGTCACCGTCATGAGTATCGTTTTGAGCCAGGTTGAGGGGTATGATAATTTGATTGAGGTTGTGGTGGGTGCGGCGAGGTATTTTACGCCATTGGGATTTGATGCGATTGGGTATTGTGTGTTGAAAAGGTGAGTACAGTTTACTCTGAACGTGAACAGGTTGTTCTGATTGCGAAATAGCATGAGCGATGGAAACAAGCAACGTGTGCAAGCCGATGGCATGCTGACGAGCCGATGGCTTCAATGTGAGTCTTCTCAAATTGATATTGGCCAGTCACTGATGATAATACAGCTCTCTCGGTTTTTTGCGGAAAAATCTACACTCGATACTACAAACAAATGGACCCGACACCAATTCTCGATTATGTCTCTCGTCAGCTCAAACAGAACAACTCTGTCGAACTAATTGTTCTCCAACAGCTTGTCCTTTCCATGTCTGGTATTAATGCTGAATCCAACTTCAACGACACCCAGCTTCAGGGTCTCGCCGGCGGTGAGCTCCTCCGCGAATTAGTACTTAAGCAATTCCGCGACAAACGAGCCGAAGATTCCCCCGAGACGCTGAAAAAGCTCAAAGATACACTCTCGTCAAACTACCTTGCGGCTGAACTTCTTGTTCTCATTGCTCAAGAGCGCCAGACCTGCATCTATCGACCGGAAGAGGCGAACGCGCCTTTGAAAGTGCTTGCCGCGCTGTACGACGAGATACACATGATGCTGGGCCAGTATCTGGATGTAATGAAGATGGGCTTCACTACTGCCGAACTTGACAACATTATACCAGATATTATTGCGCTCTGCAAAACATTCCGAATTGAGGCACCGGTAGCATGGTGGATTGCCCGCCCAATCATTCGAGCGCGTATGAATCAGGAAACAACAAATCCAGAGGTTGAAACGGATATTGAGATGAAGGATGCGCCGAATGGGATATCTGAAGAGGATCCACTGCCGACTCCTACGGCTCCATCGAAGAAATCACCCTGGAATCCCGTCCTCGAGAGATTGATGAACGAGATGGTAGATCTTCATCATGAGGACGCGTGGAGCAGGATCAGTCCCGGTTTTTACACGACTTTTTGGCAACTGGATATCTACGACATATTCGTCCCTCTTGAGGCCTATCAAGCCGAGGTGAGCCGTATCCAAAATGCTGTCAAGCATTCACATTTGGATCGCTCGGACCAGTCGAAACCCGGAGAGGAGCAGCGGAAAGCTAAGCGCGAGGCCCTGCTTGAGTTGGATCAACGCATTCAAGCAGAACTGAAAACTCACATACGGGAGAACTCACTAGTTCGGAAACGATTAACACAGGAAAAGGAGCACTGGTTCCCTGCAGATGTGAACTACAACAACCGGGACATATCGGAAGGGATCGTTAACCATTGCATTTTTCCTCGTATTGTTCTTTCTCCTAACGACGCATCTTACTGCTCTCGATTCATTCGCGAGGTTCATAAAATGGGGGCACCAAGGTTCCATACAATCGGTATCTATGATGCCATTTTTGCCCGCGGACTACACACAGTGATGTTTATTTGCACGCAACGGGAGGCAGAAAACTATGGTCGGTTCCTAAAGGAGATTCTTACAGACCTGCATGCATGGCACGCCGATCGCAACCAGTACGAAAGAGAGGCCCACGGTAATTCGAAAAATCTCACCGGATTTACCGTTAAGGGAGTGCCATTTGATTGGGAAGATTTTAGAAAGATTCTCTACAAGTGGCATAAGGCACTGCATATGGCCATCAAGAACTGTCTCTCGTCGAAGGAGTACATGCATATTCGGAACGCCATTGTGGTGTTGAAGCATGTCCACGAGTTTTTCCCGGCGGTGGACTGGATAGGAAAGAATGTCCTTGAAAAACTGGAAGAGGTCTTGAAGACAGAGAAACGCGAGGATTTAAAGATTGCTGGAAAGACGCTATTGGGAATGTTGAAGCGGCGAGAATCGAAATGGATGCTAGTGTCGAGTTTCCAGAAGTCCGAGATCCCTACTCCAGCCCAGACACCAGCAACGCTGGCAGCGGCACAACCTCCGGTCAATGGTCAGGAGCGTCCCCGGACTCCCATGCCGGCGCAACAAAAGGATCAAAATCAGTCAAGGCCGTTGAGTGCCGTTGCCAATGAGTTTATACCAGTGAATCAGCAGCAACAGCAACAACAGTCGGCGAGGTTAGTCACGCCCCTGAACCCAGCACAAAATCCCGTCCTGGCGCCCTCTTCCTCCCTGTCCACTTCTCGGGCCCGCTCCGGTAGTTAAAAGTTCAACTCTAATTCTTGGTTATACCATTGCTCAACAGTACAACGAAATCGCAAGCTCAACTTCCTCCGCGCCCTGCCAACAGCACCAACAGAGTTCCAACCCCGAATCGTCTTAGCTCAACACGATCACCCGCTCATCATGACCGCGAAGATGGTGAAATTGACGATAGCCGAAGCCGGCATAACCAGATACAACAGGCACCATCATCACTCCCGCAACGTCCTCCCATGCCACCGAAACCATCGCCCACAATACGAGATACGCCTCCCCATCTACGTCACGATGGGTCCAGCGGCCGTGGTCACCCCATGGGTCGAAGGGACGACATGTCTCCCCAAGGTCAACAGCAGATGCAATCGCTTCAGCAACAGCAAGGACGGGATCTCCGCCGAGATATGGGTCGGAACAGCGCTTCCATGCCACATCGCCCACAAATGCAGCCACAGCAAATGGGGCAACCATCACCTAATGACCTTCCGCAGCGCCCGGAAATGCCGTCGCGTCAGACAACACTGGAGCGACGTGATGCACAACTTCAACATCAGGCACGTGTGGACCGCGGTAGGATTGCTGAACCCCCAATAGATCGTCGTGGTAACAGTCCTCCTCGCCGCGGTGACATGAGGGATGGTCGGCCTGGAGATCGTGATTTCCATCGCCAGCAACAAAGTCAATTTGATTCTCGTGGAGGCATGAGGATGGATATGGACATGCCTTCATCCATGAACCCACCTCTCCGGCAACAACCTCCACCAATGGGAAATCCCGGTGCAAGAGGGCTCCAGCAGTATATTGAACAGGATGAACGCCAGCGGGGTCGGCGACCGGGAATGGATGACCGCTCAAGGAACGAACACATTGGTCGGTTGAATGATTATCAACCTCCGCCTCCATCTACGCAACAGCCTGACCAACATCCTGGAAGATTAATTCCACCACCAGGCGGAATGGAACGCCGCCAGTCGTCTGATGATCTTCATCGGGCACCACCGGCTGGCCCGAGGTTTGGAGACCGTGGAGATCATCGAGGACATCGTGGGCAGGGTCCACCTCAACAGCAACCCCAACAGCCACAAGGCCCCCCGATACAGAGCACAGGCCCTGGGGGACGTCAGCCCGCCAGTATGAATACATCTGCAGGTGATCGGTACACACCATCCCATCAACCATCGTCCGTTGCACTTCCCTCTCAGCCTCAGCAAGATCTAAATCATGGTAGATTACAACCACCTGAACCGATGATTCCTAGGGGTCCAAGAGATAGACATGGTCATCACAGGCAGATGTCGCAGCACGGGATGCAACAGGGCATTCCCATCCGTGGTGCTGCTAGTGGGGGAGGTCCACCGGCGACCCCAGCGCAGGAGAGGAGGTTGGATATGAAGCCCCAGTCAGGGCCGAACACACCAAATGCAGAGCCGCCATTGCATCCTGATCGGGCCAATTTCTTTGGTCAGGTATGATATTCGTTTGGACTTGACACCAAATTATGAGACTAACCCCGATTACCCAGGATCGTACATCCCAACCCTCCACTCAACAAGCACCTACCTCACAACCTATTCCATCACCCTCTAATGTCGCCTCCACCTCTCAGCAACCGCCAACTGGCCCATCTTCCCGGATGACCGATGAACAGCGAAATCAACGTCGCCATTTCCGCAACATTCAATCCCAAATTGCGCCTTCGCTTCCTCAAGGCGGAATCAATCACAGTCCTTCATCCGCGCCCACAACCCCATCCGCATCCGGGCTTCCGCCCAACCCATTGTCCCGCCGCTCTTCTGGTATCCTTGGTATGTCTACGCCTGGGGTCGACAATCCCGAGAGCCCTGGAATGAGTCGTCGCGAGAGTGGGCGACACCACCGAAGCCGTGGAGGTGAAGAACGTGACCGAGAGCGCGAGCGTGATAGGGAACGTGTTGAATCTGGAGGCGGTTCTTCTCGTAAGGCTGGTTCGGACCGTGGAGATCGCGAGCATCGTGAACACCGTGAACGTGGCGAGAGGTCAGAGCGAAGCGAACGTGGTGAGCGGAGTGAGAGAAGCGAGCGGTCTGAACGTGATCGTGGCGAGAGAGGTGAGCGCACTCCGCGTTCTAGGAGTGAACGCGACGGTGGTGAACGGGAACCCCGAGAGGCTAGGGATCAACGAGACTTGATAGACCGCATCGACCCGCACCGCGACTCATCAAAGCGCGAATCCCATCGTGACCGATCCACCCGCGACTCCAACCGACACCACAGCAACTCAGGACGCGATCTTACGCGCGATCTGACGCTTGGTATGACCCCTGGCGTTCGCAGTGGAGACGGTAGAGATGTCCGTGAGCCCAGGGATGCAAGAGAACCGAGGGAGTTGCTTCGGGATTCATCCGGTAGAGATGTTGGTTCTAGTGGAAGCGGGTCAAGGCGATCCCGCCGAGGTGGTGAGAGAGAGGGAAGGGAGAGAGATCACAGGGAGCATCGGGATGGGAGAGATAAAGAAAGAGGGGAGAGACACGGCAGCGCTGGCGAGAAACATCCTCGGGAAGGGGGGAGGGAGGAAGAGGGACGGGAGGAGAAACGGAGAAGGAGGAGGGGTGGTGGAGGTGGAGGTGGAGGTGGAGGTGGAGGTGGAGGACAGGGAGAAGGAGGTTGGTAAGGGAAGATAGTATGGGAGGTTAAAGTGGTGGAACGATATCCTACTATCCGTCTCGGCGGAATTTGCATTTGTTACTGGATGCGGCGTTATCATCGTGTTGCTTCTTTTACAGTCAGTGCCAAGAGTGGTTAAAAGTCTTTATGTAGTAATCATTCAAGCCGAGTTGTGGTTCTTGAAGTCATGTGCATGGGGGAATGGAGATTGTACATGAATTACTTATGATATTTATGTGCATGTAAAACCATTGGCACTAATTGCTCACCTATGGCGGTGAAGTCTGATTGGTTTGTGCTGATGCCGTGGGCCAGCGGACGCGGGGTGTGTCCCACTCTGCTCCACTCACTCGGAAGCGGACCGAAGACGAAGGCTGTGGAAGATGCTGGTCTTCTGGTTCCATGAGGCCACGGTGTCGAGGAGATTTTGTTGAACCGACGTGCTACAACAGTAGGTCTCCCGATGGTGCCCAATGGCGAGTGCAGTGTTGGGCTGAAGTGACCAGGAACACAGTCGACGGCCACGAGAGAGATCACATCTCGGTAACGATGGGATTCGCCTGATACCATGCGAAAAGGCGGAGAAGGGACCTTCTGTAGCATTAACCATTGCATTTGCCATGATTTCATCCACCACCGGAGCTTATCAGTCCCTATCTCTCTCTGTCGTGTGCAAAGATACATACATATCTCACGCACTCCCAGACGCTCCCAACGTTGACCTTGCTGCAGTGGTTGAGAAACTTAGAAAGCGTGTAGAACAGCCGCCGAAGTTAGCGCAATGCAGGTAGATACCACCACACCCTGTGGAGTCCTGGGTGCTGACATGTGAGCGTCTGAAACCCACCCCTCCAACTGCCTGCACATCTCTTCCGAAGAGCATCTCGTGCCCTCCAACCCCGCTACTATCCTCGCTTCCTCATCCTCATCCTATCTCTCAACGTTCTTCTTCAACCCAGTCCCTCAGAACCCTTCCGAGACACCGCCCTTCAACAGGTGCTGCTGAAAGCGCTGCAACATTCAACAAGAGCTGCAAAGAAGCGAATCGACCCCTCCTCGTCACTGCTCCGCCGGACACCATGGACGAGACCTCCGCTCTGCGGGAGCGTCATCGGACGACGTCAAAGGCTTCAGAAGAGAGTGCCCCGGCTTCCCAGCCGCCGTCTGAGGATGCTGAGCGCTCCAAGAAGACCTTTGGACGGACAGCGAATGGAAATGGTAAGTTGCCAGAGTTCCGGAGGTGTCCGGCGGTGGTGGTGGTACCATCTGGCACCTGAGGAATTGTTGCTGACGCTGGAATCCGGTGTAGTTTTCGTTGTTCCGCAGACTCACGACATGGTGTCAACTCTGCTGTCACCTGCCACTCCCAAAAAGACGATTGATCTTGCGATCCTCGGCGTCCTCGTCCTCGATATCGTGCTTTACCTTATCCTGCCAAATCCCATCCGGACTCCCATTCTCCTGCTCATGTTTGCATTTTGGCGAGGAGCATACAACGTTGGAATCGGTTATCTTCTCGAAAAACAGTCCAAGTACAACCAAATGGTGAAATGGGCGCAGAAGTGGGGTATTTTTGATCAAAAGAGGCAACCCACGTTGTACAAGTATATTCGCGAGGACATCGAATCCAAGGTCCAGTATGAGGTCAAAAATGGTGATTACAAGTTTGAGGAAGCTCCGATCGAGTACAACACTTGGTTGGTGTTCCGCAGAGTTGTGGATTTGATCTTGATGAACGACTTTGTCACCTACGTGCTGTTTGCCATGTCATGCGCCCATCATCCCGTAGGTGAAGCGTGGTATCTTACCGCTGGCCGCTGGATTGGCGGCTTTGTGCTGTTCTTTTTCAACCTGTGGGTGAAGCTCGATGCCCATCGTGTGGTCAAGGATTACGCCTGGTGTAAGGGTCCACTCTGCCTCGTACTGATTGGTTGCTGATGTATTGTAGATTGGGGAGACTTCTTCTATCTGATTGACCAGAACTTGACCTTTGATGGCGTCTTTGAGATGGCCCCTCACCCCATGTACTCCGTTGGTTACGCTGGCTACTACGTATGCATTCCCAGAGATTTTTGGTATCAAACGCTAACCATCCTCAGGGAATTTCGCTTTTCGCTGCCTCGTACACGGTTCTTTTCGTCTCCATTGCTGCCCATGTTGCTCAATTCGCGTTCCTTATGATGGTCGAGAATCCGCACATCGAAAAGACCTATAACCCGCCTGCTCCTCGGAGGAAATCTGCACCTGCCCCGGTCGATTTGAACGCTCTTGACAACCAATCGCAAACATCCAAAACTGGCTCCGCAGTAGATGAACTCGAACAAGCCGCTACTGACCGACCGCTTCTTCAAAAGCCCGACGCCTGGAACAGCATTCATTTTTCAAACATGCTTCTCATTGCATACATGGCGTCCTTGGCAATCTTAACTCCTAACTCCACGCTCGTCAAGGCACTTTTTGTCATTCATGCTCTTGGCTGGAGGCTTTGGTATACGGTCGGTATTGGATCCATTCTTGTTGGTCAGAGCAGCAACAAGAGCTATGTCCGGCATTTCCTGAAATTCGGAGAGACTCTGGAGGACGCCTGGCGCCAGTGGAAAGGGGTTTACTACATCTCTTTGTGCATGACCCATGCCTCCTTTGTGGCTGCTGGCTGGAAACTGTATAACTTCCCCTCTGGAGGCGAAGGCATCACGCTCTTCCGCCATACTCTTGGAGTTATGCTCATTGCGCTTCAAATCTGGACTGCCTTTTCCATTTACGACTCACTCGGCGAATTCGGCTGGTTCTATGGCGACTTCTTTTTTGACATTCCCCAGCCGAATCTTACCTACTCGGGCATCTACCGCTATCTTAACAACCCGGAGCGTCTCATTGGATGTGCTGGAATTTGGGGTATTGTGCTCATTACTTCGTCGTCTCCGATCTTCCTGCTTGGATTGCTCTCTCACGTCTGTGCCCTGCTATTCATTAACATTGTTGAGCGGCCGCACATGCAAAAGCTCTACGGCAGCCAGATCCATCGCGAGGCTGGCGTTGCAAAAACCATCCGGAAGGCCATTCCTCCTCCGGTTGCCCGTCATGTTCGGACCTTCCAGGGTAACATTGACAAAGTTGTGCACGATGCCAATGAATTTGTCGAAGAAATTCTCCAAAACGCCACCAATCGTCTCCCGAAGGCCGTCAAGACTGTTGTTGAGGTCACGCAAGCCAAATTCGCACCGACAAGATTGGCCATCAAGGTCCTGGACCCGCAACCCAATGCTCACAGCGCAAGCAACCCCGATGCTTATTCCGTCACGGTTCTTAACGCGACCCGTCACGAAGGTGATGAGACTCAGATTGGTGAAGCCTTGAATGTTCCATATGGAGAGCCGATCCGCGTAACATGGACCGCTCCGAAAGATCACTCCAAGAAAGACTGGATCGGCCTTTACAAAGTCGCCGACAACCGCTCTCGAGAAGTCACCCGCATCGCGTCCATGGGCCGCTGGGTTGCTGTCGTTCCAGATCAATACGAAACTCATGTCCCCGATGTTGGTATCCTCACGTCAAACATCCCATCCCCAGACTCCGAGGACATTGTTACTGGCGAAGTCATCTTTGCCGCTGAGAAACTCTTCTGGCAAAATGGCGTCTATGAGTTCCGCTACCACCACGAAGCCGGCCACGCCGTCATGGCTATTTCCCCTCCGATCCAGATCGCAGTTCAAAGAGTCGAGCTGGACGACGAGGAGATCAAGTACGGCGGTGCGCAGGAACTCGTCGAAACAACCTTGCTCCCGGTTGTCCAACGCGCATTTGAGAAGGACGAGGAGCTCGCGCCTTTGGACGTTGACGACGACTTTAGGGGTCTTGGAGAGGAAAAATACTCCAGAAGAATCACATATGCAGTCAAGGAAATGTTTGGTGTCGATTTTGCGCCGAGTGTCGTCAGGGCTGATGGGAATGTTAAGAGGCTTGCTTGGAGGATACGAAACGCCCGGAAAGTGTTGGTGAGTTCTTGTTATCCGAAATTGAGATGAGATGAGACTTTTGGAGTGAGAGGGGCTGCGAGATGATGGGACGAGGGGTGGTTGGTGCTGATTTCTGCGTTGGTAGGCTCCGTTTAGTGGAACAAGTTCTCTGGCTCCGTCGCCCGTGTCGCCGCCTGCTAGTCCGAAGCGGTGAACCATGTCGGCGGAGTTGGAGGATGGAGCCAAATAGACAAGAGAGTCGATTGGCATTGTAGATATCACAGATGGTGTGGTGAGTTTTTCGTTTAAACATAGAATACCTTTTGGATTGGTGGGATAGGGTGGGCTAGAAGTGGTGCATTAGGATTGGGGAGACGTTGAGTCAAGAAAGATGGAAAACAACAAGTTGGACTCGAGAGGAGGACTGGAATGGAATAATCCAGTGGTGGTGCTGCAGGGGCTCTGTAAGTTGCGTTGTTGTCACGACCGTCACGGGTTGAATCATGCTATCTAGATGAAAGAAAGAAATAACATACAAAATCACCATTCATCATCATCCGTTCACCGAAAGACCATAAGACTTTAACACGCCATAAAAAAGCAACACACTGCATGAAGTTCACGCTGAAACCAAACCCGGGGTGAAACTGTGAGAAATGCAGAGTAGTTAAAGCAAGTACACCCGTGCCGCAGGAGGGCGCGCCGCGGCCGTTGGGAATGAGATCGGTGGCCGGGGATATGTAAGGTACAGGTATGCGGACTGTAAATATCGCTATCGGTGGGATAAAGATAACGGTGATGTCGATGTTCGATGATGCTGGCGATGGTTGTTGTAGTGAGGGTTGGGAATGAGCATACTCTCGTGGGATGGGGTTAGAGTGTATGGGGCGAGATGTGGCGGAGATATACCGGGAGCGAGATGATTGTCTACAACCACACACTGACAAAAGTGCAGTGAAGTTGAAGTCCAGAGTAGGCAGTCAACATCAACATCATCACCATCATCCCGTCAAAAGCATAACGATAAAGATAAAGATACAACCTTCCCCACCGTCCGGACCTGCTGCCTGTCCGTACAACTCCCTTGCATCCCCTCCTCCTCCCCGGTAAGGGTATCCGCATCACCATCATCACCACAAATCCAGCAACACTCCATTCCGGTACTCGTACACAGACATCAAACTTTGCCCTCTTTCTCTCCCTCTCCTTCTCTCTCTCTCTCCATCCCATCGGTGTCTTGGATCATGCTGCTATTTATGCGCAGGAAGCATGACGGTTTGCCGTCGCCATGAGATGCGTTATGTGGCATCGATCAATCGAGAAAGAGGGAGGGGATAATGCGTGTATCCGTGCCTTTGGGGGCAACGTGTTCTCTCTTGGTGAGGTGAGGTAAGGCACTTGGTAAGGGATGAAGATGATGGGGGCATACAGAGTGGGAAGGGGTGGAATGGAATGGGGACTGGGCGGAGAGGAACATTTAGAGCCTGGGTTCCACTGACTTCCTCCACTTTTTACTTTTTACGTCCACGTCCTGTTTTACTTCTGCAACACATACACCACCAACGAGGGATTATAACAGCTTCAGGATATTGCCACCCACCGTAATACTCTCCAACATCACCATGTCCGTCCTCCCCACGCACGAAAAACCCTCACACCCCAACCGCACCTTCCTCCCCCGCCGCCTCCCCACCCGCATCTTCTCCGTCCTGGCCCTCTACCTCCTCCTCCTGCTGCACATCCGTCTCGGTCTGGAGCTCCTCCAACCAGGCTCCACATCCCTCGACTTCATCACCCCCACCAAAGTGTGGACCGCGATACTACCAACAGAACGCAAACGGCTGTTTCGGCTGCGGGTTGACGCGCCCGGGGAGGCGGTGGATGGGCGGTGGGTTGGGCTCGGGGAGGGAGAAGGGTGGAGGGGGTTGGAGGTTGGGGATGGGGCAGAGGCGGTGGAGGGGTGGGTGCAGAGGGGGAGGGGGAAGGGCATGGTGATGGTGGGAGGCGAGGGGGATATGTTGTGAGTTTTTGTTTCCTTCTTCTTCTTCTGTTAATATGGATATCTGGACATAGCTGACGATGCTAGGTGGTTGGTCGACACTGGCATGCTCCCGCAATGGAAAGTCCTCTCCGGCCGGATCGAGGGCGCTGAGAAAACCGACGCCGCCCCGAACGCGCCCGGGACGTTACCATGGAACGCGTGGATCGTGAAGCGTGCAGATGGGAAAGACTGGTTGGCGACCATGTATGAGCCGAGTAATGGGAGCGCTGGATGGTGGTTTGCGTGCCGGTCCAGCGAGGACAGTAATGCTGCTTGGGTGCTCATGTAGTAAGTCTCCCAGTATCCCGAAGGCGACGAGATTCTGACAGTGACGGCAGCGGCGAGCGCGTGTGGAGAGAGCGGAGTCCGTTGTGCTCGGAGGCGTTTGGGCTGGAGATGGTGTACGTGTAGGATAGAACATAATACTAGACCTGGGTGTTGTTTTTCCGATGACGATTCACACGTGATTCTTCATGTCCTGATTGGATAGCCAGGTGACGTGGTTGGCGTGTTTCTGCTCGGGCGATCTTCCTCCGCCCAGAATCAGGGTTCACCAGGAGAAAAGGAATGCCATGGACGGAGCTCTCAGCGCAGACATTCTCCACCGACGACACCCTTTTGTGTTTTGTCCTGAGCGGTCTTGTTTCTCCACTGCTTTCCTCATAAATCCGGATGCTCTCTTTCCAGTATTGACTCTTTTCAACTTGTATCGGTGCCTGCGACACAATCCTCCGTCGCCCGCCATCTAGCTTCAAGCTTGGATTTAACCTTAGCGAATCCAGCTCCCAAGCTCCCCACACGAGCTCTCTCTCGCTCCCACCTCGTTTTCAACACGATAATTATCGCCACCATGTCCACCAGTGGCGGTGCCTTCACCACCACCCCAATCGCCACAACCGCTGGTCTCCGGCGCTCTCCCTCGCCGACATCACCATCACCAACAACTCCCACAGCACCACAACGCCCCCGTCGCTCCCGCGGCACATCTCTCACAGACTCCATCCTTAACGCGCGCCCGCCGCCGGGAATCCTCGCTGCCACAGGCGAAGCATTCGGGAGAGCTCCGACTCTTGAGGACCTGCGCCGCGACTCTGGGAACAGTGGTCGACGGGGATCACAGCAGGGTCGGAAGGCATCGATGGTTGCTAGCCCCGGAGAGAGGATTGTCGAGGAACGGAGAATGCTGGATGTAGAGGAAGAGAAGCGGAGGCTTGCGCTGCCGGGAAGTGGGGAGGGGGTTGGGGGGGTGGAGATTGTTGCTGGGGATTCGGGGAGGAGAGATTGTGATACGGATATCGACGACGATCAATTGAAAGAGAAAAAGCCCAATTGGTGGGCAGTAACGAAAACTGGGCTCCTCGCATTCTGGCAATGGTTTCTCGCACCCATGGTGCCTCCCCATACCCCGATACTCCATAAATTTGATCTCTAACCACCCCCCCAGGGCTTCCTGATAACAATATACATGCTCAACGTCGTCGCCTGGGGCGGTATGCTCTTTCTCCTCCTCATCAACGCCTCCCCGGCGATGTGCCACCCCACCTGCAACGACATCAACTCTCCCCGCCGCATCTGGATCGAAATCGACTCGCAGATCCTCAACGCGCTCTTCTGCGTCACTGGCTTCGGCCTGATCCCATGGCGCTTCCGGGATCTGTGGTATCTGCTGAAATGGCGATGCGGCGGGAGGAGGGATGCGTTGGAGCGGTTGGCGGGGATACATGAAGCGTGGTTTCGACTCGAGCCGGGAGTGGATGTAGAGAAGACGGAGCAGGAAGAGGAGACGACGGCCTCACCGACGAAAACGTGGAAACTGGACTATGTCATTTGGCTTTACTGCTGGAACACGTTTTTTCAGTGTTGTCTCAGTGGGTTCATGTGGGGGATGGACCGATATGAGAGGCCGGCGTGGTCGACGGGGTTGTTTGTCGCGTTGGCGTGTTTGGTGGCGGGGTTGGCGGGGGGTATGGTGTGGTGGGAGACACGGAAGGTGAAGAGGGTTGAGGGAGAAGGAGAGAAGGAGAGGGAGGGGGGAGAGTAGATAGGGAGGGGTACACACGAAGCATAATAGGTAATGATGCTGCCAGCGTTATGGGATTTGGGTTATGGGATCATTCGCGCTTTATAATGGGAGTTGTCCGAGGATTTCTTTGGGTTTGGGCTTGGGTTTTTTTGTTGGTAACATGGCATGGGTTTTTTTGGATTATTAGCGGGTTTGGGATGGTATTATTGGGGTTGCCCGGGCTTTAATGTTTTTGTTTCGTTCGTTGCTTTGTTGGATGGATCGTTGTACTATACTGTACTGTACTGCACTATACTGGACTGGCTGTCTACTTTGTATCAACCATCTCCATTCCCCTGTACTGTATTAGCGCGATACCTAATGGTACTACTAAGCTTCCCTTGTAAATGGGTGGGATTGTAATGCAATCCGAACGATGATGCTTGTTGTATTGAAAGTACTCAACCGAGTGACAAAGAATACACGAGAGCAATCGAATCCCAGTCCTATTCTATCCTATCCCCATTCATAGCTCATGCAACATGAAATGTTTGTAAAGCCATAGCAGTTCAACTCGTAACCTCACAAACTCCCAAGGTAGTCGCCAATCCCCAATCCCAGCTCCAGGTCGCAAATTCGAACAGTAAAAGTGGAAAAAAGGCTGTAAAAAGATACCACTCGAATAACATGATGATACTTCTTCAAAGAAAACACAAAAGATAACAAGCAGAATAAAAGATACCGTAATGTCAAGGTAAGAGTGAATGAAAAAAGAGTAAAAAGTATAAAAGCAACAAAACACATATCCCCATCCCAATCCGCACCATTACTTCAAGCTCGCAATAAAGTTCCCCAGATCATACTCGTCGGTATACTGGCTCTCATCCCACAGCTCACCCATATCATCCAACACACCCTTGGCGCCCTTCTGCTTGACCTGGCCAGTGGTAGCATCGACCATATCTTCTTCCGCGCCTTCTGCGGCCGTCGGGATGGTTTCGCTGATGTTGAAGAGATCGAGGAGTTGGTCGGTTTCCATTGTTTGTAAGCCGGCGTTTTGTTGGTTGATGACGGTGGAGGCGACGTCGAGTTTGAAGCGTTGCAGGCTGTTATCAACACGGTAAGTCACTGAGAACAAGATTGTAAAGGGGAAGGGAAGGTACCTCATGATCTTTTCCTCGAGCGTACCGCGCGTGATGAGGCGGTATACGTTGACCACCTTCTTTTGGCCGATACGATGTGCGCGGTCCATGGCTTGCATGTCTTTCTGGGGATTCCAGTCGTGCTCGACAAAGATTACAGTGTCTGCACCCGTCAAGTTGAGACCGAGTCCACCCACGTGAGTAGTGAGCAGTAAGACGTCGATGCTTGGGTCACCGTTGAATTTTGTAACAATGTCTTGACGCTTGGTCGCCGGGGTGCTTCCGTCCATTCGCATGAACGTCAGACCGGGGAGGAGTTTCTTGAAAACGTCATTTTCGACAATGTCGCACATTTCCTTGAGTTGACAGAATATGAGAGCGCGGTGCTGCGAGATGGCGGATGTTTCCGTAGGGAGCATATTGGGAGAAGTCGTGGATGGCTGGGCTCCTATCCCCATGTCGACCAAAAGGTCCCTGAGAGCGCCAAGCTTGGGGGCATGGATGGCGTCGCGGATGGTGGTGCCCTCTCTCAGCATTTGATGCTTCACGGCTTCGTATTGTGGGTGTTTTTCGTTCAATACCAGGGCTGGGGAGTTACACAGCTTCCGCATGTATTGGAGTGCTTGGAAGATGTGCGTCTTTGCCGATTTATCGCCTGTGCCAATTTGTTCCGCGACAGAAGGGGCCTGCTTCTTTGCAAAATCCTCATAAAGCTTCTTCTGTAGCTCAGAGAGCTCGCAGTAGTAGTTCTGTATGATCTTTGGCGGGAGATCGTCCAAAACTTCTTCCTTGAGCCGGCGGAGGAGGAAGGGAAGAACTTGTTTATGCAATGCCTCAATCGCAAGGGCACCTGCTTCCTGTTCCTTTGAATTGGATTTTGAGTTCCGAGATGCCGCAATAGGCTTTGCAAAACGATCCAAAAACACCTTCTCGGTGCCCAAGAAACCTGGCATAAGGAAATCAAACAACGACCAGAGTTCGAGGACGTTATTCTGAATCGGAGTACCGGAAAGGATAAGTCTGTGATTTGCGGCAATCTTCTTCACTGCTTGAGTCAGTTTAGCCTTGGCATTCTTGATGATGTGGCCTTCGTCGAGAACGCAATAATTCCAGCGTTGTGAACAAATAAAGATATTATCGTTGCGGCAAATATCGTAGGATGTGATAACAATATCTGCAGCAAGAATTTGCTGCTTGACACGGGCGCGTTCTGCAGGACTACCAACGTAGCAGACCGCAGTGAGGAAAGGTGCGAATTGCTTGATTTCCTGGGCCCAATGGCCAGAAAGTGATGGCGGACAGACAATAAGTGATGGCAGGCGGCCGTATTCAGGAGCGCCGGACTTCTTGAATTCTTCTGCGCGAAGATAGTGGTCACTGGCGACCATGCAGATGGTTTGGAGAGTCTTGCCAAGTCCCATGTCTAAATTGATGTTAGCAATGGAACGGATAAAGAGATGGAGTCGGTCTTACCGTCGCAAAGGATCCCATGAAGATGGTACTTATTCAGGAATGCCAGCCAGTTCACACCCTCTTGTTGATACGATCTCAACGTAGCATTGATCGCGACTGGCAGTTCAAATGGTTCCACCTTCCTTACATCCAACATCTGTGCGATGAACTGCCGCTCTCTATCCCTACCAGCCAGCAGCTCCGCAGAAAGCCCTGGCGGATCGGGTATTCCAGCTTCCAGCGGTACCAACTTCACCAAGGTAGCAAAGTTCGTAGTTGATATCAGCCGCACATCGTTATCCGAATCACTCATCCGTCCCAGGATTGGAACGATCAAGAACACGACATATGGGAGAATATCTTCCTCCATGACGTGGATCAAGTGATATACGCACTCAACTGCGCCTTGTCGACAATTCAAATCCACAGCATTTCCTATCATTGGGAGAACCTTTTCAACTAACGTCGTCATACCCTCAATACGAATCACGCTGCATATGGTGGCGAAACACTTTGCTGCAGCGTAACGGATTACCGAGAAGGAAGACTGAAGAGCTTTAATGATCAACGGGAAAAGATCGATGATAGCTGGATGCAAGTCTTGATGGAATTTGGGGAGTAGGGCCCGGAGCTGCGACATGCCGTCAATGACTTCTTGTGCAAGTGTAACTTCGGGATCTGTAACATTTTCCGGAAGCTCGTCATCGAATGCTGCGTGTAGTGGCGCTTCGATGCTGCTCCAGATCTTGGGGACTTTGGTGAATAAGTCGGCTCCAAACATCACCGCCAGTGCCTCCAATGCCTCCTTCGCTCCGAGACGCTTGATCTTGGCCGCACGCTGATCCCGCTCGTACTGTACCGGGTCGTCATGTTCCTTCCTATCTTCCTCCTTCCGCAGAGTATTAATGTTATCGCGGAGTTCCTTTGTAAGGTGGAATATCGGGACCTCAGAAGTGTCGACACACAAGAAAGCCATAAGATTCTTCGTAACCTTGTCGGAAACATTGGTCTTCCCACAGCGCGAGCACAGACCAACGAGGTCTGCCACTGCGAGAGCGGACCGTTTTTGTAAATCAACACACTCTTCTAACTTGACACTCTCCATCACACCTTTGATAACATTGTTGACCTTCTTGGGTAACTCGCCAGACGCAATATAGGCAGCGGCAGCTGCAGCGAAGACTCGTGCATCGCGTTGAGCTTTAACGGCTTTTGCCTCTGCTATGGCGGCTGATGCAGTGTTGCGTGCGTCATTGAGTTGTTGAGTAGACAGTAACTTAGTTGCTGACATCATACCCTTCTTGAGTCGCGTAAAATCATCCGTGACAATCTTTTCCGCCTTCTCAATGCTGAAAGATTCTGGGCCAGCATCTGGTTCGCCTTGACAGAGGACCGCAAGGATTGGCAACCGGCTCGTAGCGACTTTTCCATGGGTTGCGAATGTGTTGAGCAGAGCATGACATTGTGATCGAACAATGTGCATGAAAGAGACGATATCCTGGTACATGGGCGGTCGGTCGGAATTGAGAACTTCCAGAAGCTTTTCCATGCATGCGAATTTGAGAGGCGCTGATCCGGGGTGTCCTTTATGATATTCCTCGATAATCATGGCTGCAATCATCTGTGTAGAGCCTGAGGGCGACGAGAGGTGAGGGATAATCTTCGACATAAACATATCCACAGCAGCATCTTGGGGCCACAGAGCAATGACCTTGCCCAAGGCTTTAGCACCGGATATCTTGGTTTTCACTATGGTATCGAACCCGACAAGGTCAATGTCTCCCTGGATCATGTGTCCATCAACATTGTGCGCAGTGGTAGAGGGCTCTTCCTTCTTCTCCGTTTTCCGGCGACGCTTGCGTTCAGGTTCCTTGTCGGTTGGAGATTGATTTCGCCCAACAGAAGGAGTCACAGCAAATCCGGGGAGAACAAGGGTTTGCCCTGATGGTCGGATGAAAAGTGAGGGATTCATAGCGAAAGGATGACGGGAGACTCCAATAGGTGTTGTGAGCAATGTAACAAGATCCTGAAGATGCGGGGTGAACTCTTCGACAAGGCGAGCAGGGCCAGATTTGGCGAGCCAGTCAATTAGAGCGAACCATACATCTAGGGAAAGTGAAAGAACAGCCTGAGGCTTGTTAGCTTAAATCCGATGAAGGGCAAGGATGACTGTACCTCATTACGTTCGACTAGTAGATTTTGGAAAACCAAACGGAGGGCTTTGCCGTCCACCCATCCTTTTGTCCCCTCCCCTTCGACATTAAGGAAGGTCAACAGCGCCCGGAGAACAGCAGATCGTACGCTGGTGATGGTATGCCGCAAGAATGGGTACAAGCGAGGAACCAATAACGCGAATGATTGTCTAGATGATGTTAGCAAGAACATGGAAAGCATGGAGAACGTCTTACGTTGGATCTGCCGATGCCTTTACTCTCATAGCTTCCAACACTTGTGGGAAAGAGCAAAGTTTTGCAAGCAAGTCCATAACAGATCCAGTGCTTGCCGAAAGATCATCCTTCAGATACGTCAAGCACTCCCACACAACATTGATGAGCCCGTCTACAGCTTCTGGCCGTAAGGTAATGAATTCCTCAGCAATGGGGATGAGAGTAGCAGCGCTGACGGCCCGAACATCGTCATCAAGATCAGCAAGCCCGCGCATAACAGCGCGAACAACACCATCCAACAAGTCGGTATTCTTAATAAGAAGGTCGGTTCGTACTGCACTAAGGTACTTCAAACCAAGCATACCACCATGACAAACTTGCCAGATGTGTTTTGAATCTTTGAGGTTCAAGTCTTCTTGCATGACCAATCGATAGAGCGTACGATACACTTGATAGACGCAAGATGGGGACAAATGAAGTAGAAGCGCACCCATCGTTTGTGATGTTGTTTCTCGGATTGGAGCCACAACCTGAACACGGTTAGGAAACCACGCGGAGCCAAGAAAGAGTACATACGTTATCGGAAACGTAATCGCCAAATCGATCCAACATGAATATACAACAAAGTCGACAGGCAAGATCCTCTAGCCATTTCTGGTTGATGGCATCGTTCTCGCTACGACTCTTGCCCCGTATTCGACCAGCTCCTTTGCCGTGGACCCTCACAATCTCTCTCAGCCCCATTGCAGCACCATGGCGGATTTCCCAGTTGTGATCAAAAAGATCCACTTCCAAAATCTCGCACAGACGCTCAAATGGCCAATCCATCTCTTCACTAGTTGTTTCTATTAACGGAGATGGCGATGCAGCTGGCCCCTTGTACTCGACAGCAATCTTGGTATCATCAGCAGGTTTGGATGTATCCAGCGAAAAGTAATCTGTAACACCGTTACCTCCTTCACTATTCTCCTTCTTTACTGGATGGGGGGTCGGCGCCGCTGGTGTAGGGACTGGTTCAGCCACACTCATCCTTCTAGAGCTCTGCAGGTCCACGACCCGGACTTTGTTGGCATGGTTTTTCGCATTTGCCTTCGCTTTGCGCTTCAGTGCGTTGATTTGTCGTTTGCTCAGACCGGCTCCCTCCTCCACGCCTATTTGTGGGCCTTCCAACGGGGACATCGCGCCAGAGCTGAGAGCTGGCGAGTGAATTGGTTGTCGAGGACCATTTCGCCCAACGGAGGTGTCAATACGAGGCGTTGGTAACGAGTGGGCTCCAGCCGACGCAAAATCTTTCTCGTTGACAATTTCTTCAGACATCCATTCACCTCCAAGCCCTAACCGGGCTGTAACATTCTTTTTCTGTGCTGCGAGACGCTCTGCCGGATCCAGATCGGCCAGGGAATAATCATACTCAGCTCCGGAGCTGCCCAGCAGGATCTTACCTTTCTCCAAAATTTTGGTGAGGTCCAAGGTGGCGAAGGTCAACATTCCATCATCCGTTGCCCCGGTATCAGACTTAATCTCCGGCTTGATGAAATTGTCCTCCTCTTTAATCTCGTTCTTGACTTCAACCTTAAGTTCTACCTTAACATCCTCTTCTACTGGAGGCTCATTGGGGTTAGGATCCCATTTCTCGGCGTTTTCGACAATACCGCCGAGGGCTTTCGCTGCTGCTACTCGTGTTTCCCATGTTTTTGAACGGAGATGAGGTACGACTCGATTAAGTAGATTAAATATCTCCTCTGGCCTCGATTTCTGGATGTCGGCAAGTTGGGTGGCAGCGGTATTTCGCACTAGCGCAGTGGAGCCGGAATCAAGTAGACTAGAACAAACATGTCAGTCAAAATCCTAGCATGCGAGTTAGGATGTGTGGGCGGGGACTTACGTGACGAGTCGATCGAGTCTGCTTCCAGCACTATGGCATCAAGTTAGCACCGCATCATCCTGAGACCACACACAGCATTTGTTTCACCAGCATCACCAAACATCATAGTAGCCATTATATGTGGTGGTAGACGCAGATGGATTGGCCACTAGCAGAAAACATGCTTTATGACTGTCACGTGGCCAGCGAGGGGGGAATAGCGCACGGCTGCAAGTCAAGCAGCGATCTGGCTTGGGTGAAGCGACATACCTCGACATGATTGTTTTTGATGATTTTTATCCCGAGGTTTTTTTTTTTTCTTGAAGTTGCGCAAGTCAAGCGTTCATAGTGGGAGAAACGCTGTTTAGAGAAAGGTTTTGATGCGGGACAATACACCATGCAGTGGGAATGAGATGCTTTGAACATGATTAGGTTCTGGTGTTTACGCATTGAAGAGGATGACATGCATGTGGGCAAGCACGGGAGCGGGTGGGTGAAAACGGGAAATGAAGGACGAGGGTTTGGGGGAGGGGGAATGATGATGATGATGGTGAAGAAAACTTACATGGAGGATGCAGTAGGATTTCGACCGTTGGTGTTCGGATCTAAGCGAGCGGGAAATGGGGGGATTTAAGACGCGATGAGGGTTTTGCGTCAGATAAAAACGGGGCGGAGAAGGCTGAAGACGGGCTGACAGAACAGGCTGGGGTTTGAAAATTGGCGGGGATTACGGAAGAAGGCGGCGTATTGCAGGATCGGGCGGGCCGGGGCTTGCGTTGCTGGGTGGTGTGAGGACAGCCGGAGGAGTATATGTGTCGGTGCCGAGCCTTTTTTTGGGGGGGGGGGGAAAGAGTCGCGTCGGGGAAGAGGACGAGGGTGGGGGAGAGCCGCTGTTTTATCGTGCTCAGAGTCAAGCGTCCGATCGCAGGGATCCCGGTTTCGCAAGCGCGAGCCACACGGCAACAGCAGCGAAAGCCAAAGCCGCAACACCAGTAGCTGGCCTGGGGGGAGAAAGAAGCAGCGGCGTTGTTCCAACAAGGTGAGGAGGAGCAGAAGAAGAAGAATATTAATGAGTGTCGACATCGTGACCAGCACCAAACAGAGAAAAAGGGAAGAAGAACCAGCTGGAGCCAAGCAGCGAGATGGACTCGAGAAGCAGCCAGGCGGCCAAACAGCAAACGACATTTTCTTGGGGCCCTGAGTGACATGCCAGTCTCTGTGCCCTGCCAGCGTGAACAGAGAAGGAGGGCGAGAGTTCTGGCGACGAGATTTGCTTTGACCACGTTGAAACATTCAGATTCTCACTGTCATGTGACCGTTGCTGCACAAGGTGTGCGCAACGGGTTCGCACACCAGCCGGCCCTGCGCTGTTGAGCTTTGCTTTGGGCTTGGAGTACACGGCGGTGGTGATGACAGGCCCTGACAGCCACTGGGAAGCCTCTGTCGCGTCCAGTCACGACTTCCAACTGCATGAACGCAGGCTTCACCGCAACTGCTCCGCGTGAAACGCTGTGTCAGCGTACCAGCAAGCGTGCTGGTTGTCCGACCTCTTCCTCTCCACAGTGTGCATGGCTCTCTGACGGTCGTCCGGATACCAACAGCGCGGTGAGGTACCACATATATATATATATATCCACATGTAACAGCGATCACGGTCAAGGGAGGAGCGTGTCGCTGGAGCTTGCCATGAGATTCGGACATGGATTCATATTCACCAGGACAGCATCACGGGGCATCGAGAATCAGTGTCAGCGGACGTATTGTACACAATCTCAACCATGCTGCACTGGCGTCGTCATCTCTCGCTTTGAGGCCATCGTGATGGTCGACACTGGCAGACGGCAATGGGTTTTCGTTGACTCGTGGGATGGGCGCTGGGAAAGAAGGGGGGGAAATGACCCGGAGCGACATGGGTGTGGTACGTTGGTACTGGCTGGGCTTCTCTTCCACATCCCTCACTCGTCGACGGAGGTGCTGGAGCTCAAACAACTCCTCAACCCATCATCAACGCCCCCCTCATCCAATCCACCCCCCCCGTCACCTTCAACATTTTTCCCTCGCGCTCCTCGAGCTCCTACAATCCCTCGCCCCGCCGCCGCCGATCCTCCCACCCGTTCGCGCGTCCATTTGAGTTGTCACCGTCCTGCTCGTTACCTCCCCCCTCAAGCATCCCCTTGCTCTCCCGAGCCCGCCAGGAATCGTCCCTCCGAGCAAGCCGACTCTCCCGCGGGAGCTGTGCGGATCTCCATCGCGTCCTATGGCTGCTCCAGCATACGGCCACCATCGCCCTTCACATTCCCCGCACCCTCGTGGTCCAGTTCTGCCTCATCATGCTCCAGCTGGGACCTTTGCCCCCGGAACTGTAATCACGGTTGGAGCCCACAAGTGTACCATAGAGCGCTACTTGTCTGAAGGTAAGTAAGGCTGAAGTTCCTGAGAGCAAACAAAAAAGTTGTCAACGTCTCGGGAGTGTCACTAACCGTCATTATTGTTTATACAGGAGGCTTTGCACATGTCTACCTTGTGCGATTGGCCAAACCGGTAGACAACACCGATATTGCCGTCCTCAAACGCGTCGCGGTGCCAGATAAGGAGGCATTGGGGAACATGAGAACTGAAGTCGATACTATGGTATGGATTGCGGATCCGGCAGAGGGACGAAGCTCACTCTTCTAGAAACGACTGAAAGGGCATCGTCATATCGTCACGTACATTGATTCTCATGCTTCCCATCTCAAGCCCTCTGGATATGAAGTGTTTCTGCTCATGGAGTATTGTTCCGGTAATATTGGATCAATTCCGTCTTCAGGAGTTCGCTGACATCTCAGGCGGTGGGCTAATCGATTTTATGAACACTCGACTACAACACCGGCTCACCGAACCCGAGGTGCTCAAGATATTTGCTGATGTTGCCGAAGGGGTTGCGTGTATGCACTATCTCCAACCGCCGCTACTACATCGTGACTTGAAAGTTGAGAATGTCCTGATATCCCCAAATGGACAATACAAACTGTGCGATTTTGGCTCAAGCTCGCCGGTCAAACCAGCCCCCCAGAGCGTAGTAGAGTGTCGACTGCTTGAGGAGGATATTCAGAAGCACACCACTTTACAATACCGCTCTCCTGAGATGATTGATGTTTATCGGAGGCTTCCGGTGGACGAAAAGTCTGACATTTGGGCGCTGGGGGTTTTGCTATATAAATTGTGCTATTACACAACACCTTTTGAAGAGCACGGACAACTTGCAATCCTTAATGCCACTTTCACCTATCCATCCTATCCTCCATTCTCAGATAGACTGAAGGCGTTAATCGGTATGGTCTTGGAGTAGCACAACATGGGTAGGAACTGACAGGACCAGGTTCGATGCTACGCGAACATCCTCACGAACGTCCCAACATCTACCAGGTGCTGCGGGAAGCATGCTACATGCGTGGGAAACAAGTCCCCATACCCGATGTATGTTCCCGCTGTATTTTGCTGCCATCGATGCTAACGGCTTTAGATCTACTCGAAACCAGTGACGAACCCTAGAAAGGCCCCGGTTGACAAACCTTTACCGTCCGCTCCAGTACAATCGCCGCAAAGTATTGTCTCTTATCAAGCACCGCCGCCTCCAGAACAGCCTCTTATACCCGAAATTGTACCCATGCGACGGGGACGCCCAAGTGTTGCTAGCCCCCCAACTGCATCACCCAAAGCACAATCTACCACCACATCTCAGATTCGGACCCCTGGGAGGTCTCCTCAGGCTGCCGCCAGCTCAACAGATCCATTTGCAATATTGGACGCGAAGTCACCTCCAATCGTACAGGATGAACTATCGAACAGGTTTCCAAGTGTTGAGCAATTCTCGCTCTTACATGATTCTGGTAGCAAGTTTCAATTCACCGATGGCGGTAGAGCGTCTCCAGTGGATGCACAACATGCTTTTAATGAAAAGGTGGCAGAAAAACTTGCAGAGCGAGCATTTGGCTCATCGCCGCCAAACCCGTCCGCTGCCAAACCCGAGCCCCGGGCCAGTTTAGACTCCCAACGGCTATCAAGAGGTCCGACCGGAACCTACGATTACCGGCCTGCACTGTATGAACCTCAACCCATTAGGCCAGTCATGGTTTCAACAGGAACGATGACATCTCCATCACCGTCTCCATCACCGAAGCTGCGCCCTGAAAATGCGCACAATCGTGAGCTGACCGTGGCAACCTCTAGCGTGACCACAACTGAGAGGCCCGCTGAGGCATATGTTGCTTCAAAATTGAGGAAGCAGCAAACGATGCGGCCATCACTGCTGGATGTTGGAAGATCTTCGACAGTGGTGCCTACCACCCGTGCTACCAGCTCGTCACGACCCTCACTCGAATCACACCGCACCCCTTCTGCCTCAGAACTATCCGCACCACACTTGACTACACCAGAACGTTCGAAATCCGCCAATTCACGACCACGACCACACAGTGTATACGTTGAATCAAACTTGGAATTTCTTCGGGGGCTTGAGTCTCCAAGTTCTGCTGCACCTTCAACAGCAGATGGTCAGGGATCTTTTACTGGCCTCCGGTTGCAACACTCTGGAGCCTCCATTACTTCACAGCAATCGGAACATATCGAATCGAATGTGGAGTTCTTGCGAGCCATGCAAGATGGCAATGATGGGCGGCCCGATAAGCGATCTGTCAGCGCTGGTTTCGTCCGACACGCCAAACGTGCAAGCATGCCATCTATTTCTCTCCCTAAACCCGGTCCAGGAAAAACGAAACTAGGTGGCAAATTTGGTGCAGCCTTCTCTCGTTTTGAACGTGGCCATGGGAATAATAGCGCCGAGAGCAGCCCTATAGGCCCGGATGCAAATAATCTTATGCCCGCGATCGTGGATAATCATGGCGCATCTTCCGATGGAGGCGATGAGTGGTCAGTTAGCAGTCAGGAACTTCCTCCAGAAGTCAGGCGTGAGCTGGAAAAATGCCAACTTGCACAAGAGGAAAAAAGAGTGGCGGCTGCAGCTGCCGAATACAAGCGGCAGCTCGCTGGTCAAGATAGTCTCAGACCAAAGAGTTCAAGGGACCGTGCAAGCTCGATACAAGCCCGCGTCCAAAACTTGCTGAATGAAAGTAACTCGAAAGAACCACCTCCAAGAACCGCAGAAGGATATGGTCGATACACAGCAGAACCGGTACCAATGCAGTCCCCGCCACAAGTTACTGATAGCCGCGCCCCAAAAATCGACACATATAGAATCGCACCGCAGAACCCGAGCAGCGTAACCACTGGTCGAAGAGACAACACTGGTCAATCTTCTCGCCCCACGACCTCCTCCAACAACATCGACTCTTCCCGTCTGGCCTCTGCTACTCGCACCTCTATGGATAACGCGCGCCCGATTACCAGTTCAGGGGCCCCTTCATCAACCACTAATAAAATTGCAAGAAAACCAGTTGGTTCGGGCCCCCCGCCTAATCCCCCACCAAAACCAAATAAACTCCGGACTGGTACTGCCCCGAGTAGTACAACATCATCAGGCCCGACGAGGAGGCGTAAGGATAGCGATCTGATTGATCTCAAGGATCCGAATGATGCACCCCCGGCGATGTCACATGAAGATTGGGAGCGGAATTTTGCAAAGAGGTATCCCAGCTTGAGTGGGTTGGAGATGGTGGAAACGGTTATTGGGGACCGAAAGAAGTAGACTGGGACCCCAGATGTGGGGAATGAGTCGCTAGGATCAATTGGGCACATTCAGTTTGGAATGTGGGTTGGAGCAGAAAAGCCAGACAAGGACATATATACCTAATACAGCGGAGAAGAAGTATTTTCGATATAGTGGATGGAGGTGATTATATATTGTGATAGAGAGGCGGGTGAGCCTGTGATGCCATATTATGTGGTATGATTTTCCTTTGTTGTTTCTTTCCTTGTCTATACAGTGATGCGAAATGGCGGTACGATATTTAATATATTTGATGCGTGGAGGGGATGCCAGAGGATATTGAGTGGGACTCGTTAATCTACTCGTGTAAAATAGAGGAGAATAACTACGGTCGTAGTAATTAGGATATCTGGGTGATGCCTCAATTGTTCAACCAAATTCATGATTTATACAGAGAACTCCGGTTTTATTGGCAAGCAATGACCGCTGACAGGGGTCCAGAGTACATAAATCAAAACTGCGGATCCATCCCTGCCCTTTTTGCTTCCGGCCCCCATATCCTAAAACTTGATTGAAGTCCATGGTTGAGAAGTCATGATTTTATGTCACGTGATATAGCATTGCATCGTTGTCGTCGTTGACAAGTTGCAGCTTCTCCTATTCCGACCAGCGACACCTCCGGGCCTTCTCCCATCCCCACCACATCCATCACCCACCCGGTCCACGTAACGACCCCCTCCCCCTAATTACGACACGATACCCACGACACCATCATAATGCGGTTAACGACGATGCTCGGTGCGGCTGCGGTCGCAACGCTCTCTCTCTTCGTCCCAGAGTCAGTAGCAACGGCTCTCACGTATAAGCTCCACCCATCAGAGACGCAATGCTTCTACATCAGCAACGACAAGCCGTCCTCGAAGGTTGCCTTCTACTTTGCTGTCAGCAATTCCCCCGGTTCCCCGGACTCCATATCACTTCCCAATTGCTGACTGACTGTCCAGGTCCAATCCGGTGGTTCCTTCGACGTCGACTACAAAGTGACCGGGCCCACTGGCCGTATCATCCTCGAGGACACCAAAGAACGACAAGGCGAATTCGTCTTCACCGCCAAAGAAACCGGCGAATACAGCTTCTGCTTCAGCAACGACATGTCGACCTTTGCCGAGAAGCTCGTTGACTTTGAGATTGCCATCGAGAACGAGGCGCGTGCCGAGCTTCCATCGAAGCAGGGCACATCTCCGGAACATCTTTCCTCTCTTGAGGAATCCCTCTTCAAGCTCTCCGGCCAATTGTCGACTATCTCCAGAAGCCAAAAGTACTTCCGCACTCGCGAGAACCGGAACTTTAGTACCGTCCGCAGTACCGAGAGTCGGATTTTCAACTTTTCGGTCATCGAGAGCTTGATGATGGTGACAATGAGCTGTCTCCAGGTGTTTGTGGTGCGCTTCTTCTTCCAGGGCGCAAGGAAGGGTGAGTTCTTCCCTCTACTACCCCCTTCAGTTTTGCTGCCGTTTCAACTCCCCGGTCTTCTCCCACCCGTTGTTCACTCTCTGGGAGGGGAAGACTATGCGGTTGGTTACGTCTTCGCATCACCCTCATTAATGCTAAAGCCTACTCTAGGTTACGTGTAAATGTAACGTGTGTCTTTTTCTTTACCGTCTGGACGACCCTGTTCGTATTACGCTTTTTAAACACAATGGAGCTGTGACTATCAAGTTTATCATTCTTTTTTCCCGTTGCAACAAGTCCTGGTGCTCATGGAGGATGTTCTCATAGTGATGGCGAGTGTGTAAAATGCCCATCCGTCGTTATTGATGATGGTGATGTGTGTGATTTTTGAACTTATCTTTTTTTTTTCTCGGCGTTTGATTTTGGTGCGCATCTTTTTTTTTTAATCTGAGTTGCGGCTCCCTCATTAAATCAGAAAAAAAAAACATAACAGAAATGTGCGGATGGAGACTTGTACTAATCCTGAAATGGTGTTCAATATTGTCATGGTAGCGAATGATGGTTGTGTAACACCATGGCAAGGTGTTCTTAGTTCCAGATACCCGACACCTGTAGCATCAGGCCCCACCAACGGTATATCTTGGGTAAATGTAGACAGAATGGTAGCTGCAGCGTTCGAGAAAGGTTTATCAGTTTCCTGTTATTACACTGCTCAATTCTTGTGGTACAGCAAGTGATAGCTTGTGTTGCAACTTTTGGTGGCCTATCTTCATGGCTTTAGAGGACATCGGCAATCGGTGGATACAGTAGACGTTAAAAAGTTACTGGTATCTATTCTAATCCTTTTTTTGAATGTCATTTGGGAGATTTTGTACCTAAAACCATGGAAACCAGTATGAAAGTACCTTCAAACTACAACAAAGCCAATATGATCCAGAACCCCATGCTCCATACACGCCCCACTAAAAACACTGACAATGTGCGTAGAAATAATCTCCCGGTTGAAAGCAGAGCTGTTCAATATAACAGAACTTTTGCAGACATGACAAGAATGAAATGAAGTAATATTTGCAGAGATGTCGAGCATGAATCCAGAGGAAAAGGAAAGCTCCCACCCATCCCTTTTTACCACTCATCTCTCTCATCATCGTCGCTATCCTGTTGCCCTTTGCCGTTGGCGGTATAACGCTCCGCAATTTTGCGACCATAATTCGCCCACTCATTATTGACAGCAGGGGCCTCCACTTCGACTGCCCCCCACTTCTTCTTTCCACTGTTCCGATAGTAGCGGGGCTGCGGATCGCCTTCCCGACGAGGAGGTTTGTTGATGGGGTCCGGCATCTTGAAGTTCTTGGGTCCGGTCGGGTCACGGTGACTGCGAGTAGTAGTGGATGGGTTGGTAATAGTCTCCAAGGTTGCGTCGTCCTCAAACCGGTTGTAATTGTGGACATCCCGCTGCTTGTCAATAGCGTTTGCGGACACATCATCAGCGCCCCAGTCTTCATCTGAATCGTCAATGATGTCTTGCTTGGCAAGCGCTTTCGAAGATTTGCCGTCAGTGATGGCGTTAGAATCGAATTGGTTATTGCCGTTGTGACTAATACCGGAAATACGCATACCATCGAAACCCTGTAAGGGGAGCAAGAGTCAGAAAGTACGGACAAGAAGAAAAAAGTAAAATAATTCAGGGATTAGTAGACTAGCAGGGTACTCACAACAGAGCCATCCGAATCGTAGTCGCTGTCTGGAGGCGAGAAATCTGGTTCGGTATCCAAATGACGCTCAACGCATTTGATACAGCGAGCTTTGTCTGGCTTGTCGCGTTGGTTCTTGGAGAACTTGTCCAGCTTCATCGTCTGGAGGCAAATGTGGCAGAACAACTCCTGTGTTTGCCCTGGCGTGCATGCCTTACAAGTCGTTTTGGGGTCCTTGGTGCAGCGACCAGCAGGCGCATAGGCTGTTCAGTCCGGATGTTAGTGCTGTTCAATGTTTCCATGGGTCAAACGGATTCTCAGCAAATTCTGCTTGCTTGTAGGGGTGGAGAGGTAGTCGGGCCAAACGTACGGTTGTAAATGGTGTCTTGATATCTCTTCAACTGGACATTGGCATATTGATCGATGGTCTTGTCGCGTTTGCAGACGTAGCATTTGATCTTAGGTGGAAGAGCGCTCCCACTGGTGCCGTTAGCAGTGAGTCCGCCACTTTGGTGGGGAAAACTTTACAGCAGACTTGCAAAATACATACCGATTGGTTACTGTATTGTTTTTGGTGCGCTGGTTGACAAGGTTACGGCCGATTGGGGGCTGGCGGGGAGGAGGCATGGTCACGGATACAGGCCAGTGTGATGGGGATAAAATTGAAAGCAAGCAAATTGAGAGAGCGGAGTGGTGGAGAGCGGGGATGGAGCGGGAACGTGGGATGGAGCTTATGTTGGAGCTCAAGCTTGTGCAGGTGGTTCGTGGGTATTGGACATGTTTGTCACGTGATAGTTGCCTTCACGAGCAGGCGTTTGGCTCCACCAAAGGACAAGCAATTCCAACTCCCTGTTCTTAGACACTGCGGAAAAGGACGCTCTTTAAGCAAGGAACAGTATGTCACTGAAGCATCAAACATTTGACAGTTCATCCGTGAGTGATCCAGGGCGAGAGAAGCGCTGGCAATTGTTGGAGAAGACAGATTCTAGAACATGTACAACTCACAACATGGAAGTGTGTTTGTCATTCGTTTCTTCAAGGATTCAGGGACACGGGCGCTATGATGCAAGAGCATACCAGTATTCTCATTTAATTTCTCCTAGAGCCCCTATGAAACATGACAGTGAAACAAATTGAAACAAAGATATACACAAACTTCAATTCAAAGTACTACACAACAAAGAATAAGACTAAGCAGAATACGCCGCCACACTTGTAATTTTTTCCGTGACTCTCTAAGACAGTGAAGTCCGACTTGATCACCACCACCGGTTTTCACGTCACAGTCAACCAAACCCCTCCAACCAAACCCAACATTTTCACAATAAAACCCCCCGACCACACATCCAGAACTCGAGCACCATTTCTCCCACATATTCATCCCCGTCACCCGCGACACATCCAATCCCAACATTCACCTATCAACCCACACAACACCAGACAGCACATTTATGCGGTCCAGACCCGCTTGACAGCCTCGGTGATTCCAACGTCGTTCGTCTCGAACTCGTAGAGGCCGTAGAGGACAATAGCGGTTCCGATGTTGAGGAGGATCTTGGAGCCCTTGTGGAGAGTCGGCCAGTTGCGCATGGGGAAGTAATCAGCAATGCAGGCCCTGCAATAAAAGTGGTTAGTAATCGTCCAAGAGGGAGTTCAAAAGCAGGTAGAGTGGGATGGATGGTTATGTATGATCGGGAGAACGGAGATGGAGGGTAGGCAGGTTCGAAAGCTGTCGGACGAGACGGATGAAGATGCAACCGTTCCGAACCCACCCATCCGGTCCCAATACCGACATCATAACCCCATAACCCACAGCCGCAGCTATATAAATCTCTACCACATCTACTTTCAAGGAGAAAACTCACTGGAAACCAATATGGCTGTGGAGAACCAGGGTCGCGCCAAGAGTGGCATCCAAAACCGGGTGCACGCTTCCAGCAGCAAACGGCGCAATGGTCAACGGGATCAGGCCAACCGACAACAGCCTCTCGAAGCTCCAGTGGTAAGCTCCGTGCTTGCTGTTCTGCTCGGGAACCGGGGCGGGGTCATTGACTAATCCTCCGGCGTCAGCGGTCTTCCGTCCCCAGAGGAAGAGCAATGCCACAATAGGCTCGACATACTGGTTCCATCAATGACCTGGGGGCCGGCCGGCATGATGTTGTGCTTCGGGGTGGCATGGAAGGCTGCAATGGCAGTTCGCGGGGCGGCGACGAAGCGCGGGGCGACGACGGGGCGGAGGAGCGTGGGGCGGATGAAGGACATGTTGATTTTAATTTGGAGTGGAGAGTTTCGGCTACGAGAGGAGGAGGAACTACGACGACAACGACGACGACAAGGGGTGTGGTGGTGGTGGGTGTGGCGGGGTCGGAGGTGAGAGGTTGGCGGAGTCGGGGGAAGAAATTGGTGATGTCGAGAGTTGTGATCTTGTCGTGTGGGCTCGGAAGCGGCTGATGCGGGATGGGCGCTGGGCGTAGAATCCCGAGGTTACCGACTGTCGGGAAAACACAGATCAGCACTCGTGATCGGGAATGGAATTGCGACGTCTGTGATTGGGCGAAGCGGAAGCCGGGCGGTAATGAATGTTGGTAGCTCAATATTGTTAAATCGTGTTGTGGAAGGGTAACCAATATATTTAAAGGTTAAAAACCAATACTTTGACATTGTAACATGGAGGTTGAAAGATAATTACATTGTGTCGATTGATTGATTGATTGATATCATTTAAGCGCATGCGTCCCTTTGGGATATGGCGCGTCAACTCCTCTACAACCTCCACCCTCCTCCTCCCCTTTTAGTTCTGCTTCTTACAGGCTTTCTGTATACATAGAATTTCGTCCACTGTCAACCCTATTTCTCGCCGACCCTTCGCGCTGGCGATGGCCGCCTTTTGAGTTGTGCTAGCGAGCTGCTAGGCACGTTCTCTCCTCTTCCTTTCCATTATTGTGTTGTCACCTCCCCTCCGCCCTCTGTTCTCTCCGCCCTCTGCTCTCTCCGCCCTCTGCTCTCTCCGCTCCCTCTTCTCGGTACCCCCTACTCCCCTCTTTCTTCCGTTTCAACTCCTCCCTCTTCGTGCTGCTCCCACCCCCATTCTTCGGCCCTTCTCTCTTCTTCCTCTCTTAATTCGGCGTCGTTCTGTACCTTCCCCACGTTCGTCGTCTCCAGGTAATTCAGAATAGCCGCTGTGGCCTTCCGTTCCGCGAAGATAGTAGAGAGTGCATGCCTTTTTGTGAGGCCGACCTGCTTTAGGTCTTTCCACAGCTTCTCCTGTTGCCTTCTCCAGTCTGCAGTCTTTGAAGAGGTGTTCTCGGTTCTGTCGAGGATCTCCGCACCACCAGCATTCGTCGCTTATGGCTCTCCCTATTCTTTTTAAGTATTCCGCGGTTAAGCCTTTGTCTGTAGCGAATCTGAAGTATTTGCTCGCGAGGCTTTTACAGGTCTTCATTGCTGTTCGGTCAGGTGTCCGAGTTCTGGGGAGTTTGAATCGCTGCGGGTAGTATTTCCCGCATGTTTTGGCTGCCCATTCTCTCTCTTCTTTCTCTGTTTTCTCTCTCAGTTTCTGGGCGACGTAGGTAATTGAGGTCACCCCGAAGCGTCGCGCGTTCTTGTGTTGGCTCTGTCTGGCGGCTTCTTTTGCAGCTTCGTCTGCAACCTCGTTTCCTTCGATACCGTGGTGCCCTGGGACCCAGTGGAAGTAGGTCTCTATACCCTCCTCTTTCAGTTTTCGGTAGTGTTCTCTGATGTCTTCCACGACGTTGGACCCCGGCCCTGGTTCCGTTGATTGGATCCTTCTCAAGGCGCTTTGGGAGTCCGTGAAGACTTTGAGCGTATTGACCGAGTCTCCTCTGTTTTTGAGAGTGCTTTGTAGAGCGTGACGTAGGGCTTTGGATATAGCGAATAATTCTGCGTCGATAACCTCTTTTGTCGATCCTAAGTTCCATAATCTTATTTGCCACTGTTCTTCCGAGTCCAGTTGCGCTGTGGCCGCCCCAATATTTCCTTCAGAGTTACGTGACCCGTCTGTCCAGATTATTGTGGTTCCTCTCAGAGGGATTGCATGTTGTGATGCTATGGCTGAAGCTCTCTCGGTATCGGCAATGTGTATCCTGTCTTTTGGAATGGTCGGCTCTTTGGTTCTGTCGGGAACTATTTCGACCCCGGCTTCTAATGTAGTTGCTGCCTCGATTCTGCTCCGTAGAAGTTTCCCCACGGTTTTGTGAGTTTTCGTGGGGCGGTATATGTCCGGAGGTATGAGGAACCTCATTGGATGGTTAGACGGGAGCGCAAGGATCCGTGATGCGTATCTCCGTTGTCTTCGGTTGAGTAAGAACTGCGCTGACCGTAGCCCTGCTACTGATATCAACGGCCCTATTGGTGTCGTTCGGAGAGCACCTATGATTTCTCGAGCTTGCTTGTTGATCAGTTTTTGTATATCGTATACTCGTGAGTCATTGGGCTTCATGTCCCACCATAACTCTGAGCCATATAACATAATTGCCTGAACCACAGCGATCTGTATTTTCTTCACGTTCTCCGGGTTGAGTCCTTGAGTAGACGTGAGTCTGCGGGTTCTGGGTTCTGCCGCTTTTGCTTTCTTCATGCACGTATTGTGGTGTTCACGGAGTTTCAAATGGCTATCGATCCAGATACCTAGCCATCGCGTGGCTGTACGGTTGAAAGGGACTTCTACCTCCTACTCGAATGCGGTATCTTTCCATGGCTTCTCGGAACTTCTTGTTGTTTTGGCGGGAGAATAGTATTGCTTCCGTTTTTGCCAAATCGAATTCTACGGAATTTCGAGAGGCCCATTCTTCTGCACAACGCGCTGCTTCCTCCAGGCGTTTGGAAGACTTTTCTGCATCTTGTCTGTAGCTATCCAAGCTATGTCATCCGCGTATGATATTGCTGTGACCTTGCCCTTCCTTTCGATCTCCGCAAATATTCCGCTCAAGTACATGGCGAATCGAATTGGCGAGACTGGCGACCCCTGTGGTATCCCCGTTCGTACAGGGTGATCTTCCATATCATAGCCGTAGATGACCATCCGTATCTGGCGGTCTTCAAGGAAAGCTTGACGTCCATTTTACTAAGCCGTAAATGGTGTCCAACTGATTGATTGATTGATTGTAATCATTTAAGCACATGCGTCCCTTTGGGATATGGCGCGAGAACTAACATACAAAGCGTCCCCTTTCCGCAGTGCCGTACTGCATCTACTCGAAAAAACTCTG